>JAKIJQ010000155.1:0-414473 GCA_023373905.1 Rhizoglyphus robini
CTAACCTAACCCAAACCGAACGACGCACAACTCCCACCAAACCACCTAACCTAACCTAACCCAAACCGAACGACGCCCAACTCCCCACCAAACCACCTAACCTAACCTAACCCATACCGAACTACGCCCAACACCCACCTAACCACCTAACCTAACCTAACCTAACCTAAACCGAACGACGCCCAACACCCACCAAACCACCTAACCTAACCTAACCCATACCGAACTACGCCCAACACCCACCTAACCACCTAACCTAACCTAACCTAACCTAAACCGAACGACGCCCAACCACCACCTAACCACCCAACCTAACATAACCTAAACCGAACTACGCCCAACCCCCACCTAACCACCTAACCTAACCTAACCCAATCCTAACCGACACCAACACCCACCTAACCACCTAACCTAACCTAACCCAAACCGAACGACGCCCAACCCCCACCTAACCACCTAACCTAACCTAATCCAAACCGAACGACGCCCACCACCCACATAACCACCTAACCTAACCTAACCCAAACCGAACGACGCCCAACACCCACCTAACCACCTAACCTAACCTAACCCAAACCGAACGACGCCCAACACCCACCTAACCACCTAACCTAACCTAACCCAAACCGAACGACGCCCAACCCCCACCTAACCACCTAACCTAACCTAACCTAACATAAACTGAACGACGCCCAACCCCCACCTAACCACCTAACCTAACATAACCTAAAACCGAACTACGCCCAACCCCCACCTAACCACCTAACCTAACCCTAACCCAATCCTAACCGACACCAACACCCACCTAACCACCTAACCTAACCTAACCCAAACCGAACTACGCCCAACCCCCACCTAACCACCTAACCTAACTTAATCCAAACCGAACGACACCCAACACCCACCTAACCACCAAACCTAACCTAACCCAAACCGAACGACGCCCAACACCCACCTAACCACCTAACCTAACCTAACCCAAACCGAACGACGCCCAACCCCCACCTAACCACCTAACCTAACCTAACCTAACATAAACTGAACGACGCCCAACCCCCACCTAACCACCTAACCTAACCTAACCCAAACCGAACGACGCCCAACCCCCACCTAACCACCTAACCTAACCTAACCCAAACCGAACGACGCCCAAAACCCAACTAACCACCTAACATAACCTAAATCTACGCCTATCGACGGAAAAACGCACCAAAATTCGAAATTTTAATTGTTGTTCAAATTTTTCTTTAGTGACATTGTTGCACTTTCAAAATGACATTGTTGTACGCAACAAACAGCGTGACAGACGGACATACGCACACCAGAATTTTAATAGAAGTGGGATACCATCCAGAAAATAGGTGGGCAGTACGTCATGGAAATGGCCCACAATTTGTTCTGTGCTAATCATCTTGTCTTTACACAAAATACCTGAAAGAAAAAACAACATTACATTTTGTTATTGTATTTTATGAGTTTTTAATTAGAACGACTCTGTCTACCACCAAATTGCTGCCTTCAATAGTTAGGGGCAGTAAAGCCCAAAATAAAATGATGACAAAGTTGTTGTAAAGCCAACAGTAGCAAAAATCGCTAATACAGTAAGAGTAAAAATATGGGTGCTCTGCCACCCAATGGTCTATTCACAAACAACGTTACCTATTCTGAATACGCCGCCCCGCTGTAAAGTGCAAAAGCGTCACTGCAACAATCAACTACTGCTGGTAATGCTGTTGTTGTCACTTTTGAGTGAGTGTTTTGTGTTGATGTTTGCAAATGTGTAATGATTTGCTCATTTGTCCTCGGAAAACACCAGAACTGGTTCGAATTGGTTTAATTAGTGATCTGAATTTCCGTTGTTACTTCTATTGTGCAATGTGTGTGCTATTGTTGTGGCCAAGTTTTCTCACAGATCCCAGTGCTGGGATAAACGAGTTTGTTTTGATGTCTTTTTTTGTTTGTTATCTGGCAGATCAACATAAATATTGTAAATTAGCATTATCTCCGGATAACACCTGAACCGGCACAAATTTGTTTCATTTGTGATCTGAATTTCTATCATTACTTCTATTGTGCTGTGTTGGTTCAATGACAAAGTTAGAGACAGCTGATAGTGCTGAGAGCACGAATTTATTTTGGAATTTTTCTCTTGTTTTATCATTCACAGTTTGTCACTTTAGTGTTAGTGTTTTTGTTTTGATGTTTGCAAATGTCCAATTTTGTCCTCTGAAACCGTTGCTGGGAGAAACGAGTTTTTTGTGTCTTCTTTTGTTTGTTATTTGGGTATCGTAAATCAACATAAATATTGTGAATTAGCATCATCAGTAGGAGTGATAATGATCACTTAAGTGTCTTTTACGAATTATTATCTTCAGCAAACCCTAAATGTTTCTTGATGTTTGCAAACGTGCCCATTTGTCTTCTGAAACCACTGGAGTTGGATCCTAGTTGGCTTTTTTCGTGAGCTGAATATCCGTCACTACCTCTACTTTGCCGTGTATTGACAAAGTTGGCTCACAGCTGCTTGTGAGAACTGTGCTTGTGTACCAAGCTGACAGTGCTGGTATAAAAGAGTTTGTTTTGGTACCCTTTAGTTGGTTTGTTATTTGGTTTTCGTTAATCTAGGTCAGTATTGTGAATTAGCATAATCCCCCAGAGTGAATGTGATCAATTTACAATAATATTTTTAAAGATGTTTTCTTTATTCTTCATTAAACCAAACCAAACATATCATCTGCGAACATGCTCAAGTTTGAAAATAAAACATTGAGCTGTAGAGGCACTGCTGTGATTTAGTTTTGCATGGATTTCTTCACTTTATTGGGGCCTTATCGACTCTATTGTCTGATATCGTCGATATCATATCGATTACAAAGCTCATTGTTGTAACCAAGGCGAGTCTCAGGAAGGGCTAAAAAATATTAATTGTGATGTGACGGTTTTTGTAGATCTTCTCTACTCCGTATTCAAACTATTTTCTTGCGAATTGGTTTGTATTCGTAAATGTATTGCTTTGGGCACTGAAATGTTATTTTTACCAAATTAAAATTTTGTGAGTGTTTCTAAATTGGGATTATATACTGCAACTAGAACCAGAAATGGTTGAGTAGTAAACAAAGTTAGTGATTTGTATATATTTTGAATGCATAATTAATACATTTTATGTGAAAATGAATTGAGAAAGATTATTGAGTCATTAGGAATTTTAATCAAATTTGATTGTTTGGATTAGTGTGCTTTTACAATTGAGTTTCTGATAAAATGCTCACTGTAATTAATACAACCATTATAGCAAAAAAGATAAAAACTTGTTGACTAAAATCGTAGATTTTACTGTAACTGAGTTTTTAATTAGCGCTCTAACATGATAAAAACTTGAATGCCCTCAAAAATGGATAAAACTTGAATGCGCTCAGAAAAAAATAAAACTTGAATTAAACCTTTGTTTGGTTTATTTTTGATTAAAAACTCAGAGAGCCAGCAATTTGAGATAGTAAGTTGGACTTAATGAATGCAGTTTTGATTTAATCAGACAATCATCTGAAGTGACAAAAAAATGTAAAACAGGAATATATTAATAATTTGCAAATTGCCGCCCTGACAAATAAACAGAATTATCTCATTGAAGAGTTATGTTATCAGTGCTCAGATGGCTTGTTTGATAACTTGTTTTCAATCGGAATGAAACGGGAAATTTATTGGTAGTGATACAAAAGTAATCGTGGTTGTTACTGAATTTGATTCAGGTTTTAAATAGGGATTAATCGGTTATTGTAGGAATTTCAGATACCAGATAAATAATGAATAGTAAATATGATACATTGAGTTGGTGATTTTGATAGTTACAGGAAAATACTAAGAAGAAATTATCAGAACATTACGTGATCAATCGTGTTTTAAAACTAAAAATTTAAGTGATTTAGGTGGTCATGTTAAGATTTGACTAATTTTCTTTTTTAATTTCTAATCCAGATTTCATTTTCAATTATGACAAAACTCAAGAACAACCATAGAACCAAATGAATCACAACTTTAATTCAAAAAAGTTATCTTTGACCCAAGAACGCCATCACCAAGATCAATATCGCCATGGAATGGAATGAAAAGAACAAACGAACCGTTGTGGTCGAATTGCTGGCTCTCTGAGTTTTTAATCAAAAATCAACCAAACAAAGGTTTAATTCAAGTTTTATTTTTTTCTGAGCGCATTCAAGTTTTATCCATTTTTGAGGGCATTCAAGTTTTTATCATGTTAGAGCGCTAATTAAAAACTCAGTTACAGTAAAATCTACGATTTTAGTCAACAAGTTTATTTTCAAGACATACTCTCGTACTTCCATTTTCACAACGAGCAAATATACAAATAACCAAACAGTTGCATGTTGTCATGTAGGTTTTTGGATTTTTCACTAAGAATCGTTTCAGTTTGCTCATAAGTGAGCTCACTGTACAGTTGACAGTGAAAGTTCAATTCGGTAAATGACTCAACCGCAGGTTTGACAACAAAATTTGGATCGTAATTCAGTACCAAACAATGACCATGTGAAGGTCTTTGTAACCGTGAAATATCACTGTTGTCTGGTTCCATTTTAAAATTTGATTACACACAAACATGAAGCCAATACTTATAACTAAGCATATAAGAAAGCACTCACTGTTGTGTCATTCTGTCAGTCCGTTTGTTTACTGCTAATTTTGTACATGTACGTCTAAAGATAGGCACCAACTATCGTGAGTATGAGCCTGTGTGTGCTCACAAGTAAAAGAGGCGCCTCAATTCATGAGAATTGCTGAGTGATTGCATCAAACTGCGACAAACACATTTCTTATTTAGAAATGAAATGCAATATATTTTTTCCTTTTCACTTCTGTATTTGTCTTCATTAAAATTTACAGTTTTTATTTTGTTTTAGTTGATTTTAAAATGCATTGCGCTTTTTGGGCATTTTTAAACTTTTTATTAATATTACTGTTTGTGATAATAAAAAATTATCAAAATTAAAACAAAAAAGTATACCAATTTGTCAGAAGTGGGGTTCGAACCCACGCCCTCATACGAGGACCAGAACTTAAGTCTGGCGTCTTAGACCACTCGACCATTCTGACTATATTGTTGTAATCTTGGATCTTTTTCTTCTTAACCACGGATTTGCTGTATCCGACTAAACCCGGCAGCATTTTTACTTTTAATGAATTATTCATGTACACAAATTTTTTAATTTTTTTAACTTTTTAATTTTAAAATATTAAATATGCTGAACAGAGTTTCTAATTGTGCTTAATACGTACATAATCATTACTAAGACAAATCAAAGTAAACCCTTGAACAGCACATAAATAAAAACCTTCCAAACGGACACAGAAACAATATTTTCATGTATTGAAAAATTTTTACTGTTAGAATTTAAATATTCTCTAATAGGTTTGTTCAAAATCATCTCGGCAACCACAAACACAATTATCAGAAACAGTAATTTGTTTTTGATTGCGTAAATTATTCGATAAAATTTTCCAGTAGCTAGCAGCAATGTGATGCGAAGAAAAAGTGGTAGAAACTGTGAAAATATTTGTGATTACAAAATGCAAACAATTTTTAAGCAAAAAACACATACCAAATGGATAAAGAAGTCATATTTGTCTGAATTATGTAAAAATGTATAATAACCCAAAATTGAGGCTATAGATATATTTGTAAATAAAATAAATTGAGTACTAGTAATTATGGGAATAAGTTTTTTGGAGAATAAATATTCAGTATTTTGCGTTATTTCTTTTATGTGAAATACAAATTGATTGAATGTGGCCATTTTACTGTGTAGAGTGATTCAGAGAATCCATGTATGAATAGATGTTTCAAGGGAGAGAAATGTTGTTTACTCGAGTTCTCAAACCAGACTGAAATATTACAGAATTCGAAGAGTAGTATTATATCCTTTGTGAGAGAATTTGAATTGCTTTGGCGTGGAATGAATGTTGGATTCAAATTTAAACCGAAATTTATTGTCGCAATGTGTCAGCAACAAATGTGCTCACACTGCAATGTTTCCAACAATTCTTATGTACACAATCACCCGCAAAGTAAATATTTACCTAAATCAAATATAGCTCAAATATATTGTTCAGAAGATTTTTGCTTCTCATTTACGCAACTCAACTCACACATCGAGGCATTAATTTGAAAGTGAGAGAAAAGTTTCAGTTTAACAGTTAACAGAAAATAGAAAGTTCAATGTCAGTACAATGAAACTTTTGTTTCCAATTAACTTTGAAATTCTATTTGTGTTTGAATTGAATACTGCTTTGGTATTATGTTTTTGTACTGTAGTTTATGGTTGTTTTAAGAAAAAATTTAAAAGCATAATAAAATTCAACAAAAAGTCAAGATTATTTCATATTTTTAATCATTTTATTTAATAATTTTCACACTAAATTACTGAGGATACTCAAGTGATTCAGATCATTTCGAAATAAACAATTGCTAACAATTTTACTGCTACAAAGGATAAAAATAAAATATACCTAACAGGCTAGGTATCTTACATATATTTAAAAGCACAATTTAATCCAAAAAACAATCATATTTTATAAACTAATTAATTTTTTAGAGCTGAATTCAAAAACAACTCAACCATCAAGTCTGCTTTGATAGCGAGCAACTTCCAACCGTCAGTGCTATTAACTTCGCCAGCATTTTCGGTAATGTATTGGAGACATTTAGCCTTCAATTCAGTGGCTTGATGCATGTCAGCCAGAATGATCACCTTGGCCACTGTTTGCACGTTCAGTGAGGTGCACAGATATTGCTCACATACTGATTTCAGATATTTCAATTGATACTAGGAAAATGAAATTGAAGCATTAAATTTGAAACAATTCTTAGTACCCTACCTTGTCTGAAGCCACAAACAAATCGGCAGCATAATCCTTCATCTCGGGCACCTTTCCAGTGTAGACGTATCTGAGCAGTCGATCAAACACTTCTGCATCAATGTCAGGAATTTCAACACGATTTTTGTCTTTCTCCTCTAAATCACTGCTAAACATTGCGTCAAACACTTCAGAACTAGCAGCGAGAATATTTTTATGCACCTTGAACTCTTTGCCACTAACCACAAATACAAAATCACTATATTTGTTGCTTTCAAGAATAGACTTGTACTTTTGAACAATATCTTGTGTTTGAACTATCTCATTTTGAGGAGACGATTCTGATTCTTTGCTCTTCAAAACATCCACCTAAATTAATATAAATTATTGCGAATGTGTCATAAACATGAACCACCTTGACTAACCTCACAGTAAATCTTCAGACTGCCATTCACTAATAATTCGTTGCACTTGTCTTTGTCAATGTAGTTGGTCACATTTTCGTTGCTATGGACATAATCAGATTTGGAGTAATTCCAGACATACTCTAAAATGCAATAATAATTGTTAGACAAAATTCAAATGAAAAACAAATTGTCTTGCCTCGAGTGTATCTTTTCGCTCTATTGGCATCCACGATCGAAACTCTGTATTGCATAGGCAATTTAGCTCGATTGCAATTGTAATGCAAACGGATAAAGACATGATTAAAACTAAATGCTGCTTTGTTGTCTGGATTTAGATATAAAGCAAATTGATTTTTGCTTGTTGGCTCAAAAAACATTGGAGAATAAACTTGTGCATTTAAACTGGCGAATCCATCGATACACCAAGTGAGAGTGGCTGTTTCCTTCAAGAGCAGGCTGCTAGGCAATTGGGGCTTGTTTTTCTAAACATCTACCTATAAGAAAATAACTCATAAGTTTTCAGAAAATATTGTAATGTGTTCAATGAATACATTCTCTAACCTCACAGTAAATTTTCAGGGTACCATTATGTGCTAATTCTTTAAATTTATTACGTGATATATAGTTGGTCACATTATAATAGCTATGATTATAATCAGTTTTGGAGTAATTCCATTTATATTCTATAAAACAAATGATAAAACAAATTCAATATCAATACAATAAACAATTCTCTCACCTCTTGTGTATTGTTTGTTTCCATTTGCATCCAAAAGGGAAATTCGGTACTGCAAGGGCAATTCGTTTTGAACGAGATTGTAATACAAACGAGTAAAAATGTGATTTATATCAAATAATTGAATATTTGAAAAAAATCTAAACGAAATTTATCTTTGCTGTTTGGCGCAAAAAGGTTTGACGAACAAACATTAGATTCGATGTTACTGACATTCCAAGTGAGAATGGCAGTTTCTTTTACTTCTGGATTACTTGCTGAGCTAGATGACATTTTCTGTTTTGCTTGTTAAATCTCAATCACAACAGTATCCACACGTAACTAACCACGCCAAACCAAATTGTGCATAGAAAGCAACACTAAAGCAATACATGTTTGTGCGCGTTTATCTTTTTTATTACTAAAAGACCACTCAGACATTATTGTAAGATAATACAATGTAATACAAGGCGTTCAAAATTACATAATAAATGTGTATATTTGCAGGTTACTTTTTTAGACTTTAATTTATATTTGACACAAAAAAAATGTTCGCGATTCAAGAAATTTGCTTAGGATAGACAAAAAAATATTCAGCAATTGCAAATCATATTTTTCTTAGCCATATGGTATCATTTTTGGAGAGTAGTATTCGTGTTATCAATCACTTCTAATATTGCAACGTGGCTTACAAAATGCAGCCTAAAAAACTTTATCATTATCCCTTGCAGTCACCATGTGACTTGATGCACGTCTTTGCCTTGTGCGAAAATTGACTGAACAACTCTACAACAAGTTCGATTCGATTACAGCAACTGCTGACAACGCAACGATGTAAACAAAGCAGTCATTGCTAAGCTCAGATACTCGTCAGCTTAAAACAGCAACAACAGCAACAACTCCTGAGTCACATTTTTTTGTCACTAGATGGCGCTACTTGTCTTATTTTATATTTAAGATTTGAATGATGCCAGGTATTTATGACACCCTTCTTCGACATTTTAAGGCTAAAAATCTTATGCAAATCGGTTCAGTCGTTTTGGCAGGATAATTCGTGCAAAAACGCCAAAAGCTGTGGTATAATCTTCGCTGATTACGCACGCTCAGACAAAAAAATATGTCAAAATTATCTATAATGTTGAATAAGTCAAAAATTCAAATAAAACTGTTAATTTTAAGCATATCACTGAAAAAATTAATGAAAGGGAAGAAATGGATTTAAAATTTTTAAAATTTTCTTTATTTAAGAGTATATATGTGTGTAATTAGTTTGTAGGAAAAACTAAAGTACAATTTGTGATAAAATCAAAGCTATAAGTATTTAGAAATTTGGAACTTTAATTTTAATTATTATCTAACAATGTACCTTAAAAAGTAACAATTTTCGTTAAATGTAAGCACAAAGTTAGTGAGCTTGTTAGTTGAGTTTAAAGAAAAGCTGCTCATACTTGTGAACAAACTCGATCATATAGTTGAGCACATCAATTTGATATTCAAACTGAGTTTGTTGTACAATTGCCAATGTCTTGCCCTGCAATCGAATTGCATCCACCTCTTGATGATATTCACTAGCCATTTCATTACGAGTAACGGTGAGATTTGCTTGAATTTGAGCAAAATGAGTGGAAAATTGTTGTTTGGTGTGATTCGTGAAGATTGTTGAATTTTCATTGTGATAATAAGCTTCCTGTAGTAGATAATCAGTTTCACCGAATGCACGCAACAAATGATCCAATTTGTCTTGAAGCAACAGTTGCACAACTGAGATCGTGTCAGAGTGAGCATAGTGCACAAATTGAGTCACTTTCTGTTGGACACCAGTGATTTCCAACAGAATCTGTCTGAATCCGCGCAAATGGGCTTCTACAGAAAGTCGAACAATGTCCACCATAAGTCGATCCAGAAATACATTACGTTCCATATTCTGCACTTCGAAATTGATGTCCACCAGTAGAGCACTCGCGTTTCGAATACGTTCAACAATGTGCGGCTTCAGGGTAGAAAGTGACTTGTCACTGACGGTCGCAATGGCCAACTCAAAATCGCGAACAGCTTGATCGAAACTTGTGTCAATTTTGTCGGCACTCGATTGCAGACGTTCCAGGGTTGGGTTCGTTTTGAAAGGATTCAAATGTACTGGATCTGCATTGATAAAAACTGCAAACCAAAAAATCAACAAAATTTTAATTTGTAAAAACTAAAATATTACCAAAAGTGACCAAAAAGGCGAATGTCAGAAAAGTCAACGTCGACTTCATGTTTAATTGGCTCAATTGGTTCGATTTGATCTCAAATTTCTTCAAATCTATGTTTAGTTGATAATATGCTGCTAGTCACTTTTAGTCACGGACTTATATATGATTTAAGCGAAGTCTGTATTAGTCAAATTACATTTGATTTGAGTGATGTAAGGTGAAATCATTACTGAGTCATTTTTAATCATACAGCACCATTAATTAATTGTGATTTAAATAGATCTGCTATTGCATCCTTACATTATAAATATAAGACATCCTTTGTTGATTGTCTTGATTGGATTAAATTGATCTACCAAATCAATTTTTATCATTCTGTAATGCGTCTTAACATTTCTAATATTGTAGAGCAGGATCAGGTAATGCATCCATCAATGTCCTTGATTAGTAATAGCATTGACAGTTATTGCAGAATTTTATCTTAAGATTATATAGTAGAGCACAGAGTACATGCATGACAAATTTGCACATACGATACAAGGTGGTGAGTATTCGAGGATTGAGGATACAAACCAGGTACCAAGCAATAAATGATCGATCGTTAACAATAAAAATTCCTCTCACAATTGTGCACCTCAACCGATGACTCATTACTGTTCCAGGATAATTATCTTGTATCTCGACAAAACTATGCAGCAATTCGAAATTCAAGCAGAATTTAGCCACACTCCACCACTTACCATCTAGTGCCATCCTCGACCAGGTGTGAGTCCCTGTGAGGCAATAATCAGTCCTGGTTGCGCGAGGAGAATCTCGGGGGGAAGATCGGTGGGATCTTCAGCTGTGGGCCTGCCACTCACTCGTTCCCCATTCGGCACAATGCATTGCGCCCTACGCGACGCGATCAGCAAAAACTTGGCCTGTAATCAGACTGCTCGGGGCTCGGCCAAGTCCACCAGAAATGGTGGTTGCGTACTTCGATGATGGATGATGAATGAATGAATGAATTTAGCCACACGATTTTGCCACTATGTTACGATTAATTTACGTGTCTTCTTAATAGGTAGAAAACAAGCAGTGACTCATCAATGCCAATTTAAAGATTATGGGTTTGGTATGTTGTTACTTTATCTAATATTAACATTTTTTGCATTGGTTGTGTACTACGTGATTTTAAATGGATTTGAAGGTTAAAAAGATATATATCAGACAAGTACTCAAGTGTTTGATACAGTGGGAGAGGGACATTCGTTGCACTGCGTGCTACAGTGAACCTTGCAGCTATCTTTTTGAGTAGTCATAGATTTGAAACCGTACTGTATTATCTTGACAATCTCTGATAGTTACACGTTGTTTTGGCATACATATATTTAAAAGGATGTACAAATGATACTGTCTAATGTTTAATCAATCAAAAGTTAACCAGCACACAAAATGATCACTCTATTTGTCCTAATTGGGATATTAGGTAAAGCTTTATTGTTATACTCTCTTGTATATTTATTTTAACAAATTTCAAAATTTGTTCTAGTTTGTAGTTGTGCAGCAGCAATACCGAATGCATTGGAAACTGCACTCGTACATTTGCACAACATTCAAAAGTTTGATCTCACCAAGGATGCAATTACCGAGGCTGATAAAAGTCTTGAACAGATTAGTCAATTTGGAAGCTTTTTCGGTGGATTGCAATTTACGAATCAAACTGTGATTCCCAGTACTGACTGGCAAGTGATTGAATTTAAGCTTCAACTTCGTGGAAATGATACAGTTTTCAAGGTGGAAATTTTGAACAAAATTGAACAAACAACATATGGACCAAAACATCACAAATTTACTCAACTGACAGTGAGAGATCACTTTGACATTGACGCGGACTACGATGTTAGGTTGCATCAGGTGAATATTACCGTTTCGAAATTTAAAGAAAGTGCAATTGGTTTTGCTGTTTGGGATCTCACCTTGAACTCTAAAACTTCAATAAGCCCAAAGCAAATTCAATTACACGACGAATCGTCTTGGATTTCAAGTCTCATTTCTGACTCGCACAGTGGAAATCAAATCTATGTAATCAAAAGCTCCACGGAAGGAAATCGAGCTCAGATGAATTTCACATTTAACGATCCAGATTCAGCCAAGGAGTACTTCTTTTATCTGTTAACAAGCCCCAAAACGCCAATCGAAGTGTATATGAATGTTTTTCGGACAAAAAACTAACAGACCCCTAACTCGATTCTCAGATATGGCTAATGTACTTTGCTTTTCCTCCTACATCTACGTACGACAGCTGGGACAATTTAATCTATCATTGGTTTTCACTGGTCATGTGACCCACGATTCAACGATCCTCAATTTTAGAAGTGTTCGACTAGAGAAAAAAGAAGTAAATATTATAAAAAATTGTGCCAAGGAATCAGTTTGACACTTCCTCAACTGACGGTTCAGCTTTGGGTTGGTGGTACAACAATCCAGCCCTGTTTGGCTATACAATTTTGACCTATTCCGAGACGCCATTGGATGTCTGTGACATTTTGGCCAACTGCTATCCGTTTGAACGTAATCAATCTCAAGTGAACATTTACAATCAAACTATGGACATTTGGAGCTATACACTTCGGGAAGAAGTCAAACAGTTGCTCAGTCATTCGCCCTTATTTCGTCTGCATAGTTATAATGATTCTGGTTTTGCAATCTACCGAGAAACTTCTTATTTTAGGTAAGGGCATAAAAAGAACTTTCAATATAATTGGAGGAGCGAACGAAATTTATTCACTTGCGACTCATCAAACTAATCAAAAACCCATAAATGTCTTGTCGCGTAACCACGCTCCGGACAATGGCGCTAATGACACCTAGGACAGGTCAAGTTGGCGACAAACGAGCAAGTTCAAGTGAAGACAACAGTTCAACGGTTGTCATAGTTCAATGTCTATGTTGATGCCTCAGCCATGGCATTTGTGTGTATATAACTGTGCTGGTCGACTGCCAGACAGACAGGATTGATGTACCGAGCGAGCATGTTATCAGAAGTGACTGTTTTGTGTTTTGTCTTGTGTTTACCTCGACAATAAATGTCCTGATGGATCTCAAGATTCCCGATCTCTTTCCTCGTGGACTGTATAGTTCCGCGACATGTCTTATGTTAAATGACTTAAAATTAATTTGGTTTTAAAAATAAAATCCTGTTTTTAATTCACGTTAACAAAGACAGATTTACAAAGACAGATTTGGTGGTTTGTGGTGGTTGTGTGGTTTGGTTGTGGTTTGTGTGGTTTCGAATGTATTGAATTTTTCACTCATTTGTAAACATGCAACATTACCTGACAGAAAATATATTTATATGCTATTTTGTTTTTGAACTTTTACACGCTAGCAATCGAATGGAATAGCTATTATGTTGGGTACAAATGGCTGTGCATTTTCTGTGTCTTTAGTATTAGTCGAGCGCACAACATATCGACTTTGATGTATCAATCTAATCAGGTGAATAGTAATAAAACCACGTTTGTTCAAATAGTTCTTCCATTATCATTCGAAATGATTCAGCTACGAAATCAACTGATACCAATACATGCAAAATTCTCCATACAGCAGCACAAACTAAAAAAATTAGTTTTATCATTCAATTAAATAACTCACAAAGTTACCTTCAAAAATGATTCAAATGAAACCGCTCCATAATTTCCATAAGTAATTCCATACTTATTTGTCGTATGAAATTTTTGTGCATAGAAGGCGAGTCGCATTTTGAATTTCAAATCCTGTCCAATTTGTTGATGCTTTCTAGTAGTTTTGCCAATGCACAAACTAATCAATGGTCGAGCAAATGCGTGAATTCGATTGCTATACATGGCGGCCACCATGTGAAAGTTGAAGACAAACCACAATTGAATTGCAATGAAGAAGACATAGGTAAACAGGGTGGCATTGCCAAAGTGATGACCATTGATTTGCAAGTCGCACAACATGTAGGTGCTCGCTGGGGACATGATCACAATTAGAACCAACAAAAGTTGACTGAAAGTGTGCCGATTGAAACTGCTGATCATTTGGAATGTTTTCGAGTGATGACGAATGAAGCAATTGAGCAGAATATTGTTGAAACGATTCTTGGACAAAAGCGCGTTTACCTGTTTCAGTTGAAGGAACACTATAATGGTGAATCGCCCCAAACCCAAACCCAAAATTGTACAACTTATGCTGATTTGAGTGAGAAACATGTTAACTAACATGCAGTTCAAATTGAACACTACAAAACAGACCAGTCCTTGGAAAGTTAACAATAAATAGAATAAATATTCAGTTGTCAGAATGTACCAGGATGTAAGGTAAATTAGACTTAAAAAGAGACATTCCACAAAGATGAACATTCCCCAGATGATTTTGATGACTCGATATTGCTTTTCGAGAACAACTAAAATTGAAACTTTCTGATTGTCAAGTTCAACTTTGCTGTTCAAGAAAAATTTCGTATCATTTTTAACCACAATTTGATACAGCAGTATAAATCCCATTGCGGTGTTGCAGTCTGTAGCACTTTTGACATAAAGAATGTGATTGTATACGATTGTGCCGAGTCCGTAGACTGCGAGAAGCAGATTGAGCTCAGCTGGAGTGTTCAACATGAGTGATAGGTCGTAAGCGATCAACCGGGTGAAATCACTTGTTGGACAAAGCCACAACAAAATGCATCGAATACAAACCAAAGCAAGAAGTAGTTCAATGAAATAGTATTCCAATTTGAATTTCCATTTCCCAGCAACTGTTTTCAGCCAAATTTCTTCGAGGTAACTTTTCATAATTTCGTCCAATCTTATAAAATCAAATAGACGAGAATAATTCATATTGTTTTACAATGACAAACAAAAATATTCTCTATTTTGAAAACCAAAAATGTTTTGCTGAATTTAAATTGGTTTACTTGTGTTTAAAAGTTCCAAACAATAATAAGCAATCTTAACTTGACTGACTCTTGGAGTTTATATACAGAATGGAAAAGAGAATATATTGTGTAAAATAAATGTCAAAATATTTACACTGTAACAAACAAAATGTATTTTGAGAATTTCAATTTTAAAAATATTAATATTTAAGAGAATTTCTTGGGAAGCATTCTATTCTAGTACAAAATAACAAATGATTTCCAAGACCCACACATAAACAAATATGGCAGGCACATATATCGGTAAATAGTGGTTTGAAAATTTTATGGAATTTCTATGTTCAAATATCAACAAAATTGTTTGTTCAAAGTTATTCCAATAGCTTAACATTTAATTTACCCGTATTATTTAAATATCGTGAAGCAATTTTATACACAATACATTGACTATTTGAACGAAAATAAATTTACTTTGAGTCACAAGTTGGATTGATAATGAATGTCAATATGTTTTGCCTTCTTAATTGAATAATTGAAATTACTAGTAAAATGATTGCGTTTGTTTCATTTTAAAAAATCAATTAGTTTTTATTCGTTTAATAAATAAATAAATACAATTTTATTGTTTTCGAAATGATTATCGGTTGTTTAATATTATAACACAACATTTGCTTTATGATAAATAGCAGTTGAAATGAGAAAAATGTTTTTCAAATTAAATATACAATTCAATACATTTGAAACCACATTTAGTCTTAAACTTGAGCATGTTGCAGGGTGCGTTTTTCAATTTTTCTCAAATCACAAATAAACCACAGTACCAAAGCATACCAAAGTAGTGTTCTGGTCAAAATATAAACAAGATCCGTCCAATTGAACACAAATTCACGATAGTCAAGTGCCAAGTTTATTATTGGGCCGAGTAGAAAGATAGAATGACTTGCTAGAATTAGATCGACCACCAACTCCAATACGCCATACACAAAATACAATATCAGCAAATTGGGGTTTTCTCCCATTACTCCAATTAATCCACAAACTTCACCGGCAACTGATACCAAAGCGATGAGCACTAAACGGAATGACTGTTTAAGAAAAGAAAATGATCATTTTACAAAGTGAACACACGAAACTATGCAATTGAATACCAACCCATTGAGAATATATGTCACCACGATTTGAAGAAAAAGCACTTGCGTAAATAACAAAGATATAAAACATTAATATTATTACTTTTATTGTAAAATTGACATGTGTTCCAATTGTGAGAATAAGTTTTTTGATAGAAAAACACGAACATGATGATCGATATGCTTCAACTGGCTCGTTGATGTCGAATTGATTCATAGTGGACATTTTAGATGTGTGGGTTGAGCTTGGTATTGAAAGTTTAAACTGCTTGAAATAACGAGATTTGATTGTGAATTATCAGTTGAATTGAAACTTCAAGAAATAAATGAGCTCACGTTTTCTCAAGTTGGGATGACTTTGCGTAAAGCTAAAAGTACGTTTATAGAACGTTTGATTCTCTTCAATTCCTGAATTGAAATCCCGTGCAATGTGAATCATCGAGTACTTGCGCATATTCTCGTGTTCACAAATAAATGAAAGTTTAATTTTAATTTGGCCTTCAACTTGAACAATGTTTAATAAACATGTTGCGTTGAGTGTTTGTTTGCTCAAGACATTCAGTGGATCAGGAACGAAACTGAGGATACAGAGAATATATCTTCTGCTGCAGATGGTAGCAAATTTGAGCTTTTTCTATTATTTGGTTGAAAGTGAGAAATGTATATTTCAAAATCTGCAGTAGACGCATGTAAATGTTTATATTATGTCGATTAATTGATTGTTCAATGTTTTTCGCAGCGGCATGACATATGTTCAAAGAAATAAAGTAATCTCAGATATTTTAATCACATCAAATTATAGAATTGTCTTACATTTAGAAATATAATTTTAATCGTGAATATTATGTGTTTACATGCATTTTTGTTTATGTAAACTTGCATAAATCAATTTACGCACATTTGAAATTAATTCGATTAATGTCAGTCTAGGATTGTGAAGTAGAAAAAAACTTGTCCAAGTTTTTCTTACATTTAATATTGTTCCAGAAAACGACCTTGACAGAGCTTATTTGTAACTCACTGTCGAATGTTCAATGTCAGTGTATAATGATCAATATATCTATTTTTACATGTTTTCCTAAATATACAGACAATTGCAATCTGTTGGCACGCATGAGAGGCAACTATTGCCTATCCCGAATGTAGAAGCGTGAATTTGCTCAAGAGGGAAGATTTCCTTCATATGTAAACAAATTGAGTTAGTTTAGGAAAAAAACTTTTGTTTGAAAATGTGGATAATTTGAAATGATATTATTATTTGATCACAAAAACCAATAAATATGTGTGCACAAATTAAAGAAAAAGGAGGTGCATCTGAGCGCATTTAATATCTTAACATTAATATTTGGTGCATTTAAATCCACTTGAAATTATTATTCAAAAGCATATTTGATCACGATCAACAAGAAAAAAAACGAAGAAACATTGACCATGTTTCCCTACCTTGGAAACATATTTGCGATAACTTTCTGTGTACTTTTATACATTTGTTGTAATTTGCAATTCTGCATCATTCACTGCTGATGTGGTTGAATCGAAAGTTTTTCAAGGTTGGTAAAAAGTTTTTTGTGGATTGTATTCGAATTTTTTTAATTATTTTGTTGTTGTAGTGGTCAAGAAGAATTGGCTCAAGTAAGATCAAGCTAATCGATTTGTACCATATCAACGTCACCCAGAAAAGTCCTTTCCAGATGCATCTGTAATTCTCTACAATTTTCCAGTTGCAACTGGAAATGTCATAATTACAGATGCATCTGGAAAAATTCAAGAAATTACAGATATATCTGTAACGTTTCGGAATTTGGCTAAATTAATAAGACATTATTATTAATAGATAACAGATTATTATTAATAAACAACTTTATAACAAGAAATAAATTGAATTTTAATATTTTTAAATATTTCAATTACAAAGTTTGATTTTGACTATTTTCTACCAATTGAGTTCGATTATTATATACAACTTTTGTACCATTGGTATTTGACTTCATTTTGTTTGAAACATTTGGAATACTAACAGTTTTCTGAAGAAATTCTCAATCTTTTTTGGAAATGTATGAAAATTGAGAAGCATAACGAGAAAGTCGATCGACTTTCTCGTTATGCTTATGCTTATGCTGTCGACAGGATCCTGTATAAAAAATTAATTAATTTTAAATTGAAATGTTTAGAGATGTTTTTTAACATTCCCGTAAGTTCATTTCTTTTTAGCTAACAATGAACGGAATTAATTGAATCGATCAAGGAATAGATATAGCTGAAAATAGTTTCGATATTTGAGCAAATGTTTCTTCTGTTTGTTGCTGTTGCGTCCCACATAAAATTGTCCAAGTATATCTCAGTAGCGCTTCAGCAAACGAGTAACATTCTTTCCATAAGTGTCCAAATCACAAATCGTGACCGAGGATGTAAGCCATTTGAGTAAACAACTGAAATTCGGGGGAGTTAATGCACGGTTGCTGTTATTGAGTTGTTGTGCTAAAAGCGCTCACTGGATGAATCATGCTGTGTTGCCTGAGGTCAATGTGTCACCTTCATACAGTTTGATCACCGTGAGCGGGTTCAATTCGTTACATTTTAATAAAATTATTTAGTGAGTAAATTGAAATAGTTTATAATAAAATTTATAGATCAAAATATATTCAATTGAGAAATTTACATTTGGTTAAAAAATCAGCCAAAAATGTCAAAATTTCCAGATGCATCTGTAATTTTGGCATTTCCAGTTGCAACTGGAAAATTGTAGAGAATTACAGATGCATCTGGAAAGGACTTTTCTGGGTGACGGAACAGTTCACAATTGAACTTAACTCCACAGCCACCACAAAATTATTTTCAAGTCATCAGACCACCGTTCCCAACCAATGGTTCATAAATTTTATACGATTTTTTTCATTAGTTTCAACTACACATCAAACAGTGGTCCACTGTTTGTCAGTCCCGACGTTTCCATGGCGTCTCCACTGACTGTTGAGTTTGCACCTACAACTGAGCAGAGTCTCAAATTGATCTGTGCCAGCACTCTCACTCCACATCTCGACACTTTAAATGGACTGTACTTTTGGTTTGTCAACAACATCAACAAACCAATTGACCAACTTGAAAGCAACTGTCTTGAGCTGCACTCAAACACACAACCACAAGTCAACAATAAATTAGCACAAGGAATCTTTTTATATTACCAAACAGAAAAAGATTTTATTGAGCCCAGTGATGCATTCTCTCGAGACTATACAATTGTAATTGTTATATAATATACAATTGTTAAAAGTGACCCTTTTTAGATAGTATTAGACTCATAAAATTAGTTGACAAAATTAGTCTTTTAAGAGTTTCAGTATAGTAAAATATCTGTCTGGGAAGTCATCCTTCAACTTTTTTAAATCATAATTTCGACTTTCGAATTGAGGAAAAATCTATGATGCAAAAATCTGAATTTCGAAGCAAATGGATCAAAATGCCTGCCCACAAACCGAATCAATTTCGAATTGTATTCAACCAAACTAGTGCACTGCCTCACTTTGTCCAAGTCACAATGTCCTTGTCGGCTCATGATAGACCAAAATTGTTTGAGAAACATCTCGAGCCATCCCCAGGACTGAAAATCTTCAAAATATCATTTCATAGCCACTTTATAATAACCAAAAATAAAAAAAAACTTAATTGTTAATTTGTTTAATATGTTGCCCAAATCTGTAATAAAACAAATAAACTTTTTTTTAATAAATGAATCTCACGGAACAATTGCTCAATCACCATTTGTTCACGCAGATTCACTATGCACGTTTTTGAATGTTTTGTATCACTTTAGTCGAACTCTCAGGTGATTGTGTGAAAATTAGTTTACTAAAATTTTATTAACGGATCATATATGAACAATAAAAACAATTGAGATTTTTCGTTCAAATTGGTTGGAGTTGTATTGATCTGGTCAATTTTGCGAACCTGTGGATCAAATGGATCAAACTTAACTTTGCACTTCACGATTGCAGTTCAATTGATCAAAATACTCTAACTTGATGTCTGGCTCGTCTTTAAAAGTAACCAAACTTGTGAAGTTACTCTTGAACAGCCACACGAGTTGACATCTGTCAAACTGGGCCTCAATTAGTTTGCCATGGAAAACGATTTTAGCTGGCTGTTTTGCAAGTTTGGCATCGGTCCACATTGACTTGAAAGTATCAACGTCAAAAGCGGTCAATTTGTCTAGGAATAGATGTATTCTTAGTGGTCGATGACTTTGAGAAAAGACTTTTTTTGTCAGAAGAGAACATTCCCTCAAGATAGATATCTAAAGTTTTGTTTTCAATTGAATCAAAACTGAACGCATGTTTGGTAATGTTGATAAAGCTGCTTTTGAAGTACAAAACTCGAATGCTATCGAGATCGTAGAATGGACGAAACGGTAACTCAATTTGTTGGCTATCAAAGTAGAGTTTATACAAATTTTTTTGCCTAAAGGCGCTTGGAAGAACTTTGTGGAAATTGTGCAACTGCAAAACTTCCATGGAGTTCGCGGTGTCGAGTGAATCAAAGAAATCTTTATAAAACTCTTCACTCAGTCCAATAGCATCAAATTTAAGCAATTTGAGGAGCTGTTTGGTGTGATTGAACGCATCAACGTGCACCCGAGTAAGGTTGGTACAATTTTGAATTTCAATTTGTCGAAATCTAAAATCACCAAAAGCATTTGCGTCAAGTGAGCTAATTGCACTGTTGTTCGCTATCAGTAAATGATCAAAATCTTTAACATTTGAACCACTTTCTTCAAGTTGAAGGGAAATATGTCGAAAAGCGATTTTCAAATCGTGGAACTGATTTCCATTGAGAACGATTCTGATCATTTGATCGGCAACTTCCTGGCACCAGGATTGAGATTTTGATGGACATTTGCACACGACTGTTGAATTGTTAAATGCTGCAGGTTGACAAACATTTTTAGGTCTACATTTTTGTCCTTTAAATTGCGTATTGTCATCACCAATCCATTCGGTAGACATCACATCAAACTTTTCCAGATCACAGACACAATCAAAAAAATTAATTCCGTTGACAATTTTTGATGGCTTACAGATCGAGTTTTCAAAGTTTTCGGAACATTTTTGATTGTTTTGGCAAAACTTAGGGATTGATTATAAAAACTATATTAGAGAACAATTGTGACAGGTAACTTTACTCACATTATCAAACAATTGAGGAGTCTTCAGACTGTCCACATTTAGAATCACATCTCCAGTTACACTTTGAGCTTTGTAATAGTCTTTTGCTATAGTATTTCTTTGATCACCATTGAAGAAGACGCACTGCTTTCCGTTACTTCTCGAAATGAGAATGCAATCGTGTAACAATTCTTTTTTGAACTGTTGAGCACTTTTCGTTGTTGAGAAAAAGACATCACACGACAATTGAAATGGCGATATAAATTTACATTTTGAGTGCACTTGTCCATAAGGCACGCCAATAAGGTCTGAAATCTAATCATGAAAATATTAATTAGACGATCACATATTCAAAACATATATTCACCGTTTGTTCGAGTGATTTTCTTTTCTCGCTTTGTTTTGTCCAATTTGGATATATTTCAAATTGAATTCCTTTCAATGACAAGGTTGGCACAACTGAGGGCCTACAAAGACGCTCGGACATCGAATGCATTTGGAAACCAATGTCACATTTGCAGCCGTCGCTAAAATGGGTAATATCAAAAGCAGTAGATTTTGTAGAAACAATCTTCTCTTGAGTGTTAGTATAATTTTGAAAGTAAACATGTAATGGATCACATTTGGAGAAATGTGGACATTTGTTGAGTTTCTTTTGACCAACTGACAATTGCTCCATCACCGAACATTTGTCCGTACAAATCCAATCATTTGGTCGTTCCGTGTTTGCGAGAAAGGCAACTTTATCTGGTTCGCATTCAGAATTGGTTGAGTTATTGGTTTGCACTCGACAGATTGCTCCCTTTTGGTCACATTCCCGATTGAGTTCCTCAGAACACAGCGGCACGCATTGATTGGTTTGAGTGTCCAGGCGCATTCCATAACGACAGATACACTGAACTTTTCCATCGATTTGTTTGATGTGAATCTGATTTGGTGGACATTTGACAACTACTTTGGGAAAACAACTGAAGCGAATTCAAAAAGATTAGATGGGTAAATAGATAGATGGGAAATTTGGTAGATGGGTAGATGGGTAGATGGGTAGATGGGTAGATGGGTAGATGGGTAGATGGGTAGATGGGTAGATAGGTAAATGGGTAAATGGGTAGATTGGTAAATCGGTAGATGGGTAGATTGATAGATTAGTAAATGGGTAAATAGATCGATAAATCAACTCGAATAGATTACCTCATAGCTATTGGATTCCACTGAAGACTGCTATTGTCACAATCACATTCAAAAGATTGTATTTGATAATTACTCACACATTTCAAACCAAGTTTCTGACAAAGCTTCCATCCCGTATAATAATTAGATTCACGGTTGGCAAACTCTGCATGAACACTTTTTGCACAATATTCTTTTGATTTGCAATTATCCTTCTTGCTGTAGCCTGTATCACACTCACAAGTGCATTTAAATTCCTTATGGCTCACAAGAATATATTGATGAGAGTTGCATTTGAGCTTCTCGCCATTTTCATCGACACACGGATCATTGGCACTGAATTGCCTGAGAACAAACTGAAACCTTTTGTTGCTTTCGTCTTTCACCTTTGAGAAATCAATTTGAAACCGAAACACAATTTGTACATTATCAATTGGATTTGGAAAGGGGCCTGAAAATTGAATTTTGAAATTGTAGAATTTTGGAGATGAGTCCAGTTGCTTCTCGAACAATTTTTGCCCATCAGGAGCGAGTAAGAACATTTTGACTTGTGCAAAGTCAGGCAGGTCACTAGTTTGATTAAACGTAATTTGGAAATTGTTCGGCCTGGCTTTGGACATTTTGAACCATAAGCTACGAAATTCAACTTTCTGAACCAATTTGGCGTCTTTTGTCGGATGTAAGTCCAAAAATGGAATAGTAAAAGTAATCAATGGTTCAGATGCTGCATCTCTGTTGGAAGTTCTATTATCGGGCAACAGTTCGCCTGTTTGAGTATTGAGAAAAAGGCCCTGCGCGAATGTATCGTAAAACATGGGTTGAGTGTTCGAATTGAGTTGAACAAAGTTGCTGCTGTCATGTTTGTCAATTGACTGATTGCTGTTGTTATTGGCAAACCAAAAGTACAGTGCACCCAAAGTGTTGACATTCGGAGTGAGAGTGCTTGCACAGATCGATTTGAGACTGTTTGATGTTGTAGATGGAAATTCTATTGTGTGTGGAGACAATACAATTGAGATGTTTGTGCTGACAAACAGTGGATCAGTGCTTGCTGTGTAGTTGAAACTAATACAAAAATCGTATGAAAATTCCTGGATAGGGTTGGTTGGAAGTAGTGGTCTGTTTACTTGAAGATAATTTTGCTCTGGTAGAGTGCTCGATTCTGTACTGTTCCGTTGGTATGGAACAAATCGATTAGTTGATTGATTTTGTTTTACCCAATTCTTCGTGACCACTGCAAAAATACAAAAAAAACGATAATTATAATCCAAAATGTTTTCCAACCAACCTTCAAACACGCTCGATTCGACCACTTCAGGAAGGCTAAAGGAAGGAAAATAGCCAAAAGATGCTGAAGTACAATGAATCGTAAACAAAATGATTGTCAATATGTTTACTAATTGAGCAAACATGATTGATGTGTTTGTCCTTCGTTTTTCATATGCTGCAGTTTACTTGTGGCTTTGATCAATAATTTGGGTTCATTTTATATACAGCCAAACATTTTATCGATTTTTGATGCCAACCCCCCCCTCCGAGTATACTATCTATAGATGATTAATTTTCTGGTTCGAGTACAGACAGTAACTGTTCAGTGATGTTCACTGTGCCCAGTCGTTATCTTCAAATTCACATGCTCACATTATGAACAGTATTCATTCATTGAAAACAACTTTAACATAGTCTTCTGTAACAATTATGGGATTGATAATTTGTGGTCTCATGCAAGATTTAGTGTATTGCTTGTGTGCATGTGACAATATGAAAATATATTTTGTGAGCTTCATCCTTCATTCTTTTAGTTTGATTACATATTTTGCTCGCCTTCAAAGCAACGTCCAATGTCAACCCTCTCATTTGCAACAATCTCAGAAGTTATTATTAGATTTAGTTGGGGACCTGTGTCTGGTTGTGTTGAAATACTCGAGAGAAAATGGACCAACTCATTTGTTGAGGCGTGAATTTGTGTCATACAAAGCCAAATTTCCTTGATGTTTGATCAATTTTTTGGTTTCTGCAAATATTTGGGTAGAACTTTGCCGGTTTTTCTGTTAAACTTCTACATATGTAGAGTGTAATCAACAAAATCTAATAAACATATGGTTTCTATCGCATCACTAAATGTGCTTATCAGTTGACATTATCGTGCTACATATTTTGAGCAAACATTGAACAACACACAACAAATGCCCTAAAAAATACTCAATGACACTTTATTTTCTTTTGTTGCAAAATTGAATTACAAAATATTGCTTGGAATTTCTCCGAATATTATATTTATAAACAATTTGACATTTACATATTCGTTTGCACATGAAATCACAGTTTACAACCACAAAAACATATTGCATGCTACAGACAAACTAAATCACACAAATACAGTCAATTAGGCATTAGGAAATATTCATAACAATTAAATCTACTAAATTTTTTAATCCCCTTCCCAAATCTTCAGTTGCCTCTAGGCAAAGCTCTACATCAAACTTCCAACGTAAACTGCAGTTACAATTGTGCACAACAACCCATACAAAACCAACAGCAGCATCTTGCGGCTTCATTCTCAGCTATTCTTTGTCTTAATCTTTGTACCGAAATCATTCTTTGGGGTTGAGGTTGCGTCAAGAGGACTGTTTGTTGTCGAGCCATTTGACGATTAATGCTATTACGATTTGTTGAAGATTGATTGTTTGAACAAATATTTCCGTCTCCAATTGGCGATTCATCGAGTGGAGCTGAAGGTGAATTGTGATTGGATGACATGTCGTTGCAGTTTAGAATTGTGTTAATCAGTTCGGATATTTCATCAGGATTAGGTTGAGATTCTATGCTTTGATTAAAATGGTTTGTTGATTGAGGATTGATTTCGTTTGAAGTAGATGCATTGGTGGAGGATGATGCAAGATGGGGATAAAGGACTTCGTATGCAGGTGGGAGTGAGTCTGGCATGTTCTCATAACTTGGATTGGGTTTTGGTTCGGTCATTGTGAAAAGTTTGGATTCATACAAAATATGAACAAATTCTCTGAAGAAAAATTTAAAATATTCAATTAGTCCTTCCAACTAACAAAAATATAAACAAACACAACTCAAACTTTGACTGATGAATTTAGGATCACAAATTTGCACAAATTTCAATTGCACGAGTAGTATACCAACAACGGAGTACTGTTTATTGTCGCACGGAATGGTGATCTAATGATCCAAATTGGCTGCAATCTGTTTGGTAGTAACTGTACAGACTGCATAATTTATCATGCATGCAACTAAACAAACATAAATTCAGTATTCAAACAAGTAGGCTATATAGTGTGACATAACCGTAGTTGCACTCTTAATGGTTTAAATGAATTCAAGTGACAATATAATTACACGCGTGCGCATGAAAAACCAAATCACTGCAGAATCCAACACAAATATTTGCCTAAACTAAACCAAACATTTACCAAATTGTTCAAACATCAAGGAAATTTTTCTCCTCAAATAACGCTACATTCAAGTGATTAAATAAAAAAAATATATTACAGAGTGCTTTTACATTTCAGGTGCAACTGGAGAATTTTTATAATCAATATACAGAGTGACTCTTGTAAGCAAATGTAACAGATATGCCCTTGTGTGTGTAATCTATATAACTGGAAGTATGACTTACTTGGTGTGTGCACTTCTAATCGTGATAGTTTCTGTCGTGTCTTAGGACATCTGATGATAACGTGACAGTTGACAAAAATGGCAGAAGGTTGTCATTGCTTTGAAATGCGTGAAAAATATGCAATCAAACAAATTGAATGATGAATCTTACAATTATCTTAAATCACATACAAAAGCAAAACACACCAAATATTACAAATGAGAACACAAATTATCAATCACATAATCAAACCAAAATAGACTACTTTCGAGATATTTGTGCATTTCTTTGATTTCACACTTAACATCACTGAACAATTTTGAACTGTACTCGAACTTGATGTACTTTGAGTAAATAAATCATCAACTCTGCTTATCTTTTGCAGGCTAGTAATCAGTAACACGTTTGGCATTGTGTATATAAAATCAATTGAAATTATTACTCAAAATACCCCAACAAGACTACAATATATGAAAACGAAAAACATATGAACATCAAATCAATCATGTTTGCTCTAATAGTAAACATATTGACAGTAATCATTTTGTTTATTATGATTATTCATTGTACTTCTGCATCTTTTGGTCTACTTTCTTATCCTTCCCTTCCTGAAGAGTTTGAATCGAGCGTGTTTGAAGGCTGGTGTAAAAAGGTTGATTTTGAATTCTAATTGTCATTTTGATTTTTGCGTGTTTTAGTTGTCACAAATAATTGGCTGAAACAAAATCAATCAACTAATCGTTTTGTGCCATATCAAGCGAACAATTCGAGCACTCTACTACAATCATCACAAAATTATCTTAAAATTATCAAACCGCCGCTTCCAGCAAATGACCCGAAAATTTCATACGATTTTTGTATTAGTTTCAACTATACAGCAAGCAATGGTCCACTGTTTGTCAGTCCAAATGTCTCAATTGAATCTTTTCAAACCATTGAATTTGCCTCGACAACATCAAACAGTCTCAAATCGATCTGTGCTAGCACTCTCACTCCAAATGTCAACACTTTGGACGCACTTTACTTTTGGTTTGCCAACAACAACGAAAATCTAATTGACAATCTCAACTTTGTTCAACTCAATTCGCACACCCAACCCAGGTTTTACGATACATTCGCGCAGGGACTTTTTCTCAATACTCAAACAGGCGAACTGTTGCCCGATAATAGAACTTCCAACAGAGATGCAGTATATGAACCATTGATTACTTTTACTATTCCATTTTTGGAATCGACAAAGAAAAAAGACGCCAAATTGGTTCAGAAAGTTGAATTTCGCAGCTTATGGTTTAAAATGTCCAATGCCAAACCAAACAATTTCCAAATTACATTCAACCAAACTAGTGACCTGCCTGAGTTTGCTCAAGTCAAAATGTTTTTGCTTGCCCCTGATGGATCAAAATTATTCGAGAAACAACTCGAATCATCACCAAAATTCTACAATTTCAAAATTCAATTTCCCACCCTCTTACCAATTCCAATTGAGACCGTACAAATTGTTTTTCGGTTTCAACTTGATACCTCCAAAGTGAAAAACGAAAACAAAAAGTTTCAGCTTGTGCTCAGGCAATTCAGTGCCAATGATCCGTGTGTCAATGAAAATGGCGTGAAGCTCAAATGCTACACTCATCAATATAAACTTGTGAGCTATGAAAAGTTTAAATGCACTTGTGAGTGCTATACAGGATATAGCAAAAAGGATAATTGCAAGTCAAAAGAATATTGTGATGGGAGGGTTCATGCTGAGTTTGCCACTGGTGAATCTAATTATTATTCTGGATGGGAGATTTGTAAGAAATTAGGTTTGAAATGTGTGAGCAATTATAAAATACAATCTTTTGAATGTGATTGTGGCAATGGCAGTTTTCGGTGGAATCCAGTAGCTATGAAGTAATTTAATCAATTTATCTGCCCATTCACCCATTTACCCAAATTCCAAATTCCAAATCTAACCATCTACCCATTTACCCATTTACCCATTTACCCATCTACACATCTACCCATTTAACCATCTAACCATTTACCAATTTAGCAAAATTCCAAATTACCCATCTACCCATCCAACCATCTAAACATTTATCCATCTACCCATCTACCCATCTACCCATCTACCCATCTACCCATCTACCCATCTACCCATCTACCCATCTACCCATTTACCCATCTACCCATCTACCCATCTACCCATCTACCCATCTACCCATCTACCCATCTACCCATCTACCCATCTACCCATCTACTCATCTACCCAACAACCCATTTAACAATCTGCCCATTTACCCATTTACCCAAATTCCAAATTACCCATCTACCCATCCAACCATCTAAACATTTAACCATCTAACCATCTAACCATCTAACCATCTAACCATCTAACCATCTAACCATTTACCAATTTAGCAAAATTCCATTTCCAAATTACCCATCTACCCATCTACTCATCTAACCATCTAACCATCTAAACATTTAACCATTTAACCATCTAACCATTTACCAATTTAGCAAAATTCCAAATTACCCATCTACACATCTACCCATCTATCCATTTCCCATTTAACCATCTACCCATCTACCCATCTACCCATCTACCCATCTACCCATCTACTCATCTACCCAAATACCCATCTTCCTACCTACCCATCTAATCTTTTTCAATCCATTTCAGTTGCTTTCCCAAAGAATTTGCCAAATGCCCACCAAATCAGATTCACATCAAACAAATCGATGACAGCGTGCACTGTGTCTGTCGGTATGGAATGCGCCTAGACACTCAAACCAACGCATGCATACCTTTGTGTTCTGAGGAGCTCAATCGAGAATGTGCCCAAAAGGGAGCAATCTGTCGAGTGCAAACCAATAACTCAACCAACTGTGAATGCGAACCAGACAAAGTTGCTTTTCTCGAGAACACGGAACTACCAAATGATTGGACTTGTATGGACAAATGTTTGGTGATGGAGAAATTATCAATTGGCAATCAAAAGAAACTCAACAAATGTTCATATTTCTCAAAGTGTGATCCATTGGAGGTTCACTTTAGAAATTATTATGACACTCAAGAGAAGATTGTCTCTAACAAATCAATTTCGGGTTTTGTGATAGCTAGCAACGGTTGCAAATGTGACATTGGCTTCCAAAAGTATTGGCATGATCGTTAGGGGTAGGTGAACTTTTCATTTTTGAGATACATGAATCGGCGAGCCATAGAAAACCTGTCACTATGGGCCAATATCAAAACCTGAAAGTTTGGTGCGGATCGGTGAAGGTCTTGATGCGCCCAGAAGGTCCAAAATGCTGGAACTGACCATTTTTGTCAGTTCCAATACTAACATTGCGCTTCACTGCACGCTTCCGGTTCAAAATGGACAACTTTTATGATCAATTCTTTTAAAACATGTCTTAGGCTTTCCAAAACATTATCCAATGTCAAATTTGGTCCACTGAGTCAAAAGTTATAGCCAAAAAACCAATTTTTCGACATTGGATACGAGATCTCAATGCTTTCCCTTTACTACATTGGGCAAAAATTCAGATTGTTTGTTTGACGTGTTTTGAAGTAAAATCTTGGGGTTTCTGACATGGAAACGGTTAAATTAACTTCCAAGAGTATTTCATAATTTATTCAAAGCTTTTGGGTGAGTCCTTAGCGTTCCAGCACATTCGGAAACGGTCCAAAATAGACTAATTTGATAAAAAAAAATGCATTTTAAGCAAAAGTTTGAGTTTGCCATAAAACTTAAGGAATTTTAAGTTTGAATAATTTCAGCTTAAAATTCCAATGGATTCTATCCCTCAATTGGTTGAAACGTAGGATTTCCCAACTGGGAAAATGGATTCTTTCACTCCAATTGGTGGTCCAAAAGACCCAAACCGAGAATATCCTCAAATCAGTATGTAAATTTTGGCTCACAATTTTCAGGTCAGGGAAAACTTTCATATGGTCCTAGGAATTGGTCATGTTGGGTTCTATCCCCAGTTGGTGGTTCGGAGAGATTTATAAATAATTTCAATCTCAAATAGTAGTTCGTGATTAAACCCAAAATGGTTGGTTCGGGCTAATATCCCGAATGAAGACTTTGGCTCATACACCAAATGGTGGTTCGGAATTATTCCCCAAATGGTCGCTCGAGTTCATATATAAAATGGTCTTTCGGGGATGAATCATCCCGGATGATCTCAATTTGGCGGATCAAATTTATATCCGCAATAGGCTGTTAGATCGTAACCTTAAACGGGTTGATGAACCTTGTCACGCAACCTAAATGATCGCGAGATAGTTTACTCACATGTTAAGTATACAAACACTTTATTTGATATTGAAAATCAAAGCTTTCGCATCATTCTTGGTTATCCAGGATTCGGACAGTTTCAGTCGAGATAGTCTCTTAAAGGCCAATACAAGAACTTCGAAACCGAGTTATTTCAGCCCAAGTCTTCCATTCTGAATCGAGAGATGGAACCAGCTACAGGCAACTGCATTCGGCAAGTAAAAGAAATCCTTGGCACAATTCTTTACGGCAAGATCAATGTCTTTAAGTATTGTAACAGTGAAGTCCTTATTTGTCAATCGATGGAGGAACTATATAAAGTATCACGCGATAACGAAGCATGTAGCGCTTCTGGTTTGGCTTGCTTTCTTGAGCTTGTCGAGTAGTGGTTCTTGGTTCAATGTCTTCTAGCTTTAGTCGATGCTTGTTTTCTTACGCGTAAGATACAGTAAGAAGATATGACCGAACCGCAATTATGCTGCTGATTCTTATCTCCCAGTTGGGCCATTGGATCTTTTCCACCAATTGATTGGTCAACAGAATCTTCAATTGTGTTGTTGGATTCACTCAATTATTCATTTTATTAAACCGCTTATTTTTTTCTATCTCTTTAGACAAGTGACTATATTGAAATTAATTTGAAATAAATTAATTCAAATTTAAAATCATTTCAGTTAAGTAACTTGAGATAAAATCCAGCCGCCCTATTGCTTGATAAGAATTGCAAATAGCCAGCATAAAAATATTCAACTTATGAGTCATTTGGGGTATGAGCCAAGGTCTCCATTCGGGATATTAGCCCAAATAACCATTTCAGGTTTAATCACGAACTACCATATGAGATTCATAGGAAATCCTCCCCGTTCACCAATAGGGGGATAGAATCCATCTGCTCATTTGGGAAATCCTCTCGGGCTACCAATTGGGGGTTAGAATCCATTAGATTCATAAGCTCAAAATTATTTAAGCTTAAAATTTCTTGAAGTTTTATGATAAACTCAAACTTTTGCTTAAAATGCATTATTTTTTATCAAATTAGTGGATTTTGGACCGTTTCCGAATGTGCTGGAACGCTAAGGATTTCCCGAAAACTTTGAAACAAATAATGAGATACTCTTGGAAGTCAAGTTAACTGTTTCCATATGAGAAAGCTCAAGATTTTACTTCCAAATACCTCAAACAAACAATCTGAATATTTGCCCAATGTAGTAAGGGGAAAGCATTGAGATATCGTATTTAAGGCTGGAAAGTTGGTTTTTTAGCTATAACTTTTGACTCAGTTGACCAAATTAAACATATCATAGTGTTTTGGAAAGCCTACGACATGGTTTAAAAGAATTGATCATAAAAGTTATCTATTTTGAATCAGAAGCGTGCAGAGAAGCCCAATGTTAGTATTGGAACTGACAAAAATGGACTGTTCCAGCACTCTGGACCCCCTGGGCGCATCAAGACCTTCACCGATTCGGACCAAACTTTCAGGTTTTGATATTGGCCCATAGTGACAGGTTTTCTATGGCTCGCCGATTCATATATCTCAAAAATGAAAAGTTCACCTACCCCTAATGATCGTCTCTGTAGACCTTCGATTTTACCAACAAGGTCGATGAAAGGAATTGAATTCGAAATATATCTAAATTGGACCAAACAAATCGTGTATAGGAAATCACTTGAAGAAACGGTAATTGAAATCTTTGGAAATTTTTGTCTAATTTTGTTTTTATTATAATTAGATCTCTGAACTAATCGATACGTCTTCCTATGGACAAGTGCACACAAAATGTGAACACAAATCATCATCAATGTTTAAAGTATCGTGTGATGTTTTTTTCTCTACACCGAAAAGTGCTCAACTCTTTACGCAAGAATTGTTACACGATTGCATTCCTATTTCGGGAAGTAACGAATGCGTCTTCTTCAATGGCGATCAACGGAAGGACATAGCAAAGCACTATTATAAAGCTCAAAATGTAACTGGAAATGTGATTTTAAATTTGGAAAGTCTAAAGACTCCTGAATTGTTTGATAATGTGAGTTTTATTCCTTTTGTGAAAACCTTCTAAAATTGTTTAAATCTTTCCAGTTTTGCCAAAGCAATCAACAATGTTCCAAAAACTTTGAGAACTCGATCTGTAAACAATCAAAAATTGCCAAAGAAATGAATTTTTTCGATTGTGTCTGTGATTTGGAGAAGTTTGATGTGATTGCAACTGAATGGATTGGTGATGACAATACGCGATTCAAAGGACAAAAATGTAGACCTAAAAATGTTTGCAAATCTTCAAAAAAATTTGGAAGTAATTTTACAATCTTGTGTAAATGTCCATCAAAATCGCAATCCTGGTGTCAGGAAGTTGCTGATGAAATGATCAGAATTGTTCTCAATGGAAATCAGTACTCGGATCTGAAACTTGCTTTTCAACAAATTTTCCATCAACTTGAAGAAAGTGGTTCAAATGTTAAAGATTTTGATCATTTGCTGATACTGAACAACAGTGCAATTGGCTCACTTGACGCAAATGCGTTTGGTGACTTTCGATTTCGAAAAATTGAAATTCAAAATTGTACAAACCTTAGCCGAGTGCACGTTGATGCTTTCAATCACACCAAGGAGTTCGTAAAATTGCTTAAATTTGATGCCATTGAATTGAAGCAAGAGTTTTACAAAGATTTCTTTAAATCAATCGACCCCTTGAACTCCATGGAAGTTTTGCAGCTGCACAATTTTGACAAAATTCCACGCTACGCTTTTGGGCAAAAACATTCGTACGAAATCTATTTTGGAAGCCCACAAAAACATTTGTACGAACTCTATTTGGATAGCCAACAAATTGAGTTACAATTTCGTGCATTCTACAGTCTCGATAGCATTCGAGCTTTGTACATCAAAGCCAGCATTATCAACATTACCGAACATGCGTTCAGTTTGGCTTCAATTGAAAACAAAACTTTGGACATCTACCTTGAGGGAATGTTGTTCTCAAGTAATGCGAAAGTTTTCACTTACAGTCATCGGCCCCTAAGAATACATCTATTCCTCAACAAATTGACTTCTTTCGACGTTGGTACTTTTAAGCCAATGTTGACCAATGCAATGACCATTGAAAGCAAACCACATAAAATCATTTTCCATGGTAAACTAATTGAGGCCCAGTTTGAAAGATGTCAACTTGTTTGGCTGTTTAAGAGTAAATTCACAAGTTTGGTTATTTTCGAGGACGAACCAGAGATTAGTTTGGAGTATTTTGATCAATGGAACTGCAATCGTGATGTGCATAGTGAAACTGGAATTGAATCCACAGGTTCGCAAATTTTACCGAATTAATACAATGCTCAGCCATTTCAACTTATTTGAAGGAAAACTCAATTGTTTCTTTTTTGTTCTGATGAAATTACTTTTGATTAATATTTTATCCTTTTTGTAGTAACACAAAATATAGACTAAATTATATCATTTTAAACCATTTTGACTCAATTGAAAAGCACTTGTAAAAGACGAATACGGTTAAATAAAACATTATAGATTTAAAAATTAGAGTAATATAAATGAAAGAAACAACAAAAACATCTGTAAATCAAATTTTCAACTATTTTATTAGAGGAGCGAACTGACGAACGAACACTCGAGAGTAGCGAGGGTGTGAAAGAGATAGTGAGTGACAATCTGTGCTCTGAAAAAATTTCGGAGAATTGGATTTTTTGTCCGGATAACTCCTCCGAAACCACTGACACTACAACAATCAAATTGCGCATGTTTTTGCAGAAATATTCAATCTTGTTTGATATTAAACTTTAGTTTAGATACATTCGATTTTATCGATTAGATCGATTTTAAATTTTTACCTTTTAGTCACATAATATATTTTTATAACCTTAAACCAATGATGTGATTGAGTTACCGCTTTGATTTGCCGCTATAGACAAGGACATTCGACTCCAAAGTTAACTTATCAAATGAAATTTTAATTAAAAACCGAACCTTGAAGAATTTCTAAAACTCAACTTGAACATCTCATTCTAGAGTTTGTGTTACGCTTTTAACAAACATTTTAAACGAATACATCACATACGCAGAATAGAATAGAAGGAACTGTAAAAAATAGGCAAGAAATAAATATATTTAAAGAATAATTGTGTAAATCAAACCTTAAACACACTCTCATTGGTAACTTTTGCATAATATCCGACAGTATAGTGCAACTTCATATCTGTATGGATGAGCTCATAATAGTTTTGCGCCTTGATCTTTTGTGCAATCCAATCGAGTCCAAAGTAGCCAATGAATGCAAACAAATACTTATCGCCTGCATACATTGCCTTCACAGCATAGATCATTGGACTCACAACCCCTGCACCGATAAGTGCCATTGCGACCAACAGTAGAATTGCAACAAACTTTGCAATGAACGCCAGTTCCATAAAGAAGAGCATTGTCACAAAGTAGATCGATGTAATCACACAGGAACTGAAACCTATCATAAGTGTGGTCGATGCCAGACGGTGATTGCTAATGATCAAATCGTTGATAATTTTGATATGTTCCACTCGGTAGTAGGTCAACTTGGTGGACACAATTATAATTATGGGCGTAAACTTGTTACGCTTAGTACGACACCAGCACAGTCGATTGTACAGTTGATGGTTGAGATTGCGCATGTGCGCTCCCAAGACATAGCATGGCAGTAGAAGGCAATGGAGTAGGAATGATAAAAAGCTTGATATTCTTCCAGACCCCGTAAAGGCAAGCCAGCGCATCTAAGGAGCCAATGCAGAAGGTGAGCAAGTTGTAGTTGCGATATACAATCCATTGAGTGGAGACAAACACAATTGTGAGTACAAGTACTATTTAAAAATATCCAAAAAAGCTAATTAGAAAGATAAGGTTGATTTAATCAACTCACCGCTCACTATCTGTAAGCCCATTTCAGCCAATTCCCACAGCAGCGTGAACAAAAGAACACGGACACGAATTTGCGAATCAACATTTTCAAAATGTGTCAAACAACATTCAAAATCAGCATTTTTCGTACGCCACATTTTGCGCAGCCAAACTAGCAGCTCAATCACCGTCTTCACTGGATTGTACCAATTTAAGCCGAATTTGAGATGCGGATTGTGTTTAAAGAAGTTTCGTCTGTTTTCACAAATCAACTGTTTGATTATGACTCGCCAAATGTGACGATTAGGTTTGACATACACTAGATAGTCGAGATAGACGGTGAGTGCAATTGGAGGCGCAATGCATAGTCCAATCAGACTGTTGGTGACATACTCGCGATATATCGTGCTCAGTGTTGGGTCGTAGAGCGCCAGTGTTTCGTACATTTTGGGCCATAACAGCAGAACAGCGGTCAGTAGAAGGGTACGGAATGTAAATACACTTATGTGAATGTAATGAAGCAGACGCCAAAATGGGAGTCGATGCCAGTCAAGGCCGTTTTGGTCGTCTTTTGCATCACTTTCCAGTACAGTTGCCAAAGTACTCGATGATGTTTGAAAGAAAATCTTTAAAGTTTCATAGCATTGTAAGACAAAATCGTTTAAAGTCATCTTTCTTGCCTTTTTATAGGACAAATATATTTTAAACATTTTTTTGTTTAAATTTGTTTTTCGTAAAATGTTCTTAAACGTTTTTAAAAATTTAAAATTAAATGGAATTTTTAACTTTAAATATTTAAAATTAAACGGAATATTTTAATTTAAAATATTTAAATATTCAAATTTTAAAAACATTAAATATTTAATCAAAAATAAAATATAATTTGAATTTAAAATATGCAATTTGCTAATAGTGTCACGAAGGTGATGGCAAAAAAGTGCGTTCACAAACGCAATTTTGCAATTTAGAAACAAATTCCAAACAAATCGAAAAACAGTTGCACAATTTGAAAATCAATAATTTGTACCACCATTAAAAAGTCAAATTTTGGACGCATTTATTAACTACTAATAGAGAAGGCTTAAAGAATCATTAAGCTTAATTCCATTCTAAAAAACATTTTTATTTTATTTCTGAATTAAAAAATAAATTTGCCCAATAAATCGTATGTCTTTCTTGATGTTTTCTCTTTACAAATGACAAATGATCTCAATCGTTAAACTATGGAACTATTATTAAGATTTTTTGTGCCACATTTGACCACAGTTGTTTTATCCACGAAATCCAAAATTAATCAAATAAAAATTATTTGGAGAAACACCAACTTTGTTACCAGTTACCTCAGTTAACTGGACATTTAGTTACCCCAAATAGGTGGGCAAAATTTGCATGCAAAAAAAATTCAAAATGGACGCAACTATACTGTAAACAAGCTCAAAGAGGTCCAAAAGAAACTTAAACTTCCCATCAAAGGCCGGCTAGTCAAAGCTCAACTGTTTTCGAAGATTTAGGAGTTTTTGGCTCCAAAAACGGACAATGAGCAGCCGACAAATAGTTTGCCGAATGATCCTGATGTAACAGTCCACGAGTCTCAAGACCTAACATCTGCTCCATACTTTCAACTTTCAAAAATCAAATCGTTTCCAGAACTAGTTTTAAACATACGCACTTCTCACCTTGAATAACGCAGTAAATAAAAAATATTTATGTTTTATATGTTACCGTCCAAATGCGAAATTCGTCATTCCGTTGTTTGTCTAGGCATGCCAAGAGAATATTTATCAAATTTCCTTTTGCCTAGACAGTCTGAAAAATGACTAGGCATTCCGCGTTTCATTCTCATTTTAAGGCAAAAGTAAAAATATTTAAATTTTTATCTAGTTTTGCCTAGGCAAACCACGAAATGACGAATTTCGCGTTTGGACGGTACATGTTACCTGCAAAGTAGAAAAGCCGTCATTCCTCAGACTCCCTAGGGAAAAAACCGGAAAAAGAAAATTTGCTAAATATTCTCTTGGTTTGCCTAGAAATATGTTAGGATGTTACATGTAAGAATTTTAACCTTTTTCCGTTAGGATGTAGTGCATACTGTAATCAGCATACACAATTTGTATAATACAAATCGTATGCAGTGAGCCATGTGATGTACGGTAAAATTAGTTTGTTATACTATGAGTTGCTTTCAGATATATCTATAGATTATAATTTAGAGATAAAAGATCGATCATGTGTCGTGGGCGTTTGTATGTGATTTTTTCTTTAATTTAGTTGTTCTAGTAGGCGTTTTCAATTTCAATCGCTTGTGAACTGATTTTTCTCTCTGGTTTTCTGACTTTCAACATTTTTAATCCATCAACAGCAACAACAACAAAAATGGAATGCGAAATCTTGACATTATTTGACCAGAAGATTGTCATACACACTGGGATGATAAATTCATTGCCAAATGAAATGTTGAGAAAGTTTTTGCGCAAATTGGACATACTAGAGTTGATTGCCATTCGAGGTGTGTGCAAAAAATGGATGGCAGTGATTGTGGACATTTGTCGAGAAAAGAAATCGCTTGTGATTGAGAGAAAATATGCGTGTTCGGGTAATTTCGAATTATCTGAACGATTCAATCGATTGGTTGACTTGAACAACAAAAATTGTGTTGTTGTTTTCACAATTAAATCAGACAATTTTGTCACAATGTCTATTGATTCCTCTAACCTTTTAGCAACATTATTTCCAAATGTGGAAAATTTGTTAATCAATTCAGATCTCGATCGCACAACTGAAACTTCTGAAAATGTTTTATTTTTGCTCAAAAGTTGGTCCGCGACTATCACAACTCTACTCTTACCATCCACTACGAATTTTGTCGAATCCCATCACTCGGCATTGATTGAACACATCAACAATTTGACCAGTCTCAAGCGACTTAATTTCTGGGATTTCGATTTACTCGATCCAACTACTTTAGCTCGATTGGAACACTGTATATTTACAGGCTATTCCAAAATATTGCCTTTACTTGCACCTAATTGTACCAGTTTGTGTTTGTATAAAAATGTATCACTCAGGGACATCAGAGAATGGCCTAACCTCAATGCTCCACTAGTGAAAAATCTCACACATTTGAGATTGTACATACACGACAGTGAATTTTTGCTATTTGTTTGTTACAATTTTAAAGGCCTTCAAATGTTGGACATGGAATTTTCAGACAGACATGTAAGACATTAAATCACTTGAATAACTTGACAAATTTACAATTTAAATTTATAGATTTTCAACCAAGGCATGATTGCTAGCCTAGCTCGACTGACCAACTTGTCTCAACTGTCGATTCACTCCCTCAAAGTCGATATGCCCACTCTGGTTCAAACTAAATTTTTGTCTTTAAATTCAGTCAAAATCCTTTTTATATCCTGCCTTAATGTTTCCAGAAATACATTTGTTGGAAAGGAATTTTGTCGAGTTTTATCTAACATTTTCCCAAATCTAGAACAAATCATGATTAAACACGAGGATCCAATTATTCGTGCTTCAATCTATCATAACTTGAATCATTTCGTTCATTTGCGCAAACGCATGATTGTCCCTTAAGGGAGAGGTGAGTCTTGGAGACCCTACTGACACACTCCGATCCTACCCAATAGGGTAAGGGTAAGTTAGGGTAAACATTTTTTGCCTCTACTCTTCTGATCATGCTATCCACACTACAACCCTACCCTACCCTACCTTGACCCTAGCAAAAGCAAAAATATTGAAAACAATTTTGTAACAAACTTTAAATTGGAACAAAATAAAATCCTTGATCCTACTCTACCCAGGTTTTGATTATGAGAAATTTTGTATACCCTTTAGAATAAGACATATGCGCATCAGATTATCAGATTATTTTCAAAAAAAGGTTTGTCAATTGTCTTAGAAGGATATTTTTCCGAGACAAGAAGAATGGTTAAATCGGCATTCCAAAACTCTTAATCGTTCCAGAGAATTCATACCTAAAAGTTGTGATAATTCTTTGCGAATTTTTATCTCCGTTAAAATTTGATATATTTGACCGGTTTAAAGTGTTTTTATGTTAGTTATGAAACGGATAATGAGGGTGATTTTCCTATAGGAATATTTACTTCCATTTACTATTTCATACTGGATTCCAAACTGTCTATCCTCACTTTGAATTTATGTACAATTTACGAACAAGCTGACTATCGTATTACTACGCCATTGCAAATGATCAAATCAACAATTTGGCCAGTTTGAGGCGAATTTATTTTCCGGATATTGACCGTCTTGAACCGGTTACTTTGGCTTAATTTGAAAATTTCTTTTTTCTTAATAATTACAAGATACTTAAATTATTGAATCATTTTGGACTAAACTGTACCAGTTTGTACCCCCATGAAATGGTATCATTTGACGACATCACTGAATTGCCAAAAATATATGGAATAATAGAAGCATGAATGCCTCCAAACAGAAATAAAACTTGAATTAAATATTTGTTTTGTTATTTTTTTAAATATTCAAAACCCAGAGATATGGTTGGAGATATTATTTTTTAATCCCTTTGATACAAAGTCCCCTTTTCTAATAACAAAAAGCGAGACATTGCTTGAGATAGTAACTTTTAACTAATTTGCCGCATCCATCCAGATGCCGATTTGATGGAGTAATCAATTTGAACAAAGAAAGTCATTTTGATAAAAACAAATGTTGTTCAATCAGATTGTTGTTCAACAGATGACCACAGGCAGTGCAATAATCAAAATGATTTCTTGACATTTTTATTGTTCATTCATAAGCAAATGTAACACATTTGAACTGTGCACAATGCTCTCGGATTTTTGATTGAGACACATCCTGATTAGTACAAGGTACCTAAATAGAAACTGAAAGTGCTATATAAAAGATGCAAATGAGTGGTTGGTTCAATTCACTTCGAAGTGTTTGAACTTTGTTTTCACTAAACTAAAATCACTAAAGTTCAATTAAACTCAAACTTAAAAATGTCAAACCTCTTTGTTGCAATTGCCTTTGTGGCTCTCATTGGCGGTAAGTTTTGCAAAATTCTTGATTCTTAATTGATCCATCATGTGTTTTTTGTTGTACTTAGGTTCCCTCGTGGATGCCCGAGCTGTGCGTGATTTGAAATCGAATCTGCCCACCCGAGGACAGGCTCTCTTGGCCCGAGCCGATGCTGCAGTCCGCGAATTGCTTGACGCCCACAATGTGCACGAAGCCGCCACTATCCAAAGTGAGGCCACCCGAGTCCGAGTATTGATGGCCGAACTTTTGTTTGTATCCGATGCCAGCTCGGTCGCCCGCCTCGAGCACCAACTGAGCACTGCAGAGCATCAGTTGACCTACGAACTGAAGAAAATCAACCACCGAATTGTGGTCGACCCAATTCACGTGCCTCACACTGAGTCTGTTGTCCATCTCCCAAGCAAACGAGACACCAAATCCGACCTGATTGCCCGATGTAATGCCTTGCTGGTACGAGCTGATGCCGCAATCCGAACTAACGAAGCTGGCCTCAACACTCACGAAGCCGCCATTATCCAAAGTGAGGCCACCCGAGTCCGAGTATTGATGGCCGAACTTTTGTTTGTATCCGATGCCAGCTCGGTCGCCCGCCTCGAGCACCAACTGAGCACTGCAGAGCATCAGTTGACCTACGAACTGAAGAAAATCAACCACCGAATTGTGGTCGACCCAATTCACGTGCCTCACACTGAGTCTGTTGTCCATCTCCCAAGCAAACGAGACACCAAATCCGACCTGATTGCCCGATGTAATGCCTTGCTGGTACGAGCTGATGCCGCAATCCGAACTAACGAAGCTGGCCTCAACACTCACGAAGCCGCCATTATCCAAAGTGAGGCAACTCGAGTCCGAGTATTGATGGCCGAACTTTTGTTTGCATCCGATGCCAGCTCGGTCGCCCAACTCGAGCACCAACTGAGCACTGCAGAGCATCAGTTGACCTACGAACTGGAGAAAATCAACCACCGAGTTGCTGTCGACCCAATTCACGTGCCTCACACTGAGTCTGTTGTCCATCTCCCAAGCAAACGAGACACCAAATCCGACCTGATTGCCCGATGTAATGCCTTGCTGGTACGAGCTGATGCCGCAATCCGAACTAACGAAGCTGGCCTCAACACTCACGAGGTCGCCATTATCCAAAGTGAGGCAACTCGAGTCCGAGTATTGATGGCCGAACTTTTGTTTGCATCCGATGCCAGCTCGGTCGCCCAACTCGAGCACCAACTGAGCACTGCAGAGCATCAGTTGACCTACGAACTGGAGAAAATCAACCACCGAGTTGCTGTCGACCCAATTCACGTGCCTCACACTGGAGTCCGTTGTCCATCTCCCAGGCAAACGAGACACCAAATCCGACCTGATTGCCCGATGTAATGCCTTGTTGGTCCGTGCTGATGCCGCAATCCGAACTAACGAAGCTGGCCTCAACACTCACGAAGCCGCCATTATCCAAAGTGAGGCCACCCGAGTCCGAGTATTGATGGCCGAACTTTTGTTTGTATCCGATGCCAGCTCGGTCGCCCGCCTCGAGCACCAACTGAGCACTGCAGAGCATCAGTTGACCTACGAACTGGAGAAAATCAACCACCGAGTTGCTGTCGACCCAATTCACGTGCCTCACACTGAGTCCGTTGTTCATCTCCCAAGCAAACGAGACACCAAATCCGACCTGATTGCCCGATGTAATGCCTTGTTGGTCCGTGCTGATGCCGCAATCTGAACGAACGAAGCTGGCCTCAACACTCACGAAGCCGCCATTATCCAAAGTGAGGCAACCCGAGTCCGAGTATTGATGGCCGAACTTTTGTTTGCATCCGATGCCAGCTCGGTCGCCCAACTCGAGCACCAACTGAGCACTGCAGAGCATCAGTTGACCTACGAACTGGAGAAAATCAACCACCGAGTTGGTCCAATCGTGCACCTTCCCCACGAACCAGTCGTTCATCATGAGCCAGTTGTTCACCACGGACATTAAGGAAATCTACAAATCTTTCTTAAAGCTCCTACCAATGGAAGCTTCTTTTACTATATATTTAGCTCTTCAAAATTTATGACGTTTCGGTTTTAATCAAAAAATAAACCATTTTTATTTGATTACGCTTTGATCACCAATGAAGTTAATCAGTTAATCAATCACCAGTTACCAAAGGATTAATTTCCTCCTGGTTTCTTCTCATTTCAACGTTTTCGCCCTTTATGGCCTTTCGCGCCACTTGACTTTTGAACTCACGGTGCCCATTCGTAAACACAGCGTAAAAAAAGAACTTTACATATTTACTAATTTTCAAATGTTCACTTGAATTGCCGCTTACCTGTTTATTCGAAAAGTCTATGTCTAACATTAGAAGTAAATTGAAGTGATTTGAATAAACAAACGATAAAACTTAGAATGTAGATTTGATCCCATAAAAAGTTGATACACAAAACTAAAAAATTATTAAAATTAAACCAAATTGACAACTAATATTATTTATTATTACCATCATTAGTATTGTTCGTTTTGTGGCATACAGATTTGGAGTGTTTATTTTTAATCAATTGGTAGACAAATACAAAGATATAAATTTGATAGTAACATTAAAAGTATTTATCATGTGAAGAAATTAACAGAGGAGAGCAAGTTGACCCTCTAACCTCTGACCTTAGCGTCCGGGATAATCGCGATATAAGATATAAGGGTCATCATAAGGGACACGTTTGGGCAAATGAACGAAATAATTCAAGTTTTTATCGATTGATTGATTAATACGTGATGAATCGTAAGACTCGTGTTCGATGGTGAGCTTGTGAACATTCGGGAAAATGTTTGATAAAACTCTACAGAATTCCTTTCCATCAAATTCATCTATTATTGACACTATCTGAAAGCCAGAAATTATAAGCGTTTTCACTGAATTTAAAGACAAAAATGTGGATTGAACCAGAGTTGCCATATCGAACTTGAGCGAATAAAGCGATAGTTGAGACAGGTTGGATAGTCGAGCAAGGTTAGCAATCATATCCTTGTTGAAAATCTAAATTAATCGTAAATTATAAATTATAAATTATAAATTATAAATTATAAATTATAAATTATAAATTATAAATTATAAATTATAAATTATAAATTATAAATTATAAATTATAAATTATAAATTATAAATTAATAATTTAAGTATTTTTAAATTTGATTTAATTTTATTACCTGACTGTCCATAAAGTCTATATCCAACACTTGAAGTGCTTCAAAATTGGAACAAATAAAAGACAACAATTCTTTTTCGAGAATATGTAATCTCAAATTAGTGATATTTTTCACTAATGGAGCATTAAGTTTTGGCCATTCCGCGAAGGCCTTGAATGATACATTTCCATACAAACGCAAACTTGTACAATTGGGTCCAAGGTGAGGAACTACTTTGGCCATTTTGGAATTACCGTTAAATATACAGTGCTCCAATTGAGCTAAAGTAGCGGGATTGAGTAAATCGAGATCCCAGAAATTTAGCCGCTTAAGACTGGTCAAATTGTTGATGTGTTCAATCAATTCCGATTGATGGGATTCGATAAAATTGGTAGAGGATGGTAATAGTAGAGTTGTGATAGTCGCTGACCAACTTTTGAGTAAAAATAAAACATTTTCAGAAGTTTCAGTTGTGTGATCGAGTTCTGAATTGATCAACAAAGCTTCCACATTTGGAAACATTCTTGCTAAAAAGTTAGAGAAATCTTTAGACAGTGAAATTGATACACGATTGTCTGATTTAATTGTGAAAACAACTACACGATTAGTGTCGTTCAAGTCAACCAATCGATTGAATCGTTTTGATAGTTCCGCATTTCCCGAACTTCTAAATTTTGTCTCAATCACAATCGACATCTTCTCTCGAAAAATGTCGAAGGTTTTATTGGGTAACGAGTTGATCATCGCATCGTTTACGACCACCTTTTGGCCAAATTGATTAACGAGTTCACATTCCATTTTTTGTTGATGGATTTTGAATTTTGAAAGTTGAAAACCAGAGAAAAAACACAATTCACGCAAAAAGCCAAAATAAGATAGAAATTGAAAGCGCACATTATAAACACCCAATTACAAAAAAAATAGCGCACAAACGCCCTCGACACATGATCGAGATTTTTAATCTTTATTACAATCTATCTACAATCACATTTGGTAGTAACAAATTAATTTTGCCATGTATCACACCCACAAACACAAGTTAGTCAAGAGATTCAACTATTTTAATTTACAATCTTTCATTATTTTAATTTGTATTTTTTTATAATAATAATCGATTGGATCTCAATTTAAAAAATAAATTACTCACTCTAATGGCAATATTTTCATTTTGCCATTCTAAATATGATATTTGCAATAGTGAAAATTAAATTTAAGCAATATCGATTTTATCAATATTTTGGATTCCAATTGGATTCTAATTCAAAATTTATATCAGAGTGTGGTTTTAATTATTGGGAAGGATTCAATGTGGAGCTAATTATTGGGAAGTACCCATTTGAGAACAATCTATTAGGGAGTATCCAATAAGTTATTTTGAAATATTTGGAAATTATTCAGTTTATTGCAGAGAACAATATTAAATATATTGAATATTTCTATAATACTAGTAAAATCTAAGATTATTGCAAAAGTCGATATTTAAAAATAAAAATTTAAATTGCAAATTGTATGGCCATTTGTCTTTTTGTCTTGAAAAATTTTCCAATCGAGTATTATACTAAATATTATATTTTGAAAAGATATTTTTCTAATACAAAATTCAGATTTAACATGTAATTATTTTATCATAATTTGGATAAGACGATGGCGCAAATTTAAAATTCCGCGAACATTTACTCAAGTGCTATATACCATAACTTGTTTTCGTTTCACTCGGCTATAATGTTTTGATTGCTCACTCGTCGTTGCTGTGTTATGTAGAATATTTTAATTTTAATGCCACTAGCACACAGAAACTGCAGCCATAACACATGATGCTATATAACTTATTCCATAACATAGCAATATATTGTGCATTTTTGAGCTTTCTCTCTTTGAGTCTATTCCTTTGTATGCTCTTGTGTTTAGTATTTACGTTGATCCACTCAAATTTCAACTCACAACTCTCAAACCCCCAAAACACGATGGAAAGTGACGAACTTTTGACCCAAGATCAGAAAATGGTCAAATCAATACCAAAAGAAATGTTACGAGCTATTTTGCTGCAATTGGAAGTGACCGAACTGATGCCCATTCGTGTTGTATCGAAACACTGGTTCGATCTCATCGAGGACATTATTCGTGAGAAGCGAATGACGCTCATCATTGGAGGAAAATATGGTGAAACCATATCGGGACTAATGCAAGATTACAATGGACTGGTGGATCTTAACAAAAATTGTGTTCGTATCACGGTTGAACCAGATATTTCAACCGGAGAAATCTCATTAACCCACAAATTTACACGAATTGTCACAAAAATATTTACTCGAGTAGAAAATTTGATTTTCAATTCACCACTCGATCGTACCGCGGTAACAGCAGAAAATCTTTGCAGAATGTTAAACCAATGGTCAGCGTGTATCGTCACACTAAATTTGCCCACAATTTACGAAAATACTGAATATCGTACAACTATTAGACTGCGTGACGAGATTGACAAGTTGAAAAGTTTGAAACGGCTATACTTTGCGGCTGCTCATCTTTTCACACATAGAACCCTGGCTCGGCTGGAGCATGTCTTCTTTCTCACTAATGAACAAATTGATTTAACAATGCCTATTATGGGAGCCAAGTGTACCAGTTTGTACTCACATGAAATGGCATCACTTGACGAAATTGTCAAATGGCAACGATGCAATGCTCCACTGGTGCGAGGTCTCACCCATTTGAGCCTGAACACCCATCAGAATGAGGTTTTTCAGTTTGTTTGTGACAATTTTGGCGCACTTCAAATGTTGAACATTGAGTTATTTAATGGAAAGGTAAAATTGTTTTATTAATTTAAATATATAAAAATTATTTAATTAATTAACCATTTATTTAATTAATAAATTAAAATAATAAATTAATTAATTATTTTATTTATTTATAGATGTTCAATGCTGCTATGATTGCTCATCTTGCCCGACTCACACACTTGACTAAACTTTGCATTCGTGGGCTGAAAATTGACCTGCCAACTTTGAATACTCAAACTCAAACTGATTTCGCAATTTTAAACTCAGTTCAAATTCTTAATATAGCCATTTATAACATCTATGGAATTGATGAGAATGTTAAATTTTCCGGAGAACAATTTTGTAAATTTTTGGCTAAAATTTTTCCAAATTTAGTTCAGCTTACCGTTATATATCGAGATGCAAAAGTTCGCGATGAAATATCACAACATTTGAGTCATTTGGCTAATTTGCGCAAACACGAAATAATTTCTCATGATTGATTTCAAATATCTTGTAACACATGTGCTGCTATTGTAATCTCGTATATATTTTATATTTATATTTTATTTTGTATTTCTACTTTTCAGTATATAAAAGTAAGTAGTTCCATTACAGGACACAAGATGGCGGGAGTGGGCTCAATATAATTTAATTATTACTTACTTTCTTTAACTGTACACTTTTGCTTTTTCTCTTAAAAAATCATTCGTTTGCACGTGTATTTGTTTCCTTAACATTTGAACTTTTGTAACCAAAATCATCTAAAATTAATATAAAATGTTATAAAATTACATTCACTTGTGATAATTTTCTCCTTTAGCACTTCTTGGCAACAATCAAGTACATGTCATAAAAACTAATATATGGACAGATAAAATGTTGTCTGTCCCCAACAGTCAAGAATGTATGTTTGTCAACTGTAATAAATCATTTCAATAATATCATACATTCAAACTAATCAATAGAAGTATTAATTTAGTATTGCATAGGTTGACAAACAGCATTACACGAGTATTGTGCTAGTAGACTTCTACATTTGGGCGCTGCCGCAAAAAAAAAACATAGTTTTATTGTATTACTTATACATTTAGGCGCTGAAATTTCTTGGCTGATCAATTTCTATCTTCAATTTATTAATATTGTTCCACTAAAATTAACATCAACTCATTTTGAATACGATGGAAAGTAGTGAACATAAGACGCCGCAAGATCAAAAGATGATCAACTCATTACCCAACGAAATGTTACGAAAAGTTTTTGACAATTTAGAGGTGATGGAGTTGATTTCGATTCGAGGTGTATGCAAACGTTGGATGCCGATCGTTGAGGATATTTGCGGCAAGAAAAATATGACCCTCATTATTGCAGGAAAAGATAGTGAGATCGTCATTTCGGAATTAATCGAAAATTATAATGGTCTGGTAGACCTCAACAAGAATTGTGTTGTTCTCAAAATTGAAACAAATTTCGCTACTGGAGAAATTTCTTTGTCAAATGAATTTACACATTTTTTAATTAAACTATTTTCGCAAGTAGAAAATTTGATGTTTAATTCGTTGCTAGATCGATCTACTCAAACTGCAGAAAATCTGCTTTATTTACTAGACCAGTGGTCATCGACTATCGTCACTTTAAACTTATCTAAGATTTGCGAATATACTGAAAATCATGAAACTATTGCATTATGTGACCAAATCGACATGCTGATCAGTCTTAAACGATTGTATTTTTCGAATGTTCACCTTCTCAAAGCTACAACTTTAGCTAGACTTGAGCACTGTGTTTTACTTAGCACAACATACAATTTTTCTGAAGTACTATGTCTTCTTGGACCTAGCTGTTCTAGTTTGTATGCAGATCTTATGGGCTCACTTGAACCAATCACTGATTGGCCTAAATGCAATTCTTCACCAATGAAAAATCTCACGCATTTTGGCTTGAAGACACTCGAGCAGGAAGATTTTTCATTTATTTGTGCAAATATTAGTTCACTTCAAAACTTCAACATTAGATTTTATGATGGAATGGTAAAATAATAATATTATTTTGTTTTAAATCATTTAATTAAATTTATATTTTATAGATTTTCAATGCAGACGCGATTGCTCACCTTGCTCGACTGTCACACTTGACTCAACTTTCCATTCATGGGATGGAAATTGATTTTCCTACTCTGGATCGAACTGATTTAACAATTTCGAAATCCGTTCAAATTCTTACTATAACTATCTATGAAATTGGAGAGAATGTTAATTTTTCCGGAGACAAATTTTGTCAATTTTTATCAAAAATTTTCCCAAATTTATTACAACTCACTATCATATATCGAGATCCAGACGTTCGTAATGAAATATCTCAACACTTGAACTATTTGGTTAATTTGCGTAAACACGAGATTATTTCACATTATTGATTTGGTCATGTTGCACATGCTAATTTTTAATCTCTTGTCATTTTATTTTCTAATTTTCAATATAAAAGAAATTAATTCCTTTGAATGATACCTTTGAACGAATGATGGCCAAAGTGGTTTTATTTCTATTTGATTAATACAACAAGGACACTTCTTCAAGAGCAGAAAAACATTGACTTTATTTAGATTTCAAAAATAAAATTTATTAATTTACAACAGACACAGAATAAAAAACATATTTCCTATCAAACATGATATTAGGAATTCTCCGTGTATTCTCTTGATTTTCACGGATTAAATGATTTTCCGATGAATTAGATTTTTCTTGGAATTGACCGGAGTGGAAAAAATGAAAAGGTTCCAGGCAGTATTTGAAAACAGATTATATCAATTTCCCTTTATGAAATTATTTGTTAGTTCGTTTGTTAGTTCGCTCCACATATTTCCAAACAAACAATCCACTAAAATAAATAAATTATAAAAAAATTAAATTCATTTGTGAGAATTTTCTCCACCTGCCCACGACTCTTGAACCCATGGTTAAAATTGTAGGCTGTTTAAAATTTTGAAAATTAAATTTACAACTCTACTATTAAGTCTTACCTTTTGTGTCACTATTAATAATTGTGTGCAGGTTTTATTCCAACTCATGTACGACAACACTTCTTAGCAACAATCAGTGCTGAGTACATGGCATAATAACCAAAATACGGATAGATCTACTATTTCTGGTACTACCACCAACAAACATTTAGAGCTTATCACTAGTAATATATTCACTTGGTAACTAAAATTGGAGTTATTTTACTTTTTATCATTAACTTTATTACGCGCATGCCCTTTTTTTGTTCAACGGGTACACTACACGAGGATACGCGACTTGGGCGCTGTCGCCAAAACAAAATTCAATTGTGCGTTATGGCCCTCAATGTTTCTGGTTGAGTTTTTTTTAATATCGTCCTCTCCAGTTTGTTGACTTTGTTCCACTAAAATCACCCAAAACTCAAACTCAACAAGATGGAAAATGAACTTGTGACCCTGCAAAAACAGAAGATGATCAACTCATTGCCCAATGAGATGTTGCGTAAAATTTTGGATAAATTAGAGGTGATGGAGTTGATGTCCATTCGAGGGGTGTGCAGTCACTGGATGGATATTATCGAGGACATTTGTCATAACAAAAGAATGACGCTCATTATTGGGCGTAAAGTTGGAAAGAGTATTTCGAAATTAATGGAATATTATAATGGCTTGGTTGACTTGAACAAAAATTGTGTTGTTCTCAAAATTAAAGCAGTTAATTCTACTAATGACGAAATTTCACTGTCCAATGAATTGTTTTCTTTTTTGACAAAACTATTCCCTCAAGTGGAAAATTTGCTGTTCAATTCAACGCTTGACTACACCGCTAGCACTGAACAAAATCTTTTCTCTATGCTCAACCAGTGGTCATCAAGTATCGTTAATTTAAACTTATCGTCGATTTACGAATATCCCGGACTTCTTACAAATGTTGCATTGTCTGACCAAATCGACAAGTTTACTGGTCTTAAACGACTTGATTTTCCTGATGTTGACCTTCTCAAACCGACAACATTAGACAGATTGGAACACTGCGTTTTGCGCAATATTGTTTACAAAATTTATGAAGTACTACCTCGTCTTGGACCCAGTTGTACCAGTTTGTATGCAGATTTTATTGCATCCCATGAACACATCACTGAATGGCCTAAACGTAATGCTCCATTAGTGAAAAATCTCAAACATTTGGGCCTAAAGACACTCGAGCATGAGGTTTTTCCATTTGTATGTGCCAATTTTGGTGCACTTCAAATGTTGAAAATTACATTCTATAACGGAATTGTAAAATTATTTCATTTTAACCCTTTCAATCCCGCTACATGAATCCGTTGAAATATTTTAGTTGGCAACTAATTTTTTTAAAAAGAGTTCGTTATTTGTTCAGAACAATTTTTTGAAATTTTGACCGATAACGATGCTAGATCAAAATTTTGATAAATCGAAAAATGCTTATCATTTGAGATAGGATGCGAATTTTTCTAATTTTTAAACGGCATATTACAGCCTAACATGTTTGTGATCGAATAGACACTTCAAGTCCAAAAGTAATCGACCAAGTAACGCAGGAGAAAGCGAATTGTAAAGTCAATTGACTTTTGGACCACTGCGAGATTTGACTTTGCTTCGTTCGTCGTCTGTTTTAACGTTGGCAAAGTAGTGCATTACACTTAAGCCAACTTTTTTCGCTTTAAAAGACTATACAGAGTGACACAATAGTGGTCGTCAGGCTGTGCGAGTCATGGTGAAGTCAAAATCGGTCCACAAAGTTGGTGGCACAAAAGTGGTCGTCAGGATTGAAAGGGTTAATATACGAATTACTTAATTAATTATTTGCTTTATATAGATTTTCAATGCAGACATGATTGCTCACCTTGCTCGACTGACACATTTGACTGAACTTTCCATTGATGGGATGGATATCTATACAAATTTTCCCATTCTGGCTCAAACTGACTTGGCAATTTCGAGCTCGGTTCAAATTCTTACTATTGCTATCTATGACTTCTGTGGAATTGAAGAGAATGTTTTGAAATTTTCAGGGGAAAGTTTTTGTAAATTTTTGGCGAAAATTTTCCCAAATCTTGTACAACTCACCATCATATATCGAGATGCACACGTTCGAGATGAAATATCACGACACTTGAACCATTTGGTTAACTTGCGAAAACACGAGATCGTTTCTTCTTGTTGATTTAATCTTGTGACACATGTTACTATTAAGTATTTTGTATTTATATTTTCTAGTTTTCAGTAAACAAAAGAAATTAGTAATAAATGAAGGACACCAGATGGCGAAAGTGGAATAATTTTTTAAATTAATACAAAAAGCACTTCTTCAAGAACAGAACAAAATATTGATTTTGTTTATTTCAAAAACAAAATTTTAAATTTATTTATTTACAACAAACACAGAATAAAAGCATATTTATAATCAAACATGATATGAATTCCCGGTAGATTCTCGATTTTTACGATAAAAAAAATCCGATGATTTTGTTATTGTTGAAATTGACCCGATTGAAAAAACAAAAAAAAGTACCAGGCAATATTTGACTATTGAATCCATCAATTGCTCTTGCTGTGATGAAATTATTATTTCGCTTAAGTCCTTTAAGTTTGATCAACATATAATCTTTTGAAACGAAACAACTAAAATTAATTAATTACTTTAAAATTATTAAATTTACTTGTGATAATTTTCTCTTCTGGCCCACGATTATTTTACTCCTTGGGGATAATTGCAATTATCTACTATACAAATAGCACAACGATGTCATGAAATTGACCATGATAATAATAATTGTGTACAGGTATTGGCTTTCGTTGCAACGCATCTCTTAGCAACAATCAGTGCTAAATACATGGCATAATGACAAAAAAAACTGATAGATCTACTATTTCTGGTCATACTGTCCCCAACAATGTGTGTAGAACTTATCAAATATAATTTATCCTCTTGGTAACGAAACATTCCGACTAACTAATATGAGTATTAGGTTGAGCATAGACTGACAAAACAAAGTTGAAGTTATTTCAACTTTTATCATACATTATCGTATATTTTATTACTTCGCATACACTTTTTGTGCCACGAGTACACTACACTGTAAAAAATTACTCATGATATATCATGAATATTTCGTCAACTTCATGATATATCATGAATCTTTCATGATATACCTTATCTTCTGAATTTGCATGATATATCATGAAAGATTCATGTTATATCATGAATGTACTTCATAATATATCATGGTTCAGAGTTTTCATAATATATTATGAAAGAATCATGTTATATCATGAGTGGAAATGAAACTTTAACATTTTTTTCTTGTGATTCACGATATACCATGATCATTTGAACTAATTGTATACCATGATTAATTCACGTTATACTTTGATACCTGTCATGATATATCATGAATGGAAATGAAACTTTAACATTTTTTCTTGTGATTCACGATATACCATGATCATTTGAACTAATTGTATACCATGATTAATTCACGTTATACTTTGATATCTTTCATGATATATCATGAATGGAAATGAAACTTTAACATTTTTTTCTTGTGATTCACGATATACCATGATCATTTGAACTAATTGTATACCATGATTAATTCACGTTATACTTTGATACCTGTCATGATATATCATGAATGGAAATGAAACTTTAACATTTTTTCTTGTGATTCACGATATACCATGATCATTTGAACTAATTGTATACCATGATTAATTCACGTTATACTTTGATACCTGTCATGATATATCATGAGTGGAAATGAAACTTTAACATTTTTTCTTGTGATTCACGATATACCATGATCATTTGAACTAATTGTATACAATGATTAATTCACGTTATACTTTGATACCTGTCATGATATATCATGAATGGAAATGAAACTTTAACATTTTTTCTTGTGATTCACGATATACCATGATCATTTGAACTAATGTTATACCATGACTAATTCACGTTATACTTTGATACCTGTCATGATATATCATGAGTGGAAATGAAACTTTAACATTTTTTCTTGTGATTCACGATATACCATGATCATTTGAACTAATGTTATACCATGACTAATTCACGTTATACTTTGATACCTGTCATGATATATCATGAGTGGAAATGAAACTTTAACATTTTTTCTTGTGATTCACTATATACCATGATCATTTGAACTAATGTTATACCATGACTAATTCACGTTATACTTTGATATCTTTCATGATATATCATGAATGGAAATGAAACTTTAACATTTTTTCTTGTGATTCACTATATACCATGATCATTTGAACTAATGTTATACCATGACTAATTCACGTTATACTTTGATATCTTTCATGATATATCATGAATGGAAATGAAACTTTAACATTTTTTCTTGTGATTCACGATATACCATGATCATTTGAACTAATGTTATACCATGACTAATTCACGTTATACTTTGATATCTGTCATGATGTATATTGACAATTTCACGATATAAAATGATAGTGTCTAATCAATATTTATCGTGATAAGTTCAAGGTTAAACATTACTCGTATTCATAATATATTCTGATTGCACTTATTTAAGATATGTTTTGAATTTGTCATAATACATAGTGTTTACTTATATAAATTTTATTTTTATATGTTAGAATAAAGTACAATGAATAAAGTCAAACAAAAAATTATTCAAACACCCATCTGACTAACAAAAAAATATTATTTTTGTTAAATAAGAAATTCTTAGAAATGTGCAAATCTTCAAAAAGAACATAATGATCCAAATTGTCTCGTTGTTGCAAACACAATAATGAATTGTTATGCTTTGTTGGGAGTTTTTTTGTAGGATTAACTGGATTTGGGTGCATTATTCGTTCATATATCTTACCAACACAATAAATCTTACCAGAAATTACACCCTTTAAGAATTTACTTGAATGCAACCACAATGGAGGAGATTTTGATTGGCGAAATAATATTTTCTTGACAATATTCTTTTTTAATGGATAAGGATACTCACTTGAATGGAGTTCTTCTGTATCTTCTGGAAGAGTATCTAAAATGGGTTTAGATTTAACCAATGGCGATTCAACTTGAATATTCTCGCTTGCACACAATGCGCGCATCTTTTGGTGATGATCATGAATAGTTTTGACAGTATTTCGAAAATTACGCATTACTCTGGATACCTTCTTAGGTTGTTGGTGTTTTCTTTCGTATCGAAGGGAGTCGTACAAATAGAGAGGGCCAAATTTTTTAACAAGATCGCCATAGTGAGTAAGGTGATGCAATTTACAATAGACTTTGAAATCAGGATCAAGTATTCTGCATCTTGCGATGATGGAAAGCGACAAATTTGTTAAATCAGTAGCCATTTCCGAGGTAATATACGATGAAAAAGTAATGAGAGTAAACTCTTTCAATTCTAAATAAAGCTTGAATTCCTCCCAAGAAGGGTCTAAGATATCAAAAAATATTATTTCAAATTTAAGGAAAGCTTCTAATTTCTAAAATAAGATTTATATTAATTAAAATATTTACTGAATAAATTCATTCAAACCTGAATGGCAGTTCCTTTGATTTTAAATCCAGTTTCTGGAAATTTTGGATTTCCGTGATAGAATTGGAATTGTTGAAACAATTTCTTTAAATAGTCAAGTGAATAACCTCGTTTTTTGGAGATTCTTAAAACAATCAGTCGTTGTATTGTTGGAAGCACTCCCTCGCATACATCATGTGCGATATCCGGTGGTGAGATATTAAAACGTGTTATTCCAGGTAAGCCATCGAAAATCGATTCCCGAAAAATCCCATTCTCCTCACACTCATCTTCAGAAATGTCATCAACCAATTCGCGCCTAATTTGCAAATTTTGAATGTCATCATTTCTTCCTAGCGCTTTCATCAATTTAGCAACTTTCTTTTCATTTAATTTTGATTTCTTCTTTGAGCTATGTTCTTCTCTGAGTTTCTTTAAAACCTTCTTGCTTTCTTCTGACAAACCTCTTGTTAAGCAATACCGACAGATAAACGAATAGCAATTAAATCCACATTTAAATCCAAGTGCTTCATGAATGCCCAAACTGTCGCCAATCAAACTCGAAATTGTAACCTTAAGTTTGATTTCAATGCCATCAAATTTAACTAGAATTCCATCAGTCATTAAAGGGAGAAGGTCTTCTCTCATTTTCTTAAATAAAGCCGCAAAAGGTATTTTCAACGTAGTAAATCTCTTTCGATTTGCCATCAAAATTATATCAATGTCACGAGATCTAACTCTATCTTTAAATTCAACATCCGCAAATGTTGCATAAACACAAATGTGTTTTTGCGATTTTCCAAATCCATTTGCAGGAGCCATTTCCAAATCGTCCACAAAAACCTCGATCTTGATTTCTCCTCGCAATCTATCATTCGCTTTGCCATCCAAAATCGATAAATACATTTTGGTTTCCTTCAAGACAGGATCTCGAATTTTCTCTTTTTGGAGCTTTTCTATCAGCCAACTTTTGTTTTCGTTTACAAAGTTCTCAACAAGCGAAGGGATGGAAATATACGAATATTTTAGCACTTGTTCAGTTGGCGTAACAATTTCATAAATAAGTGGTCGAATAAAACTTTTACATTTTCTACTGATGTAAGCAGACTGTAAGTGGTTACTTTGAGCAACTCGTTTACAAAATTTAAGTTTATCAAGCTCTTTTTGATCTGAAACTTTTTCACATTCACATTCCGAAGTAATTCTTGATTGTATCTTGCTTACAATGTTGCTTGCAAAATTGATCCAATCAGAAGCAATAGAGTTCACGGTAGCTCCTGGGACAAAATTCTTCGCATTGAATTTGTGTTTGTTTAGTAATGCCATTGCTCCCTATTGAGAAAAAGTGTTAAGTATTAATTTTAGGATAATAAACAAGCAATAACGAACCTCCAAAATTTCATCATTTTGATGATCATCAATTTCTGAAAAAGTCGGTATCTTATCTTTGGATTTGCAAATTCGGTGAATGTAGCCCACAGAAGCGTATTCGATGTCATACTCGTCGATTTCAGTATCATCACCAGAATCGCATGACGAATCGTCGGAAGAACTACCTGAATATACATCTTGATCTAAACCATGAGCCATATATGCTGCTGATATATCAAATTCATCATCACTGTCGTCGTCTTTGTCGTTATCTAACAAAAATAAATAAATTAGATTGCAAAAATAAAAAAATATACGAATTTACCATTTTCAATTTCATTGAAATTTCCAACTGAATTTTTAGAATTAGTTGAGCTAGATGTCCCTTCTCCAGGATCTGAATATTTTAAAATTAGAATTTGAAATTATTTATTAAAAATAAACTTACCAATATTAAAGGGATTGACCTCAATTAAAGTAGTAAGTTTGGTAATTTTTTTATCAAAGTGTTCATCCTTCTCGGAAGTCACTGATAAAATTTGATTTTGTTGAACATTAAAATTTTGAGAATCTGAAGTATCGATGCTCATTAGATTATCATTCGCTATAAAATCAGGCTTAACAGTTTGATCACGAGAAAGGGTAGAAATATTAAGATGTTTCTTGGCGTGCCTAGTAAATGTTGATCGACTTCGGAAAACTTCTTCACAGTTTTTTTTAGGACACTTGACAATTGCATTTTGTTCAAGGTAATATTTTCGAATGTGATCGTAATAAATAGTTTTTATAAATAATGAATCCCTTCCCATAGTGATTAAAAAAACAACTTAGTATACTACAAGTAGTATACTATAAATGCAACACTTCAATTTCACAGTCACAAAAATGTATCTTAAAATGTAAACAAACGAATTTTTACACACAAGTGGTTGCCATGCTTAAATTTTTGTTGTATAAATCGGGCTTTTTTCAACACACACATGATAGCCTATGCATTGCACTGACTGTACTTGTTTGTTATTGTTATTACTTAACGTATTTAGAAAATTCTTCACTGGCATGCTCTGCCCTTAAATGCCTTATTCATAAATGTAATTCCTGTATGTCTATAGAAGTAGATTGCTTGGTTGTTGATGGGTGAAACAGCCCATATTGACAGTGGCATGATTGGCCACACTATAAATGACTAAAATAGCAGTTGTCAAGAAGATGTGCGAGTGTATAAGTTCTTTATTGTACATCAGCTCGAACATTTATACTTCAACATGCTGTACTCGCTTTGAGCGAGTTACATACACGCAGTATCACAGATTACCACGAGAGTAGGTTTAGGGACTAGATAGGTTACATACAATGGTCATCACCGTGTGAGCCATGAGGCGAGCGCTGATACCGCTAAACTAACAAGATGAATAACTTATGGACAATACTAATGATTTGACATTAATACACTGGCATCATTTACCGTAAAATCTCAAACTAGCGCCGCGGCGCTTATTAATTTCAACAGGCTCTGACTGCGGCGATTATTTGAATGCGGCGCTTAATTGAATGCGGCGTTTATAAATTTGGGAATACTTTTTGGTAGATTTTATTCAAAAATTGATGCTTTTTTTAATGAAATTACCCTGTAAAACACCAAAATTTAGCATAAATTCCTAAAGTGCGGCGCTTGTTTGAATGCGGCGCTTATTAATTTTAAAAGGCTCTGGCTGCGGCGATTATTTGAATGCGGCGCTTAATTGAATGCGGCGCTTGTTAGAGATTTTACGGTAACTAGTTTTCTGGTTAAATTAACAAAATATCTCAATAAATATTGTTTCTCTTGGTCATGATTTGGTGTGTGCATTGCACACTGTGCAACCCTAGAATAAGCTATTCACAAAAACGTTACTCATTGCTTAGTTACTATTATATGGTAAAATCGTGGGCGCTATTCTCCACATTTGGTAGTCGTCGTTTTTATCAGATTTGACGATATTACACTCCATAAACAGTTTTTGTTCACTTACTGAGCTATAATAATCACTTTGTAATTATTTTGGTACAAAAAATGCAACATGAAATTTTGGAGGGAAATCTTTGCGCTTTAAGATCTTATCGTTTTATCAGTTTTTCAACATACAGAATGCTACCGAAATGAAGCTAGACATTGGTAGTATGGACTAAGCACAAAAAATCCCGGTAAAAATGTCATACTTTTAAGCAATACACGAATCTTTGAGTTAACCAATTCTTAAAATGATCAAAATGCACAGCGCGGACAATTTGCATGTAACTTTTACATGAGTTTATTATTGAATTGGTTCGTTCTTTTGTGCAATGTTTTATATTAGACATTTTTGTTTATGTTAAACTCTAAACATTGGTTAGCCTACGAGCAAATTAGAGCAATTGCTTATAAATCAGTTTTAAAGCGATAACAAATTATTTTAAAGATAACCCAAATCTGACAAAATAGTATATGCGCATTTCTGTACATGACCTACCTTTTCGTTTATGTTGACTTTGAGATGTGGCAAATGGTTTTTTGCTTATATCAACAACAAGTCGTTAGTCATTCTATATTATTATATATGAAAACAACCATAGAACAATCTTATTCAACAAAATTTTGTTAACAATTTGACATTTTCTGTTTGTGTGCGATGACATTTCATCTTATAAACAGTTACTGGGATATTGCATATTGCATTTTTAGATTAATTAATCCTAACCTTACTTATCAGATACATATCCAATATCCGGGTATCTATCGTATACTGGATACTCCACAAATGTACTGCATTCAGGGACGATTGTGATTAAAGATGAGTCAAGTAGGCCCTTTTGATTTTCAGTTCATTGCCAGTACAATAGCACATTGAAACCATTTGACTAGATCACATCAACCATCTATAGATACACATCGTTCTTATAAATTATGTTATCTCTCGTTTTTCTTTCCTTTTACCATTTGATCTCTACAACTCCAAAAATGCACAAGTCGCAAAATTCCTTTCAGTGGTCAAAAAGTCAGTCCTGAATATGTCCAAGGCCACTCACAAGAGATATTGCCTATTGAAGTGAGTAGCTACTACATAGTATAGTGTAGTGCATACAACACAACTCTCACACACATGCACATTCATGCATGCCCAACTTGAGCTAAACGAGGCGGCCTAATGCAGAATACAGACAACTCTCGTATTTGAACTGATTTGATTATAAAATGATATACCACTTTTGAAACAAATTATTTAACTAATTTTAAAATTTAATTGACTGTATTTAGAATGAATAAAATTCTTCACTAACTTTATCACATTAAATAATAAAATAGAAGCAAGTTTTGCTATTAATATAAAAAGAAAACTCCTGTATTTCTCGAAAAATCTAGCAATATTTTGTGCGCATGTGCTGCACACCAAGCAATCGAGCGGGAAATTATCGCGCGCACTAAAACAATAGAAAGCGAAGAAAGTGAGTTGAGAAAGAGAGTGCAGCTGGCCAACTATGCGGGAGTAGAGGTTAAGGTAGAGGGTAGTACGGGTGAGTGCGCTAACCAAACTGAACGGCTGCAGTGTGCACTATTGGACACAAGGTGACACATTGCCACTAGTTGAACTCACCTCAACGATTTCACCTCACTACTAGTAGTGAGTACTAGCGAGTCACTAGTACTTGAGACTTCCAGACAGTTCTTTCTTCATTCGCCTTCCAGCCACTCATCGCCGTGCTCACTTTGTTCTGTGCCTCACGATTCTTAAGTGGAACTATTCGACTTTCAAGATGGCTCATTCCTCAAAACAGAAGTCTACCAATTCTGGTCGTGAAGCAAAAGGTTAGTAATCCCATCCCATTTCTATTAAAATTCTAGTGTCCGTGTTTCCCACTTTAATTCGATAATACAATAGAAAGTTCAATTGTTACACAGATTGTTGGAGGAAGGGAAAGCGCAGTAATGAAAATACATTCGATTGTTTAGAAAAATTTAGTAATTCAACTGATTTTGAACTATCTCGGTTAGGTTAGGCCGTTAAGAGGTTTGGTTGGTGTGGTTTGGGATTAGGTTTAGGTCGGTTAGGCCTTTAGGTAGATTAGGTGGTTAGGTAGAATTTGATTTCTTTAAATCGTGGTGAGGGCGGCAAGCTGCTCGCGTTTTCGTACAAGTCCCAAAAAGCAATTTTTAGTTAGTTTGTTTAGTTTTGCAGGATTTGTACAATTGATTATTATTGTGCTAGTAGTAATGCATGATTTCTCATTTCCAGATTCCGATAAGACGAAGGATAAGATGTCCAAAGGTAAGGACAAGGAAGTGGCCAAGAAGTCCCGCGGACAACGTTACGAAGAACGGAACAAGAATGAACAATCTCGTTCAAGCAAATCATCTCGAGGTGATCATCTCAACAAATCAAAAAACAAGAGCCGCCGTACCCCCTCTCCCATTCCTCGTTCTTCTTCATCCGAGTCTTCAAGCAGTGGCGATGATGATGATGATGATGGTCAACGGCGATTCAATCTACCTTTGAAACGTTCTTATCGAAATAGTGACGAAAGCGAAGGTAAGTTTAGATTACAATTTAGATTTTCTGTTTAATTGAATTTCTGCATTCATAGATGATGATGCATCTCTTAATGGCGTTGATGATGATGCAGCTCGTAATGGCATTGGTGATGATGCAGCTCGTAATGGCATTGGTGATGATGCAGCTGGTAAAGGCGTTGATGATGCAGCTGGTATGGATGTTGATGATCAAGAATCTGGCAATGGCAATGACTCCTATCCTGGATACGAATTCATTAAAGGTAAATAGCATTTCCCGTCTACTCCTAATATTAATTATTATTTTGTTTTATAGAAATTGTCAACCCTTTTAAGACGATTTCCAAGAAATTTGTGCATTTGTTCCACAATGTCTTCAAGAAGAAGAAGCTGATTCAACGCGAGTACATTTTTGCACCTGGCTGTTTTCCATGGGACAATATCAAGTGGCGTATCGATAAATTGGTGGAGCACTCGAGTGGGGAAGGTGTGCACAAGGATTTTGACAACGATCTCCAGAAAGTTGCAGCTGACATTTTCTCCGAGTTGAAAGCCTCGTTTGTTGGACGACCTAAAAGCATTCACATTACTGAGATGGCTAATGCTTTTGTGTACTGTGGTCATTGTTCCAAAGTGTATTCTCAGTATCTCACCATGAAAAAAGACACGTCTCTTGCGTCTTATCCAACTTTGAAAGTAAGTACTAGACTTTATTCATAATGAACGTAAACTTACAATTTGTTTTTATTTTTTAGGAATACTTTCACTCGAAATTGATCAATCAAACCACCACCGAACGAGGTCGAATCAAGAAGAAGAATGGAAACGAATCTCAGGAATTGGGCGATTGGACTGTGAAGCCGGGTTTGGCCAAGAACAAGATCAAGCGCAATTCATCGACAACTAACCAAGACAAGGACTAAGATGAGTACCCATTTCTTAAACATGCATTATTATGCATTCAAGTATGTAAACGTTTCTATACTCGATACTTCTTTTGATACAATCGTGATAGTTTTTATACTTAAATATCTATTTACCTTATTTTCTGAATTTTTATTCACTTTTGTACTTTAAAATGTTTATTTTTATTATAATGTATACTAATAAAGTCACAAATCATTTTTATCTATTCGAATGCGTTATCTTGTTTAATCACGACAAAGTTATGTTTTATTATGATCATTGAACGATCTATTGAGATAAGATCATAATGTATTATGAAATTGTCACAATACAAAATTGATTCATGTAATTAAACATGGTAAATTATAACAAAATCACGTTTTATTATGATTTTCGCGTGATATAGTGAGATATTGTCATATTGTTTTAAGACAATCTCATAATATACAGAGAAGTGATCATGGTCTATTATGACTATTTCACGATAGACCATGAAATGTTATGCTTTATTATTATGCTCTATCATGATATGTTGTAATAATATCATATTATTTTGTGAAGTTGTCAAAGTATATTGTGACAAGATCATAATCTATCCTGAGATCATCATGATAACTCGATAGATCCATGTAATTCAGTAAGGAAATCATGATAAAGTCATGATATACAATGAGAAAATTGTGTTATATAATGAAGTAATCAAAGTATACCATGATTTTCTTATCATGGTATACTTTGATTGTCCACTTCAAGGTATATCATGAGTAATTTTTTACAGTGTACACGAGGATACGGAACTTGGGCACAGTCGCAAAAAAACATTGCCATTGTGCGTTTTGGCTCTCAATTTTTTTCGGTTGAGCCTTTTTAAAAGATTATAAATTATCCACTTATATTTATTAACTCACTCAAATCAACCACAACTCTACCCGAAACACGATGGAAAGTGAAGAACTTGTGACACTTTTGCAAGATCAGAAGATGAACTCATTACCCAACGAAATGTTGCGAAAAGTCTTGGATTATCTTGAAGTGATGGAGTTGCTTCCGATTCGATCTGTATGCGTACACTGGAAAAATATCATCGAGGACATTTGTCGTGAGAAGCGAATGACGCTCATTATTGGAGAAAAGATAGAGAAAACATTCCTGATTTAATCCAAAATTATAATGGCTTGGTTGACTTTAACAAAAATTGTGCTGTTCTCAATATTGAAGCAGATAATTCTTCTTATGACGAAATTTCTCTGTCCAATGATTTTACAAATTTTGTAACAAAACTATTTCCTCAAGTAGAAAGTTTGCTGTTTATTTCACCACTAGATCGCACCACTGGTACTGCACAAAAATCTTCTCTCTTTACTTGACCACTGGTCAGCGACTATCGTCACTTTAAAGAGGATTACCCAATTCCGCCTATTTTGAATCAACTCGATTTCAGTTAAAATCCCAATTATTGGAGAGAGGATGGTCGACTAATACTAGATATAAGGAGAACTAAGTAGATTGGTACACTGTTCCAGAATTATTCCAAAATGAAAACTTGAATTTGACGTACAGCTATACATGAGTGAATTTTTTGTTTTTGTGGAAAATAACACTTTCCTTCAAATATATCTATCAAATTATTTTTGATGTAGTTTATTTTGCTCTAAAATGTAGAAATTAAACATTTCAAGTACAACCGGAAGTAGTAAATATTTTGTCCCAAAATTTTTGGACCATACTTCCGGTTTTCTTTGATATGCAGACTAATCTTATTTTAAAGTAATTCATAGCTATATTAGAGTGTTTTTATAATATTTTCCCAAATATATTAATTATCAAATCATTTCACTAAAACTTTTTCAAAAATAACTCATGTATAGCTGTACGTCAAATTCAAGTTTTCATTTTGGAATAATTCTGGAACAGTGTACCAATCTACTTAGTTCTCCTTATATCTAGTATTAGTCGACCATCCTCACTCCAATAATTGACATTTTAACTCAAATCGAGTTGATTCAAAATAGGCGAAAAAATAACCTTTTTGGGTAATCCTCTTTATCGACAATTTATGAATATTCCGAACATGACACAACTATTGCATTATGTGATCAAATAGACAAGTTGACCAGTTTGAAGCGAATATTCTTTCCGGACATTGACCTTCTGGAGCCGACAACTTTAGCTCGACTAGAGCACTGCTTTTTTCTCGACAATTTCAGCATGTTCAAAGCACTTCCGCTTCTTGGAATTAGCTGTACTAGTTTGAATTTGTACTCTCAAGAAATTGTCTCACTTGACGACGTTACTAAATGGCCTAAACGCAATGCTCCATTAATGAAAGGTCTCAAACATTTTAGCTTTAAGACGCACGAACAAGAGGTTTTTCCGTTTATTTGTGAAAATTTTGATACACTTCAAATACTGAACATTGGTTTTTATCATGGAATGGTAGAATTATTTTATTTGAATATAAAAAATATTTAAACATAAAAATCATTTAATTAAAATTTTCAATTTTATAGATTTTCAACGCAGACGCGATTGCTCACCTTGCTCGACTGTCGCACTTGACTGAAATTTCCATTCATGGAATGAAACTTGATTTGCCCACTCTGGCTCAAACTGATTTGGAAATTTCGAGTTCTATCCAAATTCTAACGATACATATCTATAACATTTATGGATCTCAAGAAAATGTTTTGGAATTTTCTGGAGAAAATTTTTGTAAATTTTTGGCAAAAATTTTCCCAAATCTAGTACAAATTACCATTTTATATCGAGATCCACTGGTTCGGGAGGATATTTCTCAGCACTTGAACCATTTGGTTAATTTGCGCAAACACGAGATCGCTTCTCCTTATTGATTTCATCATGTGACACATAATGGTACTACTTCTAACAAATTCTATTTGTATTTTATGTGTTTTAGTATAAAATTAATAAGTTTTCAACACCAGATGGAGCAAAGTCTCACTTAAATTTTAAGTAAATTATTTCAAGTACTACTTCAAATATTTTTTACATGTACCATTAAAAGTACAACTCAAATCAGATCAATAAATCAAGGTTTATTTTATTTTTAAATTTATTAATAAAATTAAAAACATTCCAAATGACAGAATGCTCCAACATATTATTATTTCTTTACCGCTTTAGGCAATACTTACTTAGATAATTGTTGTACTCTGCAACTGTTACTAAGTTTGCTTTGTAGATTACAATTTTACTCACTCACTCACTCACCTTTACTTCCACTACAGTTTAATATTTCAATTCATTTTTGGTAGTGGTCTAGTAGGGAAGGAGCAGGACACAATGTAAAATCTACCTGTAAGCATATTTAGTAATCTCTCTTTTTGCTTAGTGTATGCGAGTACTGTTTGAGAAGCCAAACAGTGCTCAGATGCAGATTTGGTTGATAAGGTTATGTTATGTTATGTCTACATTAGCTGTCTTGTCTACGTATTAGTTGTGCCATTTGTGTTGTTGTAGTGTGGTTGCACCAGGTCGGACGGTGTGCAATGTTGTGTAAGGAAAACCTTGAAGATATTGAAAATTTACCTCAGTTCAAACTGTCACTTGATCGATTTGAAGCAAGATGATTATCGTTATTCCTGTCCACTGATTGCCAAGTTCGTCCTTCAGTTTCTGTTCAATCATTGTTTTTTATGAGGATGGTCTATTAGGGAAGCAAGAATTGATATTAAAAAAGAAATTGACAACGATAAAATTTCAATTGAGTTGCAATTTGACACTCATCATCTTCTTCTCATTTCAAAAATAGTTATTTTATCTCCAACGCATATATTCACCTTCACCCAATGTTGTCGCTTGCCTGCACTACCTCGACAACTAAAGATTTGAGTTTTACTTTAACAGAGTCAACAATAATCAAGCTCCGGAAGCAAACACATTTTTCAACCAACCACATTTCGCAACAATTAAGTGCTCAACATTGCCAGACTTTTTCATCCAACTTTATTTCGCCACTGCATATCTCTCTCCACCCACCAGCAGTGTCACTTTCAATTGAGGTCAGTCTCCTTTAAAGTTCCCTCAACAATATATTCGATTCACAACTTTTAAAGAACAAAGTGGAAGAGATGATATGATATATTGAATGATGGAGTCGGTTGGGGATGAAAATTTCTTGTTCAAACGCACTCCAGTCAACAACAGAGTTACTTTGTTCTTTAATGATAGTACACAAAATGAAGTAAATCGAGAGGTGATAAAAGTAGAGGAAGACATTGAAAATGATCGAAAAATCGGGAAATGGAAATGGAGGAACATTAAAATAAAAGGCGATAATGATGAAAGGTGGCTGCGAAACATTCAAGCGATCATAGAGGTGATGAGAGGAGAAAACAAGGTGGATGTGATTGCCCAGTGGGTAGGGGAGATAGTGGAAGAAGCGGTTCGTTGGGCATATTATCCCAAACTGCTCGAACTGCTCTACCCGTATCTCCACCTCGTCGTCACCCAGCCCACCCTCACCCAACATCGTTCCATCTGTATCGTTGTATTGCATCTCATCAAATGTTGTCGACATCATAGATATGATTTCATCAATCAAATCCACTCGTCAGTCTTCACCTACCTCACCCGCACCCTCACCTCCATGGATCGATCCAGCCCTGACCAATGGACCCAGTTGTTTGTGTTGATTGCACTCGCAGATTTGGAGTTGAGTGAGCATGAAAAAAGGCAGATCGAGGGTTGTGCAAAGATTGGACAAATTTTGGACACGTGCAGAAAAACATTTGAGGGGAAGGATGTTGGGCAAATGATCAATTCAAGTCGTTCATTTAGAATCCTTTACCAACTCAATCATTGTTCCCATCATTTGCTCATTTCAATCACTCAGAATCCCACAAACCCCAACAGCACCACCCCCCGCCACCCTCAACCCGCACGACCTCACCCCCCAGCTCACCCTCTCGCCGTGTCACCTCTCAGCCCGGTCTGATTGGCACTGGCAAAGTGTTCGGTCCGTGTGCCAAGTCAGTGCGCACATCTACTACTTCGAGGTGGTGCTGCTCACTGCTGGACCCATGACAATTGGCTGGGCCACTAAGAGAACTGACTTGGCCAAATATGTGGTCGGCGGAGATGAATTCTCAGTTGGATTCAATGGATACGATAGAACAATCTGGAATGATAACAAGGAGCATCCAGTCTCAAATGTGCCCCGTTGGAGACCAGGCGATGTGGTTGGTTGTCTTCTCGATCACGCAAGCAAAAAATTCGCCTTCACCTTCAACGGTCAATCCCTGCCCCTTCCCCCAAACATCTACTTCTCAACCCTTCCCTACCACACCTGTGTCAGTCTGTCACCACACCAGCAAGTCTACTTCAACTTTGGTCAAAATCCATTTCTCTATCCGCCCAAAGAGGTCGATTTCTTTGGATTTTACAACAAACAACAAACAGAGCATAGTCCAATCTTGCAGACCATGAACCCATCGTTCCAATTAAATAATGCGCGATTAATGAACATTAGTTTGTCCGATACCGACTCAGATACATTCATAGGGAACACAATTATTCAAAGAGGCCAAGAGTCGATGTCAATGGAAGTTGCTGCGCCATCGGGTACCAATTCAGATGAAGCCAATGTGAATGAAAACATTCAACGAATCCAAGAGTCGGTGTATGAGATTCAATCGAAATTATCAAATTTATTAGCCCTCTATAGTGTATCACATGTCTACAGTTTTGACAAGGCCCAACTCAAGAATGTGATTCTTAATTTAAACTCACAATCTACTTTTGAAGATATAAACATAAGTTCCAGTGAAAATGAACAAATAAATGTTCAAAAGTCAATCGAGACAATACAGTTGGCTTGTCGACAATTTGAACAAACAAGTGCTGAGATAATTCTTCTGAAAAATTCGATAGATCTTATTAATCGAAAGAACGTAAGAATGACATTAGAAAGTCAAACTATGAGCACGAATTGCACAAACGAGAACGAAAGAATAGAAGGAATCATTCGCGATATGCAAAACTCGATCACTACAATGAAACAATCTTTGCAACTATTCGATCAATCGGATGTAGTAACGGAAATTTCCGAATCAAATCAACAAATTCTGCAATCAATTGTAACATTGAACGAAACGTTGGATCGATTAAGTGAGAATATTGGGGAACTTAGAAAACTCAATCATGCATGCGCACAATTATCTCACTCTTATCTCAATTTTTTACAATTCTTCCTACAGAGGTAGCCTTCCCTATGAGAGACTCAATCTCGTAGCGATCGTCAAACTTTTCTCCCGGTCGAATAATGTAGTCATTGTACTCGTCATCGTAGCCATCGTTGTACAGTTTGCGTTCCTTTTTCAGTGGATTCGAGGGTGGTAGACCGGTGGCGGTATTGGTTCCGGATGTACTCACTGATTGACCACCAGTGGCGCCACCTCCGCTTGTTGAGTCCTGTGAAGTCCAATCAACCTGGAGATGTACAACCGGTAGATAAGATAAAATTGTAGATTAGTTTATTTAATAATAAAAATATTTTGATAATAAAAAAATTGTAGAAATATTAATTTTTAAACCATTTAAATATCTGAGGTTGAGTGCTGTAAGATTAAAAAAATTCTTAATTTTCATTCACGTTGTCCAAAGTGTTCCACACTCAGTGCACTGTGTATGGTCAAGTATGATTAGGTGACATTTTGATTCGATGTTCACTTTTGTAGTGCAAATGTTGACATAAATTGTTCATTTACGTAAGAATTAAAAGATCCACTCTCTAATTTGCGTGTTGGCAGGGTGGTAAATAGATCCACGTTATCCAATTGTATCTCATTATTGATTTTCTTCATGTTACTATTGTTATACCTCGTATATTCGAATTTCTATTTTTATCCTTCAAATGTTAAAAAAATTAGTCACTATGAATGATACCAGATGGCGGGAGTGGGATCATCTTAATCTAAATATTATTAATAATGCAATTGTCCTTATGGATTGATTAGTATGCTGTGTCTAATTAGACATTAATGGCAATCCTTCTTAGTTGGGAAGTACAGCTTTATTTATTTAATAAAGTTGTTTTCTTCTTCACAACAAGTACTTCTTCGACTAAAGAATAAAATCTATCTTAAGTTAACTAAGTTTCGAGAACAAGTTCAATTGTCCAAATATTTGATTTTCTCTTATTAATTTTATCATATGGCACACATGTAGCGTAGAGTACAACACGCATCTCACCATCGGTTCGGTGTACGGTTTAGTCTGTACATCTACTGTCCAATCGATGTACATTCTATGCACTCTACTACTACATCATTTAATGTCTCTCTCACACTCGCTCATGTATTCACTCATCACTTGTATTCCAACTGTCGATATGACAGCACCGAATAAATACCTTTCAATATCAAGTCACTTGTCTCCTTTCTAACTGTCTGACGATCTAGGTCTTCCAAACCTAGCTCTCCTCATGACACACATCATTGTTACTATTTGTTCATGCCAGGTTTATGTTGCTAATAAAAAAATTGTACAGGTATTTGCTTTCATTCAAACGCATGTACAAGTACATTTCATAGCAACAATCGGCGTGTTACTACTGATTTTGGACCAAAATTTTTGGTCATACTGCTCAAATAGTCATGATTGTTGCGTTTATCAACAGTAATTTATCCACTTGGCAACAAACCATTCCAAATAATTAATATGTGTGTTAGGTAGAGCATAGACTGACAAACAAATGTTGGAGTCCTATCCTATCCTATCCTACTTATCTTAAAATCTTAAAATTGTGGCGTACGTATGTTGGTCAACAATGCAATGTAAAAGAAACAGGAAAACTTTAATAACTTTAAAAGTATTGGTCGTAGAAACATGAGATAAACAGTAAAATAAAGATCAATTTTGTAATAATCACTTTCAATTCACAATTGTCAGAATTTATTAGCAAATTATAAAAATATAAAATTACTTTCTGAATTGAAAAGGAAATGATTCATTTGATTCTTTATCAATTATCTCTTCTTTTAGTTCTTCTTCTTAATCCTCTTTTTCCGTTGTAATTTGAGGCAATTTTCTTGTGCACAAAACTACTAGGTTTATTGCATCGCTTGATAATGTTAATAACTTTGATGTAATGTTTAATCGTGATGTTTGGAGCATTCAACGATGAATTCAGCATGACAATCGAGTTTGCAATCTTACTGCTGCTCAGAGATGCTTTCCTTCCAAGAGTCGCTTGACAACAATCGCCAGATGAACCACTACTTCCACCATCAAGAAGGCCTTTGGACAACTTGTTGTTAGAGGAAACCAACAGTTTGTGGCTAGCAACAGCATTCTCGTCATCACTGTCAATCGTTGAGCCAACATGCAACACGCTGTTATCTTGCTTGCCATAAACTTCATTACCGCAACATATTTTCTCACTGTCTTTAGCTTCTCCGTCGTGTCTGTTGTTCTGTACATTTTGAATGTTATCACAACAAGGCACCAATTTGTCGATCGTCAAGCATTTCATTGAACGATGAGATGATTGCATTTTGAACACACAGTTTTGATATGGATCTTGTTTGTTTGCAATTGATTCATTTGGCTTCTTCACCTTGGCCTTTTATATGTTCAATTTATGTTCAGTTGTTTTAATAAGTCTGCCAAACAAGCACTCGATCGAATTTGTATTTGACATTTTTCTGTGCTTGGCGTTTCAAATCTATGTTTTCTCGACCATTTGCAGTCAAATGCTTGGTCGAGTTGTTTTCACAGCTCGATTTTGGATGATTTGTCTATGCTCAAATCCTCAAATCCACTAGTTTAGCGCTGTTTTTCATTGTTTTGGTTGGTGATTGGTAGGAGATTGGTAGGAGATTGGAACACATCGGGACACATCGGAACACATTGGTACACATTGATTCACTTCGGTTGAGATTGGTATGTTATTGGTCGGTGATTGGTAAGACATTGAGTGAGGCTACGTCGATTTGATGCGTTTTCCATGTTTCATCCTCAAAGCATCAACTACTTTTGGTCATCAAATTGATTGTTTCCACGGTGCTTTCTCCTTACAAGTCATTGCAAGTCAAGTTGCATTGCAAAGTCTGTTGGCTTTTTAAAATTAAAAAATTCCAGCAGGATCGGGGCTTGAACCTGGATTTATTTAGTATGTACTGATCACAAAACTCTGCCAACTGAGCCACCAAGCACCATCGGCTAATGTATCAACGGATAATGTTGGTAATAAATGCAAAACTTGCAATTGTTACAGTGTGCTCCCCAAATTGTATTCTCATGTAGTGTCTAATGCATCTCTTGACCGCATTGTACAGTAACCCAAGATAATTTCTCATCACAAAATCAACTAAATATGTAGTGCATAATTTAGATTACGGCTACTTTTACGACACCCTTTACTAATCTCTCAATCCTTTAATTTGTTTATTGTTTGGAGTTTACCGATGGGGAAAAAGAAAAGAAAGCTGTCCAGGCAGTGTTTGACGAACAATTCCATCAAATTCTTTTGCTTTTGTAAAAATCATTCGTTCGCTTGTGTGTTCCCTTCACATGCAACTTGTGCAATCTTTTTTGATCAATCAAATAAAAATCTAAAAGGTACAATGTGACACTCATGTTACTATTAAGTCATTTGCCATTTGAGTAATAAAAATTTTGTACAGGTAGTGGCTAAAGCTGAAATTTCATTCCAACGCATGTACGAGAACACGTCTTAGCAACAATCCGCACGGAGTACATGGCATATTGGCCAAAATAAGGATGGATCCACTGTTTCTGGTTATATTGCCCCCAACATTCATGCATGTAGTCACTACATTGTAGTGCATATAAAATGGAATTTATAAACTTGATAACAAAACATTCCAACTAATTAATAAGAGTATTAGGTAGAGCATGAACTGACAAATAAATGTAGAGGTTATTTCTACTTTTATCATCTACTTTATAACGCGCATGCACTTTTTTGTTCCACGAGTACACTATGCCAGTATACGGGACTAAAACATAATTCTATTGTTCGTTATGGTGCTCAATGTTTTCGGTTGAGCCTTTACTATCGTCTTCTCCTGTTGTTGACTTTGTTCCATTAAAATCAACCCTAACTTAACCCCAACAAGATGGAAAATGAACTTGTGACCCTGCAAAATCCGAAAATGATCAACTCATTGCCCAATGAGATGTTGCGTAAAGTTTTGGAAAAATTAGAGGTGATGGAGTTGATATCTATTCGTGGGGTGTGCAGCCGCTGGATGGATATCATCGAGGACATTTGTCATAACAAAATAATGACGCTCATTATTGGGCGTAAAGTAGGAAAGAGCATTTCGAAATTAATGGAATATTATAATGGCTTGGTTGATTTGAACAAAAATTGTGTTGTTCTCAAAATTAAAGCAGTTAATTCTTCTAATTACGAAATTTCACTGTCCAATGAATTATTTTCCTTTTTGACAAAACTATTCCCTCAAGTGGAAAATTTGCTGTTCAATTCAACGCTTGACTACACCGCTGGCACTGAACAAAATCTTTTCTCTATGCTCGATCAGTGGTCATCAAGTATCGTCAATTTAAACTTATCGTTGATTTACGAATATCCCGGACTTCTTACAAATGTTGCATTGAGTTACCTAATCGACAAGTTTACCGGTCTTAAACGACTTGATTTTCCTGATGTTGACCTACTCAAACCGACAACATTAGATCGATTGGAACACTGCGTTTTACGCAATATTATTTACAAAATTTATGATGTACTACCTCGTCTTGGACCTAGCTGTACCAGTTTGTATGCAGATTTTATTGCATCACTCGAAGACATCACTAATTGGCCTAAACGTAATGCTCCATTAGTGAAAAATCTCAAACATTTTAGCCTGTCATTAAAGCATTTTAGCCTAACATTAAAGCATGAGGTTTTTCCATTTGTATGTGCCAATTTTGGTGCACTTCAAATGTTGAAAATTACATTCTATAACGGAATTGTAAAATTATTTCATTTGAATATACAAATTACTTAATTAATTATTTGCTTTATATAGATTTTCAATGCAGACATGATTGCTCACCTTGCTCGACTGACACATTTGACTGAACTTTCAATTCAAGGACCGAAAATTGATTTACCCACTTTGGCTCTAACTGACTTGGCAATTTCGAGCTCGGTTCAAATTCTTACTGTATCTATCTATAACATCTATAGATTTGAAGAGAAAGTTCAATTTTCTGGTGACCAATTTTGCCGGTTCTTGGCAAAAATTTTCCCAAATCTAGTTGAACTCACGGTCATATATGAAGATAAAGTCGTTCGCGATGAAATATCACAACACTTGTACCATTTGGTGAACTTGCGCAAACACAAGATCATTTCTCCTTATTGATTTCATCGTGTTGCACACATGTTTACTACCGGTACCGGTGCCCATGTCGGTTTGCGCTTGGGCACGACGCTTCTTCTTGGCGTAGTAAACCTAAGATAAAATAGTGTATTAGCTTATTTGATAATAATAAAATTGATAATAAAAAAATTAAAACATTAAGAAAAAAGTTTGAAAATCAATTTTAAATCTGATGAAGAAATGGAACAAAGAAATTCAAAAAATAGTTCAAAACCCCAACACCAGATGGCGTCCCAATCTCCACAAGTAATCAAACCCAAATATATAACGCACAGAAAAACAACTAAAACTTGTATGGTAAAATCTTAGATTTTACAAAAAATTGAGTTTTTAATTAGCGCTCTAAAATGATGTAAACTTGAATGCGCTCCGAAAGGAATAAAACTTGAATTAATTAATTAATTAAACGCCTCCTGTACTTAATAATTGAGAGAACATAAACAGAATATTCTTGTATTAATAATATTAAAATAAAAATAAATAAAATAAATTCGCCGGCAAATTTTGTTGCTCAAACTATAGAGGGTCGAGAGTCGAGTCCACTCAAGTGGAATTCTATATAGGAAACGGACAAACACACTCGGTAATTAGATTTAGGCAAAGAGAAATCTCAATTGGACCACCAAGGGAGGCAAAAGAAGAACCCAAAAAAGAAGAATCGAGAATCGAAAAAAACTAAAATCCACTTCAAATAAAAGACCTAGAATATTCTATAAATTATCACGTTATCTCTGAATGAGCCCACCACAACAAAAACTAAGAATAATCGAAATTTCAAATTAATTGGCTGCAAACTAAGGAGAAAACTTTCCGAAATATATTACCCTAAAATTTTATAAAATCATTATAAATTAAAGAATATATTCTTCTAAATCCTAGAAACATAAAATATATTCAGCAAAAAAAAATTAATAACATTATATATCTTAAATAATTCGGAGAATATTCTTGAGTGCAAGTAGCAAAAAGCAAAAGAGCTTGAGATTATTTAGTTTAGTATCCATCTAATTAGCCAATTCTGTGTTCAAATTTTGCGCATGCGCATTAATGAGAAGAATAACTTAAAAAATATTTTCGAGTAAAAAAAGAACCGTAAAACCAAAATAATTTCCTGTTCTTTTTGTTCTTCTATTCCTCTCGATTCCGGATTCTTAATTTTCACTAAAGATTCTGCCCATTTCCTGATTCTTTATTCTTTGATTCTGCTTTTTGTTCTTGTCAAGTCGAGTTTTGTCTGCCTTTTTGTTTTGTTTTGTTTTGGGTTCGAGTTTGTTTGTTGCGAACTGTCAACTCAAATTGAGACTTTTGCCGGTTGAGATCGACGAACTCGAGAGCAGCAGCCTCAAGAATATAATAAAGAATATATTCTATAGAAGAGAGGAACTTTAGTTAATCGATTTTTGTTTTGCCTCTTAACTCAAAAAAAAGTTTTTCTTTTAGCATTTAGTAGTCGTAAAAATAGATACAAACAAAACCAACACAAATCAATAAATTTTGTTCTGTCCAAGAGTTCATAAATTCTTATATGCTTTCAATCGTATACTCAAGAATATATATTCCCTAAAGCAAAAAAACAGTTTTCCTTGGGGAATCGTCATCATTTCGACGACTATTTGTACATTATCGGTTCGATTGATCTTGTTATTGTTTCGAATTCGTGTTATTATTCCCAGGTAACTTTTTTATTTTTATTATTCTTTATTCTGTCAGAGTACTGTCAATTATTAATACGAAATAACACAAAAAATAAATTAACAGAATGTAAGAATAAGGAAAAAGAATCGTTGAAAAGTTTATTGCGCCCAAAAACAAAAAAAATTGGGCGCCGTGCAGAACAATGAAAAACAGCAACCAAAAAACAAACAAAAAGCAAACAAATTGGCGCCCAATTCTCTAAAGAATAATTTGTTTAGTGCTTGTAGTAAACTAAGTGTACTAACCAAAGTACATATAATTACTCACTAAGAGCTTAAAAAGTTCCAATGGCGCCCAGAATATCACAAGGGCGTCATTTGATATTTAAGAAGCGTAAAACGTAGTTTTAAAAAAAGAAGAATATTGCGACATATATTACAACATAGAATATGGCGTCATGACGCCCAGAATCGTAAGACGTAGCTCAAAAATCCCGAATCTCTACGTCAAACACACAAAAACAACAAGGCGTCATGACATTATTAAGGGGCCCACTAATAATTTGACAAGATAATTTAGTTTCATAAAATTTATGTAAATTATAACATCAAAATGCACTTCTTTTTCACTATCCCGAAAAAAATAAAACATAAAGAATATTCCTTAAAACCAAAATTTTGTTCTTTGTCACAACGCAAATTCTGGATTATCTGAAAAAACAAAGATATATGCGAAGACATTTATCAAATTCTGTCAAACTTTCTTAGAAAGATCAAATTCCAAAAATATTATAGGCTATCATTTAATTGAGCAGTATTTAGATGAACGAGCAGTATATTTTGAGCAGTATTTAATATAGTTTGAGCAGTTGCATAAATATTTTGCCAGTAAATGTGTGAGCAGTAATTATTGAGCAGTATATTATATAATTGAGCAGAATTTATTTTTTATTATCAGTAATTAATTTGTTAATGAAAAGTAAATAATAAAAATGAGCAGTATGTCAATTACGAGCAGTATTTTGTATTAAAGACTACTCTGCACGTGAATTATGGTGCATGAGATGTAAACGACCATCAGCGCATCACTATAGTCATGTTATAACAAGTTGAAAGCTTGAACTCTGATGAATTGAGTATATAATTAGAGATTAAACTATGACTCTTTCGGAGATTGGTTGTGTGCTGTGCTCAATACATATCGGTTACTGCATTGTTTGTAGTAGTCTATTTCGTGACTGGCAACTGCCAAATCTGTCCACTGTCTGTTTGTTTGTGCTCTGATGGCTTCCGTGTCTGCATACGAATCCTCATCGTCCTCATCATCATCAAGTGATTCCGACCATGATGAACTGCCACCGAATCGACGAAAGAAAGCTCAACACTGGACATTTGAAAAACGATTCGAAAATGGAGAAGAGGCAAGAGATTTTATCGATAGTGAAAATACTTGGAGTATTGTTGACAGGAATTACTCTAGGACTGTAGGACTAGGTCGATTCTTTGTCCTGTGTCTTGAGTCCTGCAGTCGGTGGTCTCGGTGGTATGAACTTGGACTGAAGGTGATTGTGGAGACACCTACAATTGAGCTGGCCGACTGGACGAAAGCTTATCAGTGGGTCAAACAGGACAAGGAAGTAACCTCAATCGAAAAAGGCAATTATGTTGAGTACTATTGCCCAGCTAAAGATCGACTATCCGTCTCCAATGAACAAGTCCAACAAGTACTGCAAAGAAAGTGGACCAATTTCAATGAATTTAAAGAAAGATCTTTTGCTATTTGGATTGTGAGGATCAATGGCGATCATTGGCAAGAAGGAAAGTGTTCGTGTCCTGCATTTTTGAAGCAATATAAGTGTAAACACTTGCTTGGTCTGGCGATGAGATTGAAACTTGTGAAGCCTCCACCTGCGGCAAAGCAAGTCCCAATTGGAGAGAAGAGGAAAAGAGGACGAACAAAGAAATCAAAGAATGCTCTGTTGGTCGATTGAGTAATCAATTATGCATTAATTATAATTTAATTATTGACTTAAAAATTTACTGCTATTTTGTAATATTTACATTCAATTTGTGATGATTTTACTGATCAATTTTGTATTCATTTACTGCACATAAATTATTAAATTACTGCTCATTTAAACATTTTACTGATCATATATTTATAATTATACTACTCAATATTCAAATATATTACTGCCAAATATATATAAAAAATACTGCTCATTTTATATTAAATATACTGCCCAAATATTTTGTTCTGAATATTATACACTCTTAAAGAATATTCTTTAAAAATTTACCCAAAAAATCATATACTGTTGTTGCCTGTACGCACACACGAGAATATTCTTGTCGTACAGTATAATCTTGTTCAATAAGTTTCTCAACCGATAACTAACGAATATTCTTTTGTTTAAAGAATTACTAAAAGCCTTTAAAAATCTAAAAATCTAATTTTGTGTTGTATTCAGACGGAAAAATGTGTCTAGACTGTTTCTCGAGAATTGTGTTCTGTTTGAATGTCACATTGTTTTGTCACAGAAATAAAGAAACAGAAACAATGGATAATTGAAGATTGTTCCAATTGGAACGACAAGTTGACTTCAAATAGAGCAATGAACTTGTAGAATTAAATAAAATTATTTAAAAAAATCAAGAAAAAATAATACCATTAATAAAAAACTTGAGTACAGTGAATATAGTGAATTTTAAAATCAGAAAAGTTTGAAATAATCTAGTCTAGACATATAAAAAAGATAAACCAGTTAAATAATTTTCAGAAAAACACTTTTAAATCTAAATAGTCAAGTCTAAAAACAAAGAAGAATATTTGTGTTGCCAATATGGCTTTCTATCACTCACTTGGGTAGAAATAGCTAAAAGATATAAATCTCGTATTTCAAATCTATTTGACATATCAAAACAAGAACAAACAGAATCCAACAAACAATAAATTACTGGGCGGCTAGGCGTCCAGTAATTTTTTCACACTAAAACAGAACAATAGAATCCAAATTTTGGACGCCATCAAAATCAATTGATCCGCTACCAACCAACAAACAAAATAATATAATATATGGTTTATCGATACCAATTATCTTTTATTCTTTCAATGAGAAATGAAAAGTTAGAAGAGAAATAATAGAAATAAAAACTTTGGATTCTTTAGTTCGATTTTTCACATTTTCCCCCGCGCGCGTTAAATTCTCTGTTCGTTCGATTCTTTCTCTCCCATCCTATTGTTTGTTAATAATTTACGAGTTAATTTGTCGACCAAAAGACCGCATCCGTCCAGAACACAAAAGCAAAAGAGAGAACCAGCTTGAGCTGATGGGCTCAAGAATTTGTGAGAAATAAAAAACAAAAAAATGTAGCAAATTTTTGTTATTGGCTATTTTTCCTAATGAAAATTTATTTTTAGATATTTATAAAAATAAGAAATAAGATTCACCTTTTTTAGAGATGGCTCGAAAGTATTCTAAATGTATCGAAAAGTATCCAAAAAATATAGAATAGTATCAAAAAATAGCCAAATGTATCCGAAAAAGTAACAAACCCCCGTAACCACCTACACGAACGGCTCCATCCTGTAAAAATACTGCACTTTATATGTACTCATCTTATCTCTTCTATATTTGCACACAAAAATTGTTGACTAAAATCATAGATTTTACTATTACTGAGTTTTTAATTAGCGCTTTAAAATGATAAAAATTTGAATGCGCTCAGAAAGGAATAAAACTTGAATTAAACATTTGTTTGATTTATTTTTGAATAAAAACTCAGAGAGCCAGCAATTCGACAACAACGATTTGTTTGTTTTCTTTTGTATGGAAGATATTCAATTTCATGGAGATATTGATCTTGGTGATGACGTTCTTGGGTCAATAACAACTTTTTTGTTTTTAAGTTCATGTGATTCATTTGGTTTGTTGGTTCTAATTGTAAATGAAGTCTGGTTTAGGAATTAAAAAAGATAATTAGTCAAGTCTTAACACGATTACCAGATTCACTTAAATTTTAATTCTTAAAACACGATTGATCAGTGATCAATATCAATGATCACGTAATGTTTGGATGATTTCTTTTAGTATTTTTCAGTAACTATCAAAATTTCCTACTTAATTTACTATTCATTGTTCACTTGGCAAGTGAAATTCCTACAAAAACCAGTTAATCCCCACTTAATACCTGAATCAAATACAGTAACACATCGATTACTTTTGTATCACTACCAATAAATCTCTCGTTTCGTTCAGATTCAAAGCAGATTATCAAACTGTAGCAAGTCATCTGGGCACTAATAATTTAACTCTTTAATGAGATAATTCTGTTTATTTGTCAGGGCTATATTTAGCAAATATTTACTATATTCCCGGTATAAATATGTTTCTTGTCACTTCAGATGATTAAATCAACACTGCATTTATAAAGCCATACTTGCTGACTAAAATTGCTGGCTCTCTGAGTTTTTATTCAAAAATAAATCAAACAAATGTTTAATTCAAGTTTTATTCTTTTCTGAGCGCATTCAAATTTTTATCATTTTAAAGCGCTAATTAAAAACTCAGTAATAGTAAAATCTATAATTTTAGTCAACAAGTTTTCACCATTTTTGCTATAATGATTGTGTTAACTACATTGAGAATTTAATCATAAACTCAATTTATTTATTTATTTATGCACGATTCTTGAATCGAATCGCGCTGGGCCGTTTATTTTAAAACATAGTGTTTGAATTAAGTGTTTAAACTTATTTAATCATAGAATTTAATCATAAACTCAATTGTAAAAGCCCACTAATCCAAACAATTAAATTTGATTTAATTCCTCATGTCTCAATAATCCTTCGTAATTCATTTTCACATAAAAAGTACCAATTATGCATTCAAAATATATACAAATCACTTACTTTGTTTACAATCAATCATATTTCAACAGAATCATTTTTGGTTCTAGTTGCGGGTGCATACAAATTTAGAACACGCACAGAATTGTAATCTGGTAGACAATGACAATTTAGTGTCCAAAGGAATACATTAAAAAATACCTATTCTAAGAAAATACGTTGAGCATGGAGTAGAGAATCTAATCTACAAACAACAGTCACATCACGATTTATATTCTTAAGTACTTCTTGAGACTCGCCTTGCTTACAATAATGAGCTTTTTGTCGATACCAGACAATAGGGTCGAGATAAAATCTCTAAAAAGTTAAGAAAGCCATGCAAAACTAAAACACCGCAGTGAGTCTGCCAGCTCAATGTTTTGTTTTCAAACTTGAGCATGTTTTGTAGCCTGTTCACAGATGACGTGTTTGGTTTAGTGAAGAATAAAAAAATATCTTTTAAACCACTCTTGTTTGATGATCATTTTCACTGGTTGATGGTGCTAATTGACAATACTCACATTGATTATTAATGGCGACATTAAAGCGGTGCACAATTTGATTGACCAGAAACATGATGTTTCGACAAAGGATGCCTTAGGAAATGATCCGCTGTATTATGCAGTGCAGAAAGGTCGTGTTGAAATAGCTCGCATACTGTTGCAAAACAATGCCGATCCAGATTCAAGGGATGCGGATAATAGACCAATTTTGCATCTAGTTGTTGATTTAGATGAAATCGATGCTCTCAATATGATCAAAATGTTAGTACAAAACAAAGCTAACATTAACATTACTGACAAGTTCAACAACACTCTTCTTCATATTGCGATCAAGAAAGGCTATCTTTCGATTATTAAATTTTTGCTCGAGAAGGGTGCTGATGTGAATGCGAAAAACATTAACAATGACACTCCGTTGCGTTTGGCTAAAGTGTTGCAGCCAAACAGAAGTGATATTGCTAGTTTTCTCTCACAAAAAAGTGCACAAGATTCGGGTGGTAAAATTAATTTTCTTGATGCTTGTAAAAATGGTAATTTAAATTTGATTAGATATTTACATGAAGTGCGTTCAGTAGATGTTCAGGTGAAAGATAGTAATGATTGGAATAGAAATGGATTGTTTAAAGCAATTGATGGAAATGGAAATTTAGAAGTTGTCAAATATTTAGCGAATATAGGTCTTAGTATTCATGAAATAGATTCACGCAAATATACACTAGTGAATTATGCAGCTAATTATAATAAATTTGATATTGTCAAATATCTAATTGAACAAGGAGCTGACTTTAAAAGTCTAAGAGCTGACAAAACATACAACAGTTCTTTTCTTTATGCAAGGGCATATGTCAACTATGAAACGAGAATTCCTTTGCATTTTGCAGCAGAGAATAACAATTTGGAAATGGTCAAATATTTATTACATTTAGGACTTAATGCTAATATTAACTGGACTAATGGAAGGAATAATGGCTGGACACCATTGATTCACTCAAGCTATTACGGTGACTTAAAACTAGTCAAATACCTCATCAAATCAGGTGCGCAAACAAATATAAGAGATAATTATTCACAAACAGCTTTAAATAGGGCAACAGAAAAAAATAAACTAGACATCAAACAATATTTAGAACAACTTCCATACGATTCTACACTGCAAACCCAAATCGACACCAACTCACTCTTTTTCGCAGCAGCACAAAACAACATTAAACTGGTTGAGCAGTATTTGAACAAAAACATTTCTGTCAATGTGAAGGATGAGGATGACGGTGAGACTCCGCTGTATAGAGCTATCTATTACAATGGTCAATTGGACATGATCAAATTCTTGATTTCGAAAGGTGCAGATGTTAAGCAATTTGATACTAATAAATTAGAGAATTTAGTATATCTCTCAATCATTAAACACAAATTTGATGTTGCAATGTATTTGATTGAAAACGGAGCAAATTATCAAACTGCCGGCATATCCGGTAACACTCCACTGCACGGAGCAATTGAGGTTGAAAGAATTGATATGCTTGAATATTTGCTCGACAAAGACGCTTATAATAATCACAAAAATTCTGCAGGTAAGACACCATTTGATTTACTGATTGAAGGTCTAAAAGAGAAGTTGATCAAGTATTTGGTTTTTGAGTACAAAGATAAACTAGGGCAAACAATGCTTCATAAGGCTGCTGTACAGGGTGATAATGTGAATGTGCAATTTTTGCTTGAACGTGGCGCTAATGTAAACTCTGTAGACAAACTTAAGAATACTCCATTGCATTTAGCTGCTCAGAATGGTCATTTAGAAACAGTTAAACTATTGACCAAACAGATTTGTGTTGACACTTTTGCCAAAAATGGATATAACCAAGTTGCGCTTGACGTTGCACAATACAATCGCAAACATGACGTAGCAGAATATTTGAGCCAACAAATGAAAAGTATCACTGACAGTTTGCCTCAATTTCAAATGCCCACTCATTTTCGTGACTCAATTCCATCTTCTAGTAATGCAATGCCCAATAAGTTCTCCCCAAGTATCGACCTGAACAGCACTCTATTTTTGTTTGATATATTAGCGCGCAAGTTCACAGGTCAGCAATATTTCAATGCACAAGGTCGCGCAGTCTGTCCCACTGAGGCACGAACTTATTCTCTAACTCTTGTGCAAAAGTACGAGAAAATGTTGAACCAATTAACCAACAACAACGCCCAGGAAGTAGTGATCGAGTGTGACTTTTTTGAGCTATATCGCACCATTGAGCGCTACATGTTGAGTGGTCAGTACTCACAAATTGACCGTCTTCTGTACTCACACGCACACAAAGCCTTGTCCACAAGCAACACTTCCATTGATGACAGTCTACTCAACCAAATGATAGACCGAGTCCTGATTGAGACAAACAAACAGCGAGGGACTGGTTCGATTGTCAAATCACACTCGAACATAAGTGACATTGCTTCTAATACTACATCTCAGTCTAAGCCAAATCTTATTGACACAAACACTAAACAACAGTTCGTATGTTGATCAACACATATTAACAAAAATTTTATTGTTTAGATTTAATTAATATAAAAACAATACAAATATCAGGCTTTCCTATATGTAATGGAAGTAAATAGCGCTGTTTTGACGGGAAAAACTTCCATTACATATAGTAACACTTAATACAATACAAAAAACTCAATACATAAAAAAATAAAAAACCAAAAAACCAAAAAAAAAACCAAAAAACCAAAAAAACAAACAAACCCATATTTATGATATTTAAATTTCAATATTCTCTATTATTTTTAATTGATATTTAAACTGATAATGTAAAACTGATCAATCTAATTTCAAATTTAATTCCAAATAAATAAAATTTTATTTTTATATAATTTAATTTGCTTTGCAATTATTTCTGATCAAAGGTAAGTAATTTTTAAATTGGATAATTAATAAATTGAATCTGCTCTTTTAATAAATTAATTTCTGTTTGTATCAAACAAATTTAGGTTTAAATAATTTTTGCAAAGTTTCTGGTAAGATTTGAATTGTACGTATTTACGTTTTTTACTAACTAATTTTTATCTCTTTTTGTTGCAGTTATTAATGTTTCTGAATCACATTTCGATGGTTGAACTCACATGGCAGAATCATTTATTCATTTATTTAAAATTTTGTTTTTTTAAAAGTTTCAATGACTTTAGTAATAGTTTCAAATCAATTTTTCAAATTCCCATGGTTTTATGTAACAAGTGTGCGTACACATTCGAGTTATTCAAGATGATTCATATCGGTGGCTCTAATACTTCTTGTCTGTCTCCGTATACAATTCATGTATTTTCATCGATGATTTTTCATTACATTTTTTGTTCACTAACATTAAATATCTCTCTCCGTTTGAATTTCACACAAAATGGTATTGAAATGTCGATTGATTGATTGATTAATTTAATTTTTTTTATAATCCTAAAAGGTCCAGACACGACTTTTCCTACTGGTCCTGTTGATTGTGATGATGCTTTGTAGCCTCAACGCCAAACCTGTTGCAGACCCTAATTCAATGATGTGTCCTGATCGGGTTGCACCCAATGACATCCACATGTGTTTGTGCTGCAAAGCATTTGATGTTGCCATTTGCTCGTTTTCTGCAAAAAGCATTTCGCATCTAATAAACCCGTTAACATAAATAATATAAGTGTTGCGGCGGATAACGCCAGACATGAAAAAATTCAACAAGACCTAAGTCATATGAAAAGTGACATCTCTTCAACTATTCAGCTATAGAACTGTAAAACCAAAAGAACTTGCTGTTTTTTTGTTCTTCTTTTCCTCCCGATTCCGGATTCTTAATTTTCACTAAAGATTCTGCCCATTTCCTGATTCTTTATTCTTTGATTCTGTTTTTGTTCTTGTCAAGTCGAGTTTTGTCTGCTTTTGTTTTGTTGTTTTGGGTTTGTTTGTTGCGAACTGTCAACTCGAATTGAGACTTTTGCCGATTGAGACCGGGAAAGGGAGACGAACTCGAGCAGCTTAAAAAATATAAAGAATATTCTATAGAAGAATAGGGTAACTTTAGTTAATCGATTTTGTTTTGCCTCTTAACTCAAGAGAAAATTTTGAAAGTTTTTCTGTTAGCATTTAGTCCCTCCTCTCCCCTCCCACTAATCCAAAGAATTAGAACCACAAGAAAAAAATATTTCCAATAAAAGTGTCAAAATATAGACTTTAAGAATTATTGTTCAAATATCGAACGTTCTCAGTCCAACAAACAGAACCCAACAAACAATATGACGGCTAGTCGTCCAGTAATTTTTTCACACTAAAACAGAACAATAAAATCCAAATTCTGGACGCCATTAGAACCAATTGAACCAACCAACAAACAAAATAATACCTATATATATAATTTATGATTATGGTATAATATATGATTTATCGATACCAATTATCTCTTATTCTTTCAATGAGAAATGAAAAGTTAGAACAGAAATAATAGAAATAAAAACTTTAGATTCTTTAGTTCGATTTTTCACATATTTTTTCCCACGAGCGTTAAATTCTCCGCGTTCTTTCTCTCCCATTCTATTGTTTGTTAATAATTTACGAGTTAATTTGTCGTTCTGCAGAGACCAAAAGACCTCATCAGTCCAGAACCAACCAAAAGCAAAAGAGAGAACCAGCTTGAGCTCATGGGCTCAAGAATTTGTGAGAAATAATAAAAACGAAAAATGGTGCAAATTGAACTTTTTTCTGTTCTGCAATTGTTTTCTAGGAGAACGAAAGAATATTCTTATATATAAAACAGAATTCGGACAGAGATGATAAATAATATAAGAAAGTGACCATTTGTATAGAAAAATATCTTAGTATAATAATTAACATTTCTACAATTTTAACTTACTTTTAAAGGCTATTTCCAATGAAGATTTATTTTTAAATATCAATAATATTGTTTTTAAAAATAGCTACATTGTAGCAATTTTTAAAAATAAAATATGATTGTGACCATTTGAAGCGAGATTTCTTCCAATCGCAATTAACATAGCTACAAATTTGTAGCAAATTTTTGTAATTGGCTATTTCTACCTAATGAGGGTTTATTTTTAGATATTTATAAAAATAAGAAATAAGATTCACCTTTTTTAGAGATGGCTCGAAAGTACTTTAAAAAGTATCGAATAGTATCGAAGAATAACCAAAATGTATCCGAAAAAGTAACAAAACTCCCGTAACCACCTACACGAACGGCCCCATCCGGTAAAAGTATTGCACTTCATATGTACTCATCTTATCTTTTCTATATTTGCACACAAAAATGACAACTATGACAATGATGATAATCAACGGAAAGGTTAGGTAAGCACTTTTTTTTGGTGTAACTATACTACCGGGTGTTCCGTATTACGTACTTTTTACCGTCTATTGTTACCTTAAATATTACTTTTCAACCTGTACGACCTGATAAGAAGCCAGACAATTGACTAAATTATTGCGAGTCTCTTTCAATAGACATACACAATTGCGATGCAAATTGACATATGCCAAATGTAGTATAGGGTGAGCAATACAAAGAAAAGTTAAATTGGATGTTAGTATAAGATAAGACATTAGATATAAGCAATTAGTTGTTGGTACATTTCACCCTGTAGCGGCTACCATTTTTAATGCTACTTGCATTATGCATTGTCCATCTGTGCTGTCCTCCTGTCAACACTCTACCTACAACGCTCACTCACTTCACATTCAACCAACCGGTGAACAATTAATCATCAAAACTGTCACACTACACACTACTAATGGATTGATGGATGAGCTTGAGTGGAAATAGCCGACATTTTGTATATGTCATTCTGAATGTATGCTACATTGTAGTGGGTAGAAGATACAAGACAATTAGTATTAACTTTTTAGAACCAATTGGCGGCGATTAAAACCCACACTGTGACATTTTGTGTTGGAGTTGTTTTTTTTTGTCGTATATCAATTGGGACAATTGATTGATTGATACTGTGTTCATTCATATAAATGTCAAATGATTGCTACTTTTTTATGTTTTTTTCTCGATGAGATTATCTCACTAATAGATACGATTTTGGCATTTTATTGACACGCACACGATTGCTAGTTATCTATTTTATTTCTAGAATTTGGTCATAATAGCTGCATAATTAGGATTGATTTTAAAATTTGTATTAAAGATTTTTGTAATTTGTTTTGTTTTAACCTTTTGGAATACCCAGAACAGAACGAGTTGAATTTTCAAGTTTTTTATTTTAAAAAATTAAATTAAGATAACCTTTTGCTAATTTATTATGGAGAACAAGAAATTAAAAGTAGTTGAATACACAAATGCAGAAATAATTTTGAGTTTGAATTTTATGAAAGAACTCTTAATCTTAATGAGCCAAACATGAAATTAAAATCAAAATAAAAACAATAAGAAAAATTTTTGTGAAACCCTTTTATAAATCAATCAAATTGTATTCCCTAATATGCATTTAAAATTAAACAATGCAAAATCGTGTTCAATTGTTAGAAGGTGAGACTACAATGTATGGGGAAAAGCTAAAGAAAAGAAATAAATTAAAACCTTTATTACAACTAGCTAAAAAACTTTCCATCTAAAACAAACATAAATATTCTAAATTCGTGACAAGTGTAGCGAAACATAAAATATATCTAAACTTCTTTAAATGACAAATAAAAAAAATTTTACCTTTAACATGAAGACGTGGGACGGAAAAACAACCGAATTTATTAAAATTAAGATAAAAAATGTTATTCCCAAAATAATAACCAAAACATAAGAATCTGTATTACTCAATTAAAAAATTTAATAAAATTATACAAAATCTTTTTAACCATTTTAAATTCAATCAACAAGTGTTTCTGTCAATCATGGTTTTAACCAAAATTAAATGATACCTTAGTAATAAACTCACTCTGGCTAATAACGAAACTATCCAAAAACATAACAAAACCAAAATTGTAACTAATTACTTCACATTTTAAATAAAATTAATAAAATCATAAAATAATTTTTGATAATAGAAATATATAAGTAAAACAAAACCTTTTTCAAGAGGGGTACGGTCAGTGACGGTAATGGCATTGGTCACAATTTAATCTTAAATTGAAATCCAAATAGTATCTAAAAATAGTATCCCAAAATATCATCCCAAAAATAATAACCAAAATGTCGCAATCCCCCTCCACCATTACCCAACCATCAAACCATCTCTCTCACTCTCATCATATCTCATAATATCATCATTAAACTTTTCCCATTTCACCACCACCAACCTCAATTGCGTAATCAAACACGCAGTTCACAATCAACCCCCCACACTCTCTCCCCCTCCACCAACCAAAAGCAAACATAACATAACATAACGAGTCGATAACGTCATATCAGTTGCTCAAAAGTCTATTTCCACCAATTCACTTTATACATGTTCGTAGTATTAGAAACCAAACAAAGAGAGCCAAGATGATTAATGAACACTAAACTAAACTGACAAGTGTTCGTGTGAGTGTGTGTGCCTTTTGGTCGAATGTCGTGTGTGTGTTCAAATTGTCAGTGACAATTCATTAATTATGTCGAACCGGAGAAAAAACGAAAAAAAGAAGAGGGGGTAGAAATAGCCGGAAAATAAATTGCTAAGGTAGGAAGGAATGATCTTTACAAGAAAATTTTCAGATTACACACAAGATCATTCAGATAAGAACAAAAAAAAACTATTAAAACCATTTAGATAAGAAAATAAAACAATTTTTTAGGTAAATGATATCACTCTTTGTGGATAGCCCTCGACCCCATATATCGCAACCCTCTTCCCCTATCCTCTACCCCTCAACCAAAAAAAATATTCAACCCCCAACCGTAATTATAATTTTCCCTCTACTACTTACTACGATACTATTCTAATTGACATCACTTAAGCAACAGCACCCTCTTCATAATAAAAAATCATTAAAATTGGGGGGCAGCAGCGCACCCCGAGAGTGGATGGGGGTCAAACTTAATGGAAAGTCTACTAGTCGTAATTATAATTGCAGTTAACGATTATAAAGATAGAAGAGATAATAGAGACATTGAAACAGACTCACGCACACACGATTTAATGACTATTTTTTTCTCTCCCCCAACGCGTCCCCTACTTTTTGGTTAGAGGGAATGGAATGGGAGAATTGATTATAAATAAATAAACAAACGCTCTAACCGCTCTTCTTCTTCTCCCTCTCAAACTCCCTCTCAAACTGCGTGTGTCCCAGGGTAACCGTATAATACAGATACTACTAATTGTATGTTTGTCTTTCTGTCTCGACTCTCGTCTAGTCTTTCGACGATGATCATTATACTCGTACACCGGGGATATACCTGGATATAACTGGATATTGGAGTGTTGTATAGATAGTTGTCTAGACGCTAAAAGTAAATTGAGCGAACGCTCACCGGTAATTTGCCCGGAAATGAATTTCACCCGGACTGACGCGGTAATTGACAGTCGAGAGTTAGAAAAAAGAAGGAGAGATAGACAATTATAGAAATACAAAGTAGAGAGTAATTTTAGCATTTTTGAAAATTGAATATATTTTAATATTTTAATTTTAGAAAAGCTGATTTTTATGTAAATATTTTTAAATAATTTTTATACAAGGAAAACCTTTTGAAAACCGTACTCAAAATTCTCCGAATAAAGATACATTTTATGTATATCTTGTTTGATAAAGAAAAAATTGATAACAAGTTGCTACAAGTAAGTTTAGTTTAGTTATCAAGCACGAGATAATACGTAAGTGTCTCATGGGAAAATTGTTTCTTTAGTCTGCGATTGATAAGTTTTTCGGGTTGTGAAGATAATATTTGAATGATAAAACATGTATATTAGAGAGTTGATGGGAAAAAGGGTTTTGCGATCTTTGCGCATGCGTGTTTCTGATTGTATCTGTATGTAATTGCTCGTGTGTATTTAAAAAAGGACATTACGCGTTCATAATTTAAAGGGTTTCGTGATAAGATTTTGTGAAGTATAAATTTTATTGCTCTCAGACAAAATTTTAAAGAAACTGAGAATGAGTTCAAATTGATTAGAGTTTTTGACCTTTTGTGAATGACTTCTTTTTCATATTCCCATTAAATATCTTTAAAAATTTGAATCAAGCTACAGATAAATTTTAAAACCATTTGAAATATTCTATAGTTCTGTAAATAAAAATCTTACCAAAAATGCGTCAAATATATATTCCAAATTATCAAAATCAAATGTAATATAAAACTGTGAAATGTAAAAAAATAATAATTACAACCTTTACTTATTGCATCTCCCAAACAAATGTCTCAATCACAGATAATATATCCATCTGTAAATATCTAAAATCTAAACTCGCTACAAATGTAGCAAACTCAACTATAAATGAGAATAAAATAAAATTTTACCAATGGAATTATAAATTAGATCAATGGAAACTGAAATAAAAACAAAAATATTTAAAACCATTTAAAAGCATTTAATAGCAATGTTGTCAATTTTTTAATTAATTTCTTTAAACATTAATAAATACCTACTTGTTATTGAAATGTAAATTTTTTAAAATGACTTTTTATAAATAATGTATAGACTAAATAATGAGCATGCGCATGCGCTCAATTAAGGTTCAAATATATGACTTCCAACACACAAGTCAGTGCACTCTTAATGAGAGGATTTTGCTTGTTTTATGTAATCAACAACTACCCTCAAAACAGGGTATTACATAATATTTTTTTACCTTTATGACCAGCACCTGCTAACATCCTAACTATTTTTACCCACCCTGTACACTCGCAGGTTCTCACCTGTCCACAGGTGAAATCATGATAAATGAAGTGAGAGTCTCACTACTCTTGACAAGATGAGAAGTGCGTAAAAGCGCTCACATCATCACTAGATACTAATCATTGTACAGGGTGGTGCATAACACTTGCCTCGGGGGTCACAGGAATAACCAGATATGATAAAAATTGAAACTATGGTGGTAAATCATCCTTGGTTCAATTGAGATTGACTGTATTGTTCGATGATTGCAGTTAGAGAAAGTTGGAAGAGTTCGTGGGTGCACCCAAATTTAGTGACTGACTGGTGCTGTTGGTACGCAGAACCATCAACTGGAACAAAAAATAATTTTTATTTTAAAAACCTATTATGAAAGGGAAGGAAATGAAATCAAAGTTTAAAGTTTCTCTAAATTTCAACAAAAATTTACAAGAAATATTTACAAATTATATATAAACTATATTTTTTTAAATAAAGAAAATAAAAATATCAATAAGACCTTTTCTAAACTAAAGATAACGTTTTGCTTTAATAATGCGCATGCGCCTTTAACTAAAAATAAAAATACTTTGCCATTACCTTTAATCTACGCCATTTCACCATTAAAATAAATGAACACACAAAAGTTTGGTGTGTTGAAAGTTTGTTCTATTTACGTAAGATTGGGAAATTATCAGATTTAAACTTTACAAACTGGTTCAAAATGTTATGGAAAATGTACAGAATTTAATATAGAATTTCTGGTTGAATATTGGTTTATTTATTGAGATCAACCTATACATTCGTAATACTCAACACTAAATCCAATTTGGCGCTCTCAACAGTTTTCTCCTGTTGGACTTTTTGGTTTTGTTTGAAAACTTTTACGTTGAAAGGACAATTGCGTATTGTGATTTCCTTGGAACAACGCAACACACATTAATGGCTATTTCGGGCTATATGTTGTATTGATTGTTTTCCTTGACATTTACCGTGCACATTTACAGGGTCGTTCAAAAATAATCATGTAAGAGTATATTTATAATAAATTACGATTAAATTTACCGAAATAACCTTTTAAGCAGAATTACCAAATGATAGTCAAATGGAGATTTCAAAAATTAAAATTTTTAAGATTCTAGAAAAATCCTACAGACAATGAAGAAGATTACTAAAATCTAAATCTGAAAGAAATCTTTCTGAATTTATTTTTGCACAAGAATAAAACTAAGACAAAATTTATGGAAATACCTTTTAATTAAACTTAAAGATTTCTTCGGCACAAATTGAGGAAATAAAATGAAAAGTATGAATCCAAAAAAGCATATTTTTAAGAAAAAAAGAGAAAGAAACAGAAACCATCTTGTATAAAAGTTGTCGAAATAAAACGTACAAAAAATATCTTTAACTATCCTTTTCCGAATAAGTGTACGTCATTTATGAATAACGGCAGCAGAATATAATATAAATAGAAAATTTTTACCGAAAAATTGTACAAAATATTACTAAAAAACCTTTGAAATGGAACAAAAACGTAAAGGTATAAATAAAGTTATAAAAATGCTCAAAAGATCAAGCAAATATCCCCCGGATTTTATTAAAAAATACAAAGAAATGATCTGAAATATTTCAAATATAAAATTTTAGAACTCAAAAACCTTTTTTCCTCTTTTAATTTTTCCGTTGAATTTCTTGTAAAAATAAATTTCTCTCTGATTAAGAAATGTATAATATTAAGATGAAGAAATATTCAAGAAAGCAAACAACAAATTCTCTATTCTAAATTAATGACACGCAACAATTCCATCAACATCACACAAAAACATAAAGGCGCCATGCAGAATAGAAAAGTTAAACTGGGGCGCCATGCATGGCACCCAAATGGGTGTCAAAGCATACCATACTACGATTATGATAATACAACACATGAGGAGCATGGTTAAATGAAGACAAACACAATTAGTCGAGTGTAGAGCTAAATGCTAAACGAACAACAAGATGAGGTCAATCAAATTAGCATTACGCCGGGCGTCAGGGCGCCGCAGCAAACCCGACAAACATAAATATAATACATCTTATGCATATGCTCGCCAATATATACCCAACAACCGAGTCTACTAATTAAGCATCATTTAGTACAGTTCATATTATAAATATAATATAAAAATAAGTATATGCACAAGCACACACAAATTAAGATCATCAGAAAAGCCATGGCGCCCAGAATAATATTCTAATTCCAACACAACACAACACAAGTCTGATGATGATGATGGCGCCCAAGAATTAAGACATTTTTCTTAATTAACCAATTACCAAGATAGAGAAGCAAACATTTGGATGTACATTATAATTAGCTTTATATATGTTTTATTAGAGTAATTAGTAGATAGGATATGAAAGAACATAAAAATAGAATCCTTCTTTTGGTGTAATGGGACTGAAAAGGTTAAATGACTTAATGTTGGACTAATTTGGGAAATTTCCCCAGAAATCTTTATTCAAATTATAAAATTATTGTGTTTATTTATAAAAGTAGCGGGAAAGAAAACCTTTTAACAATTGTAACTATCTCCAACGAACCAATAAAGTATCTATTTTTAAGAACTCCTTTAAAAATCCTGTAACTATTTAAATGGCCGCACAATTTTGAGAATCACGCAAAATCAAAATTGATTTTTTAATAAAAAATTAAATTACCATTAAAATAATGATCTTTAAGAAAAATTTATAACCTATCCTTTGTCGAAATCCCATAAAACAATTTTGATAAATAAAAAAACTTTTTGACCATTTGGAGAAGCACCAAATTACAACATCATTTTCTTAACAAAACAACGAAAATTTGCAATGAAGTAGCAATGATTGAGAAACAAATTCTCAAGCTCCAATTTTCCATATTTCAAAATAAAATTTTAATTAAACCCCATTTTTAAAAAGTTACAACCAAGACTGAATTTTTAAAATAATATAAAAGAAAATAACAGGAAAAAATTTTTCAGTTACCATTTTGCTTACCTCACTAAAATGAATTTAATTTCGGAAATCAAAATCATTTTTTAAAAATAAATAAAATTACATTTTTTAACAAGTTAACCAAACGCTTCGCGTTCGCGGCGTTTCACTCCGCTCACTGCTCGCGTTTGTCAGTTAACTTGTTAAAAAACCAGCCGCTTTCAGCGGCGGGTTGAAAATGCTCAAACGTAACACTTTGTCAAAGGCAGACAGTTTTTAGACAAATTCAGTCACATTTGACGGTTGTCGATATTTCACTTTAAACAATCAGGAAAAATTAGGTGTATACTGTCCTTTTCATCTCTGTAAAGTTATTTTATGTTTTCCAAATCTTTAAAACAGCTTTATGCTGCCCCAAATTAAACCAATTTGTAATTTCTTTTTACCAAACATATAAAGTTTTCATAAACATAAACATATATAGAACATTTGGTTTCAATTTGAATGGTCTATCTTTTGGCTCAACATCCTGGAGTTCAGAATAACCTTTATTTGCGACAAGCGATTTGTAGTCTTTAATGTCGAGTGTGGCGCATCGTTCAGACGACTCTTCAGGAAAGAAATCCAAATTGAAATAGTCCAATTCTTCAAAGTGAGCTGCTTGTTGTATCTGGTGCTTCTCGGAAACACAACACAACAAATCGAGGCTACTTTTTCTAACAGGTTGTGGTTAGTTGGTATTAATTAATTGAATCAAGGCGCAAAAACAGTTCAAGTTTCTATAAATAAAATTAAATATTTTAATAACTTCAAGAATCAAAACTAAAAATACCTGAATGCCCTTTCCTTCAACACTAATGTCATCCTTTTTGTCGGTAATGTAAACAGCAGGCTTTCCTTCGTAGAAATCAATTGAAGCTATTGCCTTGTTGAAGATTACTTGAACTTGTGCCTTTGTCTTCTTAGGGAAATCTGTCTGAATCGTATTTTTGATTTTAAGAAAATATATCTCCATCAAGTCGGGCAATACTCCTTGAGGAAGGTCATGGAACGGGTCGCAAGGAGACACATTGGAAACGTGGATATCAGGCAAACCAGCAAAAGGAAATCTTCGCACGTGGCCGTACTTTTTCCTGCCTTCGGCTGTTTCAAAGTCAGTGGCCGTTAATAGTTTTCGCTGAGTGTCTTTTTCCTGTATCGATCTACATTCAGTACAGGTTTGACCAGGGTGCCAAGAAGACAACTCTAGTTCAGTTTCAGTTTCCTCAGTTTCCTTTTTCTTCTTTGCTTTCCTCTTCTTCTTCGGTCTGTGTTTACATATTCCGGGAGCACCACACATTCGGCAGATAAATGCAACTTTATTGAAATTTTGTCCAAAGCCAAAAAATTCGTATTGTGCTAAGTTATCTCCGTTGATAGTACTGACTGAAATGCGATAGATCCTTCCATCAACAGTGATACCTTCAGTCATCAATCTTTTGATTTCGTTTCTTAATTTACGAAACAATAATGGAAAGGCAAACTGTTTCTTATCTTTTGGTATAAGTGACAATAGTTTTCGCTTTACAATCAATACTGTAAATATTGCATTCGATCGTGATCGAAATTCAAATGGCAAATTTGGGAAACTTGCATACACAAATAGGAACTTTTGAGATAGATTACTTGGCGCTAAATTAGTATCATCCAGACTGAATTCCACCATTAGTGTTTCACTTAGTCGCTCATATTGTTCTTGTGAATCTAAGATTGACTTCTTAACTTGTCGATTTGGTGGTGTCGATTTTGTTTTGTCCATATTCGAGCGAAGAGATTTGTTTTTGAGAATTAGCTGACAAATATCTCTAAGTGGAACAGAAGCATAGAATCGCTTTGGACCAATTGACTTATATTCGATTACACCACTTGAATTCTTTTCAGGTACTAAAAGTGGATTCATCTGTGGCTGAATATAGTACCCAACCTCCTTCAAATGACGAATTCGATAATCTTTCCTCAGATATGAACTTGCGACAACTCTATCACTTTCCTTTTTGACAGTTCCAGTAGTTTCACTTCAATTCAATTGACCATTGCTAATTCAGTCTACTCGTTCACCTTTCATATCAATTCAATTGACCATTGCTAATTCAGTCTACTCGTTCACCTTTCATATCAATTCAATTGACCATTGCTAATTCAGTCTACTCGTTCACCTTTCATATCAATTCAATTGACCATTGCTAATTCAGTCTACTCGTTCACCTTTATATCAATTCAATTGACCATTGCTAATTCAGTCTACTCGTCCACCTTTATATCAATTCAATTGACCATTGCTAATTCAGTCTACTCGTTCACCTTTCATATCAATTCAATTGACCATTGCTAATTCAGTCTACTCGTTCACCTTTCATATCAATTCAATTGACCATTGCTAATTCAGTCTACTCGTTCACCTTTATAACAATTCAATTGACCATTGCTAATTCAGTCTACTCGTTCACCTTTCATATCAATTCAATTGACCATTGCTAATTCAGTCTACTCGTTCACCTTTCATATCAATTCAATTGACCATTGCTAATTCAGTCTACTCGTCCACCTTTTTATCAATTCAATTGACCATTGCTAATTCAGTCTACTCGTCCACCTTTCATATCAATTCAATTGACCATTGCTAATTCAGTCTACTCGTTCACCTTTATAACAATTCAATTGACCATTGCTAATTCAGTCTACTCGTTCACCTTTCATATCAATTCAATTGACCATTGCTAATTCAGTCTACTCGTCCACCTTTCATATCAATTCAATTGACCATTGCTAATTCAGTCTACTCGTTCACCTTTCATATCAATTCAATTGACCATTGCTAATTCAGTCTACTCGTTCACCTTCATATCAATTCAATTGACTATTGCTAATTCAGTCTACTCGTTCATCTTTTTATCAATTCAATTGACCATTGCTAATTCAGTCTACTCGTTCATCTTTTTATCAATTCAATTGACCATTGCTAATTCAGTCTACTCGTTCATCTTTTTATCAATTCAATTGACCATTGCTAATTCAGTCTACTCGTTCACCTTCATATCAATTCAATTGACTATTGCTAATTCAGTCTACTCGTTCACCTTCATATCAATTCAATTGACCATTGCTAATTCAGTCTACTCGTTCACCTTCATATCAATTCAATTGACCATTGCTAATTCAGTCTACTCGTTCACCTTTCATATCAATTCAATTGACCATTGCTAATTCAGTCTACTCGTCCACCTTTCATATCAATTCAATTGACCATTGCTAATTCAGTCTACTCGTTCACCTTTATAACAATTCAATTGACCATTGCTAATTCAGTCTACTCGTTCACCTTTATAACAATTCAATTGACCATTGCTAATTCAGTCTACTCGTTCACCTTTATAACAATTCAATTGACTATTGCTAATTCAGTCTACTCGTTCACCTTTATAACAATTCAATTGACCATTGCTAATTCAGTCTACTCGTTCACCTTTATAACAATTCAATTGACCATTGCTAATTCAGTCTACTCGTTCACCTTTATAACAATTCAATTGACCATTGCTAATTCAGTCTACTCGTTCACCTTTCATATCAATTCAATTGACCATTGCTAATTCAGTCTACTCGTTCACCTTTCATATCAATTCAATTGACCATTGCTAATTCAGTCTACTCGTTCACCTTTCATATCAATTCAATTGACCATTGCTAATTCAGTCTACTCGTTCACCTTCATATCAATTCAATTGATCATTGCTAATTCAGTCTACTCGTCCACCTTTCATATCAATTCAATTGACTATTGCTAATTCAGTCTACTCGTTCACTTTCATATCAATTCAATTGACCATTGCTAATTCAGTCTACTCGTTCACCTTTCATATCAATTCAATTGACCATTGCTAATTCAGTCTACTCGTTCACCTTTCATATCAATTCAATTGACCATTGCTAATTCAGTCTACTCGTCCACCTTTTTAACAATTCAATTGACCATTGCTAATTCAGTCTACTCGTTCACCTTTTTAACAATTCAATTGACCATTGCTAATTCAGTCTACTCGTTCACCCTCATATCAATTCAATTGACTATTGCTAATTCAGTCTACTCGTTCACCTTTCATATCAATTCAATTGACCATTGCTAATTCAGTCTACTCGTCCACCTTTTTAACAATTCAATTGACCATTGCTAATTCAGTCTACTCGTTCACCTTTCATATCAATTCAATTGACCATTGCTAATTCAGTCTACTCGTTCACCTTTCATATCAATTCAATTGACCATTGCTAATTCAGTCTACTCGTCCACCTTTTTAACAATTCAATTGACCATTGCTAATTCAGTCTACTCGTTCACCTTTCATATCAATTCAATTGACCATTGCTAATTCAGTCTACTCGTTCACCTTTTTAACAATTCAATTGACCATTGCTAATTCAGTCTACTCGTTCACCCTCATATCAATTCAATTGACCATTGCTAATTCAGTCTACTCGTTCATCTTTTTATCAATTCAATTGACCATTGCTAATTCAGTCTACTCGTTCATCTTTTTATCAATTCAATTGACCATTGCTAATTCAGTCTACTCGTTCACCTTTCATATCAATTCAATTGACCATTGCTAATTCAGTCTACTCGTCCACCTTTATATCAATTCAATTGACCATTGCTAATTCAGTCTACTCGTTCACCTTTATAACAATTCAATTGACCATTGCTAATTCAGTCTACTCGTTCACCTTTATAACAATTCAATTGACCATTGCTAATTCAGTCTACTCGTTCACCTTTCATATCAATTCAATTGACCATTGCTAATTCAGTCTACTCGTTCACCTTTCATATCAATTCAATTGACCATTGCTAATTCAGTCTACTCGTTCACCTTTCATATCAATTCAATTGACCATTGCTAATTCAGTCTACTCGTTCACCTTCATATCAATTCAATTGACTATTGCTAATTCCGTCTACTCGTTCACCTTCATATCAATTCAATTGACCATTGCTAATTCAGTCTACTCGTCCACCTTTATAACAATTCAATTGACCATTGCTAATTCAGTCTACTCGTCCACCTTTATAACAATTCAATTGACCATTGCTAATTCAGTCTACTCGTTCACCTTTCATATCAATTCAATTGACCATTGCTAATTCAGTCTACTCGTTCACCTTTCATATCAATTCAATTGACCATTGCTAATTCAGTCTACTCGTTCACCTTTCATATCAATTCAATTGACCATTGCTAATTCAGTCTACTCGTACTGTGGCAAATCCCAGTGACTTTCATAGGAACAACTCCCAATTAAATTCTGAAAGTAATCCCAGTGACTTTATATGAACAACTCCCAATTAAATTCTGAAAGTAATCCCAGTGACTTTATATGAACAACTCATAAATTAAATTCTGAAAGTAATCCCAGTGACTTTATATGAACAACTCATAAATTAAATTCTGAAAGTAATCCCAGTGACTTTATATGAACAACTCATAAATTAAATTCTGAAAGTAATCCCAGTGACTTTATATGAACAACAACTAATTAAATTCTGAAAGTAATCCCAGTGACTTTATATGAACAACTCATAAATTAAATTCTGAAAGTAATCCCAGTGACTTTATATGAACAACAACTAATTAAATTCTGAAAGTAATCCCAGTGACTTTATATGAACAACTCATAAATTAAATTCTGAGAGTAATCCCAGTGACTTTATATGAACAACTCATAAATTAAATTCTGAAAGTAATCCCAGTGACTTTATATGAACAACAATCAATTAAATTCTGAAAGTAATCCCAGTGACTTTATATGAACAACTCATAAATTAAATTCTGAAAGTAATCCCAGTGACTTTATATGAACAACTCATAAATTAAATTCTGAAAGTAATCCCAGTGACTTTATATGAACAACTCCCAATTAAATTCTGAGAATAATCCCAGTGACTTTATATGAACAACTCCCAATTAAATTCTGAAAGTAATCCCAGTGACTTTATATGAACAACTCATAAATTAAATTCTGAGAGTAATCCCAGTGACTTTATATGAACAACTCCCAATTAAATTCTGAGAGTAATCCCAGTGACTTTATATGAACAACTCCCAATTAAATTCTGAGAGTAATCCCAGTGACTTTATATGAACAACTCCCAATTAAATTCTGAAAGTAATCCCAGTGACTTTATATGAACAACTCCCAATTAAATTCTGAAAGTAATCCCAGTGACTTTATATGAACAACTCCCAATTAAATTCTGAAAGTAATCCCAGTGACTTTATATGAACAACTCATAAATTAAATTCTGAGAGTAATCCCAGTGACTTTATATGAACAACTCCCAATTAAATTCTGAGAGTAATCCCAGTGACTTTATATGAACAACTCATAAATTAAATTCTGAAAGTAATCCCAGTGACTTTATATGAACAACTCCCAATTAAATTCTGAAAGTAATCCCAGTGACTTTATATGAACAACTCCCAATTAAATTCTGAAAGTAATCCCAGTGACTTTATATGAACAACTCATAAATTAAATTCTGAAAGTAATCCCAGTGACTTTATATGAACAACTCCCAATTAAATTCTGAAAGTAATCCCAGTGACTTTATATGAACAACTCATAAATTAAATTCTGAAAGTAATCCCAGTGACTTTATATGAACAACTCTCAATTAAATTCTGAAAGTAATCCCAGTGACTTTATATGAACAACTCTCAATTAAATTCTGAAAGTAATCCCAGTGACTTTATATGAACAACTCATAAATTAAATTCTGAAAGTAATCCCAGTGACTTTATATGAACAACTCTCAATTAAATTCTGAAAGTAATCCCAGTGACTTTATATGAACAACTCATAAATTAAATTCTGAAAGTAATCCCAGTGACTTTATATGAACAACTCTCAATTAAATTCTGAAAGTAATCCCAGTGACTTTATATGAACAACTCTCAATTAAATTCTGAGAGTAATCCCAGTGACTTTATATGAACAACTCATAAACTAGTTTTTGAACCAGCTGCTGGAATTTTGAAACATTATAGCTATCAAAAATAAAAATAGGTAATGCCATTGGCATAAAAGTCGGAGCGAACGATTTTAGAATCATAATATTATATTAAAAGTATATCAAATTTAAAATGTTGGAGTAAAATTAAACGAATCATATGAAGTTTACTTGTTAGTGAAACGTAATATTTGCTTGATGCTCATTAATAAATTTTTAAAATTAAACTGAAATATAAATATATGTATTTTAAACAAATTTGTGTAACCTTTTTAATTTCAAATAAAATTTCTCATAGATGCACTTCACCTCTTTTTTTTTGTTTTTTATTTTTTTTTTGTTTTTAAAGTTTTAAATATGTAAAAATATAATGAAGATTAAAATATAGATAAGGCTAGATTAGAGTATGTACATGAATCGTTTCACTTAGGCCAATATTTATTTAAAAATGCCATTTTGGCTTTATGCGTTGTTATGTTACCAATGGAATCAAACCTTTATTTAGAATAGATACCATCAATAACTAAGTCAGTCAATTTCCTGACTCGACTTAAAGCAACATAGCTTAATCCAACATGCATTTCCTTGTCACCTAAATTTACAACTGCTTTTGACAAAGTGAAACCCTGTGCTTTGTGTATTGTGAATGCATGATCAAATGACAATGGAAACTGGTTTCGTGAACACGAAATGTCGCCATGTTTCCAATGACCATATGCAGGCACAACTGGAAAAACTTGGGCTTGATCAAGCAAAAATGATATTCCTTTGTATGTATCAAATTGGACTAAAACATACTCTGGCAAAGATGGTGGGCGCACACCGGGGACGTACACGATGGCTATCACAATTCCTGGTGAGCCATTGACCAATCCACCTGAAACCCATAAATTGCGGTTGAGGACAACTCTGCATCCAACAGACAAATAGAGCACTTGTTCAAGTCCCATGGCTTTGTCCTCGCATCGCAGTCGATGCAATGTTTGGTTTGCTTACTGCCTCAAGTCGAGCAACAGGGTGACCAGTTTTGCGCAAACACTCTTTGTTAGCAGAATCGACCAATTCATTCGATCGAAATATTTTTGGGTGCACTTTCAAATGATTTACGCTCATTGCAACGCATGCACCCAAATGTATCACAATAACAAAACACATCTGCGCTTCTTCTGGACATTAGTAAATCAAAGTCCTGCTTGGTAACTTTTCCATAGGACACATTGTCAAGAGCTGTACGAAATCCACTTTGTGCATCACCTTGCTGTCGATGGCACAGTTTAAGCTCAATGAATATATCAAAATTGTCGAAAACCGTTTTACCAATAGCAACAATACCCGTTGACGGATCATCATTAAACAATGGAGTGTCATTAACAGGTGGCAGTTGTCCAAAGTAGCCAAATAAAAATACCATTAGACCACCAAATGGCTCATTGGAATTAGGCTTTGCTTCACAGCAACGTCTTTGAATCGAATATAGCATCTTACAGCCAATCATTGACATTTCATCGGTAATAATAAACTTAACTTTCTGCATTGCTCTTTAAAATTCTCCCAATTTCTCACTATTCAATGGTGTGTACTTATTTATGTCCAAGAAATGCAAAAGTGAATGCACTGTTTTACCATTTATGTTTACAGCTGCTCACCAATTGGAGCTGAAAACTCAATAGAGCCCTCACCAAAAGCCTCGTTTACCATTCTAACTATCTCTGTAGAATCTGTAGCAATACATGCTCTCAAATGGTACGAGACTGACTCGGTGACACTCTTATCAGTGTGTTTGCTAATGCGCATCTCCATTGCGCACAGCGGGCGCGCTCGGAGAATGTGTGCTTGGCTGTGCCACAGGAGGACACACACACACTGTTGACACTCGGTCTCTACACATTTCTATACAAAATTTTGCATTTTTTGAAAAATTACTACTCATTTGACCTTTGACCTATATGGCCCCAAAACTATACAGCACATCTATACCACCACCGGAACACTGTGTTAAATTTTCAGACCGATCCATGAATTTGTCTTTGAGTTATCGCCCGAACAAGAATTGCCCCTATTCCTTTTTTTTCTGGCAGGGAATCGTCGCTCCCGAACTCACTCACACCTCGCTCGCTACGCTCGCTCAGCGTGAGTGAGTTCGGTCGCTCCTCCAATTAAATTCTGAAAGTAATCCCAGTGACTTTATATGAACAACTCATAAATTAAATTCTGAAAGTAATCCCAGTGACTTTATATGAACAACTCATAAATTAAATTCTGAAAGTAATCCCAGTGACTTTATATGAACAACTCTCAATTAAATTCTGAAAGTAATCCCAGTGACTTTATATGAACAACTCATAAATTAAATTCTGAAAGTAATCCCAGTGACTTTATATGAACAACTCATAAATTAAATTCTGAAAGTAATCCCAGTGACTTTATATGAACAACTCATAAATTAAATTCTGAAAGTAATCCCAGTGACTTTATATGCACAACTAATAAATTAAATTCTGAAAGTAATCCCAGTGACTTTATATGAACAACTCATAAATTAAATTCTGAAAGTAATCCCAGTGACTTTATATGAACAACTCATAAATTAAATTCTGAAAGTAATCCCAGTGACTTTATATGAACAACTCATAAATTAAATTCTGAAAGTAATCCCAGTGACTTTATATGAACAACTCATAAATTAAATTCTGAAAGTAATCCCAGTGACTTTATATGAACAACTCATAAATTAAATTCTGAAAGTAATCCCAGTGACTTTATATGAACAACTCATAAATTAAATTCTGAAAGTAATCCCAGTGACTTTATATGAACAACTCATAAATTAAATTCTGAAAGTAATCCCTAGTGACTTTATATGAACAACTCCTAAATTAAATTCTGAAAGTAATGCCAGTGACTTTATATGAACAACTCATAAATTAAATTCTGAAAGTAATCCCAGTGACTTTATATGAACAACTCATAAATTAAATTCTGAAAGTAATCCCAGTGACTTTATATGAACAACTCATAAATTAAATTCTGAGAGTAATCCCAGCGACTTTATATGAACAACTCCCAATTAAATTCTGAGAGTAATCCCAGTGACTTTATATGAACAACTCCCAATTAAATTCTGAGAGTAATCCCAGTGACTTTATATGAACAACTCATAAATTAAATTCTGAAAGTAATCCCAGTGACTTTTATATGAACAACTCATAAATTAAATTCTGAAAGTAATCCCAGTGACTTTATATGAACAACTCATAAATTAAATTCTGAAAGTAATCCCAGTGACTTTATATGAACAACAACTAATTAAATTCTGAAAGTAATCCCAGTGACTTTATATGAACAACTCATAAATTAAATTCTGAAAGTAATCCCAGTGACTTTATATGAACAACTCATAAATTAAATTCTGAAAGTAATCCCAGTGACTTTATATGAACAACTCATAAATTAAATTCTGAAAGTAATCCCAGTGACTTTATATGCACAACTAATAAATTAAATTCTGAAAGTAATCCCAGTGACTTTATATGAACAACTCATAAATTAAATTCTGAAAGTAATCCCAGTGACTTTATATGAACAACTCACCAATTAAATTCTGAGAGTAATCCCAGTGACTTTATATGAACAACTCATAAATTAAATTCTGAAAGTAATCCCAGTGACTTTATATGAACAACTCATAAATTAAATTCTGAAAGTAATCCCAGTGACTTTATATGAACAACTAATAAATTAAATTCTGAAAGTAATCCCAGTGACTTTATATGAACAACTCAAAAATTAAATTCTGAAAGTAATCCCAGTGACTTTATATGAACAACAACTAATTAAATTCTGAAAGTAATCCCAGTAACTTTATATGAACAACTCATAAATTAAATTCTGAAAGTAATCCCAGTGACTTTATATGAACAACTAACTAATTAAATTCTGAAAGTAATCCCAGTGACTTTATATGAACAACTCATAAATTAAATTCTGAAAGTAATCCCAGTGACTTTATATGAACAACTCATAAATTAAATTCTGAAAGTAATCCCAGTGACTTTATATGAACAACTCATAAATTAAATTCTGAAAGTAATCCCAGTGACTTTATATGAACAACTCCCAATTAAATTCTGAAAGTAATCCCAGTGACTTTATGTGAACAACTCACAATTAAATTCTGAAAGTAATCCCAGTGACTTTATATGAACAACTCATAAATTAAATTCTGAAATTAATCCCAGTGACTTTATATGAACAACTCATAAATTAAATTCTGAAAGTAATCCCAGTGACTTTATATGAACAACTCTCAATTAAATTCTGAAAGTAATCCCAGTGACTTTATATGAACAACTCCCAATTAAATTCTGCAAGTAATCCCAGTGACTTTATATGAACAACTCATAAATTAAATTCTGAAAGTAATCCCAGTGACTTTATATGAACAACTCCCAATTAAATTCTGAAAGTAATCCCAGTGACTTTATATGAACAACTCATAAATTAAATTCTGAAAGTAATCCCAGTGACTTTATATGAACAACTCCCAATTAAATTCTGAAAGTAATCCCAGTGACTTTATATGAACAACTCTCAATTAAATTCTGAAAGTAATCCCAGTGACTTTATATGAACAACTCATAAATTAAATTCTGAAAGTAATCCCAGTGACTTTATATGAACAACTCATAAATTAAATTCTGAAAGTAATCCCAGTGACTTTATATGAACAACTCTCAATTAAATTCTGAGAGTAATCCCAGTGACTTTATATGAACAACTCCCAATTAAATTCTGAAAGTAATCCCAGTGACTTTATATGAACAACTCTCAATTAAATTCTGAGAGTAATCCCAGTGACTTTATATGAACAACTCCCAATTAAATTCTGAGAGTAATCCCAGTGACTTTATATGAACAACTCTCAATTAAATTCTGAAAGTAATCCCAGTGACTTTATATGAACAACTCTAAATTAAATTCTGAAAGTAATCCCAGTGACTTTATATGAACAACTCCCAATTAAATTCTGAAAGTAATCCCAGTGACTTTATATGAACAACTCATAAATTAAATTCTGAAAGTAATCCCAGTGACTTTATATGAACAACTCTCCAATTAAATTCTGAAAGTAATCCCAGTGACTTTATATGAACAACTCATAAATTAAATTCTGAAAGTAATCCCAGTGACTTTATATGAACAACTCTCAATTAAATTCTGAAAGTAATCCCAGTGACTTTATCATGAACAACTCATAAATTAAATTCTGAAAGTAATCCCAGTGACTTTATATGAACAACTCCCAATTAAATTCTGAAAGTAATCCCAGTGACTTTATATGAACAACTCATAAAATTAAATTCTGAGAGTAATCCCAGTGACTTTATATGAACAACTCCCAATTAAATTCTGAGAGTAATCCCAGTGACTTTATATGAACAACTCCCAATTAAATTCTGAAAGTAATCCCAGTGACTTTATATGAACAACTCCCAATTAAATTCTGAGAGTAATCCCAGTGACTTTATATGAACAACTCCCCAATTAAATTCTGAAAGTAATCCCAGTGACTTTATATGAACAACTCCCAATTAAATTCTGAGAGTAATCCCAGTGACTTTATATGAACAACTCCCAATTAAATTCTGAAAGTAATCCCAGTGACTTTATATGAACAACTCCCAATTAAATTCTGAGAGTAATCCCAGTGACTTTATATGAACAACTCCCAATTAAATTCTGAAAGTAATCCCAGTGACTTTATATGAACAACTCCCAATTAAATTCTGAGAGTAATCCCAGTGACTTTATATGAACAACTCCCAATTAAATTCTGAGAGTAATCCCAGTGACTTTATATGAACAACTCCCAATTAAATTCTGAAAGTAATCCCAGTGACTTTATATGAACAACTCCCAATTAAATTCTGAGAGTAATCCCAGTGACTTTATATGAACAACTCCCAATTAAATTCTGAGAGTAATCCCAGTGACTTTATATGAACAACTCCCAATTAAATTCTGAGAGTAATCCCAGTGACTTTATATGAACAACTCCCAATTAAATTCTGAAAGTAATCCCAGTGACTTTATATGAACAACTCCCAATAAAATTCTGAAAGTAATCCCAGTGACTTTATATGAACAACTCTCAATTAAATTCTGAGAGTAATCCCAGTGACTTTATATGAACAACTCTCAATTAAATTCTGAAAGTAATCCCAGTGACTTTATATGAACAACTCTCAATTAAATTCTGAAAGTAATCCCAGTGACTTTATATGAACAACTCCCAATTAAATTCTGAAAGTAATCCCAGTGACTTTATATGAACAACTCTCAATTAAATTCTGAGAGTAATCCCAGTGACTTTATATGAACAACTCTCAATTAAATTCTGAGAGTAATCCCAGTGACTTTATATGAACAACTCATAAATTAAATTCTGAAAGTAATCCCAGTGACTTTATATGAACAACTCATAAATTAAATTCTGAAAGTAATCCCAGTGACTTTATATGCACAACTAATAAATTAAATTCTGAAAGTAATCCCAGTGACTTTATATGAACAACTCCCAATTAAATTCTGAAAGTAATCCCAGTGACTTTATATGAACAACTCCCAATTAAATTCTGAAAGTAATCCCAGTGACTTTATATGAACAACTCTCAATTAAATTCTGAGAGTAATCCCAGTGACTTTATATGAACAACTCTCAATTAAATTCTGAAAGTAATCCCAGTGACTTTATATGAACAACTCTCAATTAAATTCTGAGAGTAATCCCAGTGACTTTATATGAACAACTCCCAATTAAATTCTGAAAGTAATCCCAGTGACTTTATATGAACAACTCTCAATTAAATTCTGAGAGTAATCCCAGTGACTTTATATGAACAACTCATAAATTAAATTCTGAAAGTAATCCCAGTGACTTTATATGAACAACTCATAAATTAAATTCTGAAAGTAATCCCAGTGACTTTATATGGAACAACTCATAAATTAAATTCTGAAAGTAATCCCAGTGAATTTATATGAACAACTCTCAATTAAATTCTGAGAGTAATCCCAGTGACTTTATATGAACAACTCTCAATTAAATTCTGAGAGTAATCCCAGTGACTTTATATGAACAACTCATAAATTAAATTCTGAAAGTAATCCCAGTGACTTTATATGAACAACTCATAAATTAAATTCTGAAAGTAATCCCAGTGACTTTATATGAACAACTCATAAATTAAATTCTGAAAGTAATCCCAGTGACTTTATATGAACAACTCATAAATTAAATTCTGAGAAAGTAATCCCAGTGACTTTATATGAACAACTCATAAATTAAATTCTGAAAGTAATCCCAGTGACTTTATATGAACAACTCATAAATTAAATTCTGAAAGTAATCCCAGTGACTTTATATGAACAACTCATAAATTAAATTCTGAAAGTAATCCCAGTGACTTTATATGAACAACTCATAAATTAAATTCTGAAAGTAATCCCAGTGACTTTATATGAACAACTCATAAATTAAATTCTGAAAGTAATCCCAGTGACTTTATATGAACAACTCATAAATTAAATTCTGAAAGTAATCCCAGTGACTTTATATGAACAACTCATAAATTAAATTCTGAAAGTAATCCCAGTGACTTTATATGAACAACTCATAAATTAAATTCTGAAAGTAATCCCAGTGACTTTATATGAACAACTCATAAATTAAATTCTGAAAGTAATCCCAGTGACTTTATATGAACAACTCATAAATTAAATTCTGAAAGTAATCTCAGTGACTTTATATGAACAACTCATAAATTAAATTCTGAAAGTAATCCCAGTGAATTTATATGAACAACTCTCAATTAAATTCTGAGAGTAATCCCAGTGACTTTATATGAACAACTCTCAATTAAATTCTGAGAGTAATCCCAGTGACTTTATATGAACAACTCATAAATTAAATTCTGAAAGTAATCCCAGTGACTTTATATGAACAACTCATAAATTAAATTCTGAAAGTAATCCCAGTGACTTTATATGAACAACTCATAAATTAAATTCTGAAAGTAATCCCAGTGACTTTATATGAACAACTCATAAATTAAATTCTGAAAGTAATCCCAGTGACTTTATATGAACAACTCATAAATTAAATTCTGAAAAGTAATCCCAGTGACTTTATATGAACAACACATAAATTAAATTCTGAAAGTAATCCCAGTGACTTTATATGAACAACTCATAAATTAAATTCTGAAAGTAATCCCAGTGACTTTATATGAACAACTCATAAATTAAATTCTGAAAGTAATCCCAGTGACTTTATATGAACAACTCATAAATTAAATTCTGAAAGTAATCCCAGTGACTTTATATGAACAACTCATAAATTAAATTCTGAAAGTAATCCCAGTGACTTTATATGAACAACTCCCAATTAAATTCTGAAAGTAATCCCAGTGACTTTATGTGAACAACTCCCAATTAAATTCTGAAAGTAATCCCAGTGACTTTATATGAACAACTCATAAATTAAATTCTGAAAGTAATCCCAGTGACTTTATATGAACAACTCATAAATTAAATTCTGAAAGTAATCCCAGTGACTTTATATGAACAACTCTCAATTAAATTCTGAAAGTAATCCCAGTGACTTTATATGAACAACTCTCAATTAAATTCTGAAAGTAATCCCAGTGACTTTATATGAACAACTCATAAATTAAATTCTGAAAGTAATCCCAGTGACTTTATATGAACAACTCATAAATTAAATTCTGAAAGTAATCCCAGTGACTTTATATGAACAACTCCCAATTAAATTCTGAAAGTAATCCCAGTGACTTTATATGAACAACTCATAAATTAAATTCTGAGAGTAATCCCAGTGACTTTATATGAACAACTCCCAATTAAATTCTGAGAGTAATCCCAGTGACTTTATATGAACAACTCCCAATTAAATTCTGAGAGTAATCCCAGTGACTTTATATGAACAACTCCCAATTAAATTCTGAAAGTAATCCCAGTGACTTTATATGAACAACTCTCAATTAAATTCTGAAAGAAATCCCAGTGACTTTATATGAACAACTCCCAATTAAATTCTGAGAGTAATCCCAGTGACTTTATATGAACAACTCCCAATTAAATTCTGAGAGTAATCCCAGTGACTTTATATGAACAACTCCCAATTAAATTCTGAAAGTAATCCCAGTGACTTTATATGAACAACTCCCAATTAAATTCCTGAGAGTAATCCCAGTGACTTTATATGAACAACTCCCAATTAAATTCTGAGAGTAATCCCAGTGACTTTATATGAACAACTCCCAATTAAATTCTGAAAGTAATCCCAGTGACTTTATATGAACAACTCCCAATTAAATTCTGAGAGTAATCCCAGTGACTTTATATGAACAACTCCCAATTAAATTCTGAGAGTAATCCCAGTGACTTTATATGAACAACTCCCAATTAAATTCTGAAAGTAATCCCAGTGACTTTATATGAACAACTCTCAATTAAATTCCTGAAAGTAATCCCAGTGACTTTATATGAACAACTCATAAATTAAATTCTGAGAGTAATCCCAGTGACTTTATATGAACAACTCCCAATTAAATTCTGAGAGTAATCCCAGTGACTTTATATGAACAACTCCCAATTAAATTCTGAGAGTAATCCCAGTGACTTTATATGAACAACTCCCAATTAAATTCTGAAAAAGTAATCCCAGTGACTTTATATGAACAACTCCCAATTAAATTCTGAAAGTAATCCCAGTGACTTTATATGAACAACTCCCAATTAAATTCTGAGAGTAATCCCAGTGACTTTATATGAACAACTCCCAATTAAATTCTGAAAGTAATCCCAGTGACTTTATATGAACAACTCATAAATTAAATTCTGAAAGTAATCCCAGTGACTTTATATGAACAACTCTCAATTAAATTCTGAAAGTAATCCCAGTGACTTTATATGAACAACTCATAAATTAAATTCTGAAAGTAATCCCAGTGACTTTATGAACAACTCCCAATTAAATTCTGAAAGTAATCCCAGTGACTTTATATGAACAACTCATAAATTAAATTCTGAGAGTAATCCCAGTGACTTTATATGAACAACTCCCAATTAAATTCTGAGAGTAATCCCAGTGACTTTATATGAACAACTCCCAATTAAATTCTGAGAGTAATCCCAGTGACTTTATATGAACAACTCCCAATTAAATTCTGAAAGTAATCCCAGTGACTTTATATGAACAACTCCCAATTAAATTCTGAAAGTAATCCCAGTGACTTTATATGAACAACTCCCAATTAAATTCTGAGAGTAATCCCAGTGACTTTATATGAACAACTCCCAATTAAATTCTGAAAGTAATCCCAGTGAATTTATATGAACAACTCCCCAATTAAATTCTGAGAGTAATCCCAGTGACTTTATATGAACAACTCCCCAATTAAATTCTGAAAGTAATCCCAGTGACTTTATATGAACAACTCCCAATTAAATTCTGAGAGTAATCCAAGTGACTTTATATGAACAACTCCCAATTAAATTCTGAGAGTAATCCCAGTGACTTTATATGAACAACTCCCAATTAAATTCTGAAAGTAATCCCAGTGACTTTATATGAACAACTCTCATTAAATTCTGAAAGTAATCCCAGTGACTTTATATGAACAACTCTCAATTAAATTCTGAAAGTAATCCCAGTGACTTTATATGAACAACTCCCAATTAAATTCTGAGAGTAATCCCAGTGACTTTATATGAACAACTCCCAATCAAATTCTGAAAGTAATCCCAGTGACTTTATATGAACAACTCCCAATTAAATTCTGAGAGTAATCCCAGTGACTTTATATGAACAACTCCCAATTAAATTCTGAAAGTAATCCCAGTGACTTTATATGAACAACTCCCAATTAAATTCTGAGAGTAATCCCAGTGACTTTATATGAACAACTCCCAATTAAATTCTGAAAGTAATCCCAGTGACTTTATATGAACAACTCCCAATTAAATTCTGAGAGTAATCCCAGTGACTTTATATGAACAACTCCCAATTAAATTCTGAAAGTAATCCCAGTGACTTTATATGAACAACTCCCAATTAAATTCTGAGAGTAAATCCCAGTGACTTTATATGAACAACTCCCAATTAAATTCTGAGAGTAATCCCAGTGACTTTATATGAACAACTCCCAATTAAATTCTGAAAGTAATCCCAGTGACTTTATATGAACAACTCCCCAATTAAATTCTGAGAGTAATCCCAGTGACTTTATATGAACAACTCCCAATTAAATTCTGAGAGTAATCCCAGTGACTTTATATGAACAACTCCCAATTAAATTCTGAAAGTAAATCCCAGTGACTTTATATGAACAACTCTCAATTAAATTCTGAAAGTAATCCCAGTGACTTTATATGAACAACTCCCAATTAAATTCTGAAAGTAATCCCAGTTACTTTATATGAACAACACATAAATTAAATTCTGAAAGTAATCCCAGTGACTTTATATGAACAACTCATAAATTAAATTCTGAGAGTAATCCCAGTGACTTTATATGAACAACTCTCATAAATTAAATTCTGAAAGTAATCCCAGTGACTTTATATGAACAACTCCCAATTAAATTCTGAAAGTAATCCCAGTGACTTTATATGAACAACTCATAAATTAAATTCTGAAAGTAATCCCAGTGACTTTATATGAACAACTCATAAATTAAATTCTGAAAGTAATCCCAGTGACTTTATATGAACAACTCATAAATTAAATTCTGAAAGTAATCCCAGTGACTTTATATGAACAACTCATAAATTAAATTCTGAAAGTAATCCCAGTGACTTTATATGAACAACTCATAAAATTAAATTCTGAAAGTAATCCCAGTGACTTTATATGAACAACTCATAAATTAAATTCTGAAAGTAATCCCAGTGACTTTATATGAACAACTCATAAATTAAATTCTGAGATTAATCCCAGTGACTTTATATGAACAACTCCCAATTAAATTCTGAAAGTAATCCCAGTGACTTTATATGAACAACTCATAAATTAAATTCTGAAAGTAATCCCAGTGACTTTATATGAACAACTCATAAATTAAATTCTGAGATTAATCCCAGTGACTTTATATGAACAACTCCCAATTAAATTCTGAAAGTAATCCCAGTGACTTTATATGAACAACTCATAAATTAAATTCTGAAAGTAATCCCAGTGACTTTATATGAACAACTCCCAATTAAATTCTGAAAGTAATCCCAGTGACTTTATATGAACAACTCATAAATTAAATTCTGAAAGTAATCCCAGTGACTTTATATGAACAACAACTAATTAAATTCTGAAAGTAATCCCAGTGACTTTATATGAACAACTCATAAATTAAATTCTGAAAGTAATCCCAGTGACTTTATATGAACAACAACTAATTAAATTCTGAAAGTAATCCCAGTGACTTTATATGAACAACTCATAAATTAAATTCTGAAAGTAATCCCAGTGACTTTATATGAACAACTCATAAATTAAATTCTGAAAGTAATCCCAGTGACTTTATATGAACAACACCCAATTAAATTCTGAAAGTAATCCCAGTGACTTTATATGAACAACTCATAAATTAAATTCTGAAAGTAATCCCAGTGACTTTATATGAACAACTCATAAATTAAATTCTGAAAGTAATCCCAGTGACTTTATATGAACAACTCATAAATTAAATTCTGAGAGTAATCCCAGTGACTTTATATGAACAACTCATAAATTAAATTCTGAAAGTAATCCCAGTGACTTTATATGAACAACTCATAAATTAAATTCTGAAAGTAATCCCAGTGACTTTATATGAACAACTCATAAATTAAATTCTGAAAGTAATCCCAGTGACTTTATATGAACAACTCATAAATTAAATTCTGAAAGTAATCCCAGTGACTTTATATGAACAACAACTAATTAAATTCTGAAAGTAATCCCAGTGACTTTATATGAACAACTCATAAATTAAATTCTGAAAGTAATCCCAGTGACTTTATATGAACAACTCCCAATTAAATTCTGAGAGTAATCCCAGTGACTTTATATGAACAACTCCCAATTAAATTCTGAGAGTAATCCCAGTGACTTTATATGAACAACTCCCAATTAAATTCTGAAAGTAATCCCAGTGACTTTATATGAACAACTCCCAATTAAATTCTGAAAGTAATCCAAGTGACTTTATATGAACAACTCCCAATTAAATTCTGAGAGTAATCCCAGTGACTTTATATGAACAACTCCCAATTAAATTCTGAAAGTAATCCCAGTGAATTTATATGAACAACTCCCAATTAAATTCTGAGAGTAATCCCAGTGACTTTATATGAACAACTCCCAATTAAATTCTGAAAGTAATCCCAGTGACTTTATATGAACAACTCCCAATTAAATTCTGAGAGTAATCCCAGTGACTTTATATTAACAACTCCCAATTAAATTCTGAGAGTAATCCCAGTGACTTTATATGAACAACTCCCAATTAAATTCTGAAAGTAATCCCAGTGACTTTATATGAACAACTACTAATTAAATTCTGAGAGTAATCCCAGTGACTTTATATGAACAACTCTCAATTAAATTCTGAAAGTAATCCCAGTGACTTTATATGAACAACTCCCAATTAAATTCTGAGAGTAATCCCAGTGACTTTATATGAACAACTCCCAATTAAATTCTGAAAGTAATCCCAGTGACTTTATATGAACAACTCCCAATTAAATTCTGAGAGTAATCCCAGTGACTTTATATGAACAACTCCCAATTAAATTCTGAAAGTAATCCCAGTGACTTTATATGAACAACTCCCAATTAAATTCTGAGAGTAATCCCAGTGACTTTATATGAACAACTCCCCAATTAAATTCTGAAAGTAATCCCAGTGACTTTATATGAACAACTCTCAATTAAATTCTGAAAGTAATCCCAGTGACTTTATATGAACAACTCTCAATTAAATTCTGAAAGTAATCCCAGTGACTTTATATGAACAACTCATAAATTAAATTCTGAAAGTAATCCCAGTGACTTTATATGAACAACTCATAAATTAAATTCTGAGAGTAATCCCAGTGACTTTATATGAACAACTCATAAATTAAATTCTGAAAGTAATCCCAGTGACTTTATATGAACAACTCATAAATTAAATTCTGAGAATAATCCCAGTGACTTTATATGAACAACTCCCAATTAAATTCTGAAAGTAATCCCAGTGACTTTATATGAACAACTCATAAATTAAATTCTGAGAGTAATCCCAGTGACTTTATATGAACAACTCCCAATTAAATTCTGAGAGTAATCCCAGTGACTTTATATGAACAACTCCCAATTAAATTCTGAGAGTAATCCCAGTGACTTTATATGAACAACTCCCCAATTAAATTCTGAAAGTAATCCCAAGTGACTTTATATGAACAACTCCCCAATTAAATTCTGAAAGTAATCCCAGTGACTTTATATGAACAACTCCCAATTAAATTCTGAGAGTAATCCCAGTGACTTTATATGAACAACTCCCAATTAAATTCTGAAAGTAATCCCAGTGACTTTATATGAACAACTCCCAATTAAATTCTGAGAGTAATCCCAGTGACTTTATATGAACAACTCCCAATTAAATTCTGAGAGTAATCCCAGTGACTTTATATGAACAACTCCCCAATTAAATTCTGAAAGTAATCCCAGTGACTTTATATGAACAACTCTCAATTAAATTCTGAAAGTAATCCCAGTGACTTTATATGAACAACTCTCAATTAAATTCTGAAAGTAATCCCAGTGACTTTATATGAACAACTCATAAATTAAATTCTGAAAGTAATCCCAGTGACTTTATATGAACAACTCATAAATTAAATTCTGAGAGTAATCCCAGTGACTTTATATGAACAACTCATAAATTAAATTCTGAAAGTAATCTCAGTGACTTTATATGAACAACTCATAAATTAAATTCTGAGAGTAATCCCAGTGACTTTATATGAACAACTCCCAATTAAATTCTGAAAGTAATCCCAGTGACTTTATATGAACAACTCATAAATTAAATTCTGAAAGTAATCCCAGTGACTTTATATGAACAACTCATAAATTAAATTCTGAAAGTAATCCCAGTGACTTTATATGAACAACTCATAAATTAAATTCTGAAAGTAATCCCAGTGACTTTATATGAACAACTCATAAATTAAATTCTGAAAGTAATCCCAGTGACTTTATATGAACAACTCATAAATTAAATTCTGAAAGTAATCCCAGTGACTTTATATGAACAACTCATAAATTAAATTCTGAAAGTAATCCCAGTGACTTTATATGAACAACTCATAAATTAAATTCTGAAAGTAATCCCAGTGACTTTATATGAACAACTCATAAATTAAATTCTGAAAGTAATCCCAGTGACTTTATATGAACAACTCATAAATTAAATTCTGAAAGTAATCCCAGTGACTTTATATGAACAACTCATAAATTAAATTCTGAAAGTAATCCCAGTGACTTTATATGAACAACTCATAAATTAAATTCTGAAAGTAATCCCAGTGACTTTATATGAACTGTGGCGGATGCACGCAGGCACAAGCACAGGAAAATAACGGTGAACAGAAAGTTGAATGGAGAGTTTAATGCTCACAGGCAAATGGTTAGTGATGTAAAGACTCGCAAATACATAGCCATCAAAGGCCAAAGGGCAGAGGTTAAATAAGCTTTGAAACAGACTAGAGTTCGATCGAACTCAACACAGAGTGTTTTGTTGCATTTGCAACATCTTGGGCCCCGGAACGTCCGGCCGTAGAGTCAGACACTGAGACATGTGACTGTTCCAAGTGGACCAGCTTTGCAGGAGATCGGTTGAGAATAGTGCCATCCTCCAACTTGAGTTCCACCGTGCGAATTATGTCATCGGGGCCAGGATACACTTGAGTGATGATTCCAATCGGCCATTTGTCTCGTTTGGATAAATGAGACGGAACGAGGACGTGGTCGCCAGGTTTGATTGGTGGCATTCGCGAATCGTGATTTTGATGCACCAATGGGAGCTGAAGGACATATTGACGAGACCAACTAGTCCATAGTCCATTGAGACGGCGTTGAATGGCCAAATAGTGCTTTACGATCTTGTTGTCGGTCTTGGCAGTGTTTCCGAGAGGAGGGAAATCGTCTAACTTGAATGTGTTCAGCAAATGGCTCGGAGTAATGATTTGTCCGTCATAGTTGAACAAAGGTCGATTGTTGACCATATTGGCCACTCGATGCATCAGAGTACGCAGCGACTCAAACGTGAACGTTCGCTTAAATGTCAAACATTTGAGGCAACCTTTTACGGTCTGAACGTATCTCTCGAAAGACCCTCCCTTTCCACGGTGAAGCTGGAGTTTGGAACTGCCACTTGATTGGCTTGGTCTTGAATTCGTTATGGTCTTTCATTGATGCAAAAAGGCGAAACATCTCCTTGAAGACCTTGTTTGTCGAGCCAAAACTTGCACCATTGTCGGAGTGGATACATGCTGGAATTCCACGCCGGTAGAACACTTCTTGTAGTGCGTTGAAGCACGATTCTGTATCAACGGAGAGACACAGCTCCAAATCGATTGCTCTTGAAGTGTCATCAACGCAAATGAACCCATAGTAACTCCAGCTTGGATCACCTTCAATGATTAACGGTCCGAAGAAGTCCACCCCCATAGTGATGAATGCTCGAAGGGGAATATCGATCCTGATTGAAGGGAGCGGCCCCAAGCTTGGTGACATGAAGGACCGCTTGAACATAATGCACTTCTGACACTTCTCGATAATTCGGTTCACCAAGCGTCGTCCTTGAGGAATGTAGTAACGATAGCGGAGTTCAGATAATGTTGAACTAACTGCCATATGCCCAAGTCGTACATGTGCATCCACGCCCAGTGCCCAGGTTAGACCACATCGTGACGACAGCACTATAGGATACTTTTTGTTGCTCGTCAAGATCCAATGACAACAACAGTCTTGTTCGCACTCGAATGAGTTTATCCGTATCGACAAACAGTGGATTAAATCTCAATTCGGACTTATGTGGTAGAGGTCGGTTCTTGGCGATTGCCTTCAACTCGTTGGAATAGTGCAACGACTGACTCATCTTGATCAAATGAGGAATAGCTTCATCGGAGGACATGTCTGGAACGGCATTTACCAGCTGCAACAGAGTGGGCTTGTCGTTAAGCAACTCCTTCACTTGAGTGTCAACTTTAGCCACCTTGATTAAGTTGACATACACTTCAGGACCGGTGCTCAGCTCGTAATTTGCAATCTCCACTGGACCTTCCCACCAGGCGCCTAGTGCAATAAGGTCAGGCAATGTCTTTCCTCTTGTGAGTAGGTCCGCTACATTTGTCTTTGTGGAAATCCACCGGTACTCGGCATGGATTGCTTGCTTTATGTTCCAAACACGACTTGTGACTTTTGCATCTAGCTTGTTAATCGGCATATGCATCCGGTCGACAGTAATCTTTGAGTCGCTCCAAATCACAATGTGATTTATCTTGAGTGTCGTTACGAGTTTTCGATACAATTTTACTGCGAGTAGCAAGGCTTTTTAATTCGAGGTCTGGAGTGGACTCGTTTCCATCCTTGATGTCGATTAGGTGAGCTGACTTTGTTCGAGGCTTTACGAGTTGAGATAACGATTGTACGAAGATTGGCCTTGCATGTTCACTTGATGGTACAACGTACCCCACGGCACCAATTGCCCGATTGCTTGCATCAGTTAGAATATGGAGAATATATGGCGCATCAACCTTTCCACCAAACCACCGTGGGATTTTGACTTGGTCGAGTAAAGAAACGTCCTTCAGAAGTTTACTCAAACCTTTTCGAAGGCGGTCGCACAGTACGGTGTCCCAGTCCACCGAGTCATTCCAAATCTCTTGGAGGATCAACTTGAAACTAACGGTAAATGGTAGAATCAGTCCAAGCGGGTCGTGCATAGTAGCTATGAATGACGACAAATTTCGTTTAGTTTCAATTATGGTTGGAAGGCGCATCTGCTTGAGTCCAACCGTATCATCTCTTAAATTCCACATTACTCCAAGGACAGTAACGGTGTCTTTAGAATCGAGTGACCATTCTTGATTGAGTACACTCTCGTTCGATTTCCATTTTCGGAGGTTCATCCCCGCATGCTTCATTAGTTCGACGCTTTCTTGTTTCAGGTTACGCATCTCCTCGACAGTATCTGTTGAAGGCAAACAGTCGTCCACGTAAAAACATTTTCGTATTTTTGATACAACAGCTGGGTACCTCTCTTGGAAATCGTCGAAGTGGCGCTCTAAAGTGGAGTACAACAGAAACGGACTTGCTGCTGTACCAAACGGAACTCGATTCATCTTGTACAGAATCATTGGTCCTTCTGGCTCTTTCCATATGAAACAAATAGCATTTTGATCACTGGTCTCAACTCCCACCATCAAATATGCCTTTTCAATATCGGCACAAGCACCAACCTTTCCGAGACGTAATTGCAGGATCACTTCGAACGTGTTCCAAGTCGTGGTGCCTTTGTATAAATTTTCGTTAAGTGATTTGCCAACCTTTCCTGCGGAAGAAGATGCATCAAACACAATACGAAGCTTCGTAGTCTCTTTGTCTTCTCGAATTACATCATGGTGTGGCATGAAGTATATATTTCCGGTCAGCTGCCACCGTTCGACGCGAGTGGCAAATCCATTGTTAATCAACTCAAATATTTGGTCTCGGTATGCTTGAAATCTGCCATTCCGGATGATCTTCCGTAGAATTCCATAGAGTCGACCGCGTGCCATGTCTTCGTTAGTGTCAAGGTTAATTTTCTCCATCCACGGAAAGCGTACAACATACTTCTCGCCATCGTGACGAATGAATGATCGCTTGAAAGTTTCATTAAATTGTAATTCCTGCCCCAAGGACGAATGACCGTTGAGTTCATCAACCAACTCTTGGTGAGCAGTTGACTCCAGTGATACCTGTCGTGCTTGTACTGGAGGAAGATTAAGTTGTCCGTCAAGTGGAAGTGGCTCCTCAAAACCTCCGAATACCAGCCAACCCAATCGAGTCTTTTTGGCAACGAGATTATTGTCTATCTTGATTTCTCTTCCTGTGATCAGTCGAGAGTAGTACGGCAGTCCAAAAATAATCTCGATTGGTCTTGACTCATCATCTTGGTAGTTGATGCCTTGAGCCTTGAGTTCAATCACCTTTTCTTTAGAGAGCGATGTCCATCTCATGTCACCGAGGTCTTCAACAACTCGTACGTTGGTCTTGATGGTGTAGTCGTTATTCAACGATGAGAGCCAGAATGACGTAATTCGGTCATTGATTGAGCTAACTTGGCTTTCAGCATGTCTCTTAATACCAAGTCCTGGGGCCTTGTAGATTTCAAGTTTGAGTTCATTGGCCAGATTTTCGGTGACGAAGGAATGACCAGCTGCACTGTCAAATGCAATTCGTACTTCTCGTTTGTTGATTCGTGCCATGCAGGTTTGATATTGGGCTGTTCCAAGAGTGCATTTTCGAACTACAGTCTCAGGGTTCTCAGTGGCTAATGGCGTACTTGAAGACGTTGATAGGTTCGCAGTCGACCACAGTGGCACAGGTTGCATAGCTTGAGTGGACGAACTTCGAACGTTCACTTGGTTTGTGGTGACTTGCTCCAGTGATACTTGTCTTCGTTGATTCAATCGTTGAATGGTTGCACACATGAATGACCAGTGATGACCACCACTGCACTTTCGACATTTGAGTTTCGGGTTCGCACACGTCGCCCAACTATGTCCAGGCTCTAGACAGGCTAGGCACAATCGCTTTCTTCGAGCTGCCACCTCTCGCGCAGCTGTGTCAAGAATGCATCTGGGAGTGATGTGCTCTTGGCTGTCACAGAACACGCACTTGCTTGGAGTCGATTCGGATACCTTCGCTTGATTCACATGAGTGAAGACATTCGAGTAGCTTGGTTGGTCTGGAGGCTTGTTTGGTCGCGGTGGTCCATATCGTCCACCTGTATTTGGCACTGACCTGGGCACTCCATTGTCGGCAATAAACTGCTCGGTACATTCAATTTGTACTAGGAGCTCGCTAATAAATTCTTCAAGTGTGGCCACCTTGGGTCGCTTCTGATTGATCGAATGCTGGTACTCGTCTGGTAGAACTTTCTTTATGGTCGAGAGTACATCCTGGTTGATGTATACGTCCGGCAGCTGGAGCTGTTTTGCTTGCGTCAGGATAAGGCTTGCGGTGGACCATAGAGTTCGCAGTGAGGACACATCGTAGCGGTTGTCAATTCGTTTCAAATGGCTTAGATGCACATTGAAAGCTGCCTTCTGCACTTGAGGGTTCTCAAAATAGGTTCTCATGTTTGTAATCACTTGGCAGTAGCTTTGCTTGGTGGGGATAAGTTCTTTGATCCAGCTCTGAGCAGGGCCACACAAACATTGTTCGAGTCGGACACCCTTTTCGATGTAACCAACTTTGTTGTTCGAGTGTACCAGTGCGTTGTACTTGGGCCAAAAAGAGAGCCACTTGGTGACGTCGTTGTCGAATTTGGGCATTGGAATGTCTCGCAGGCTCAGTGGTGCAAAATCGATCTCGTCAACAATCGTGTTCGATTGTGACTCTGTTCCAATTGGTTCTCGGTGGTATTCGAAAGTGATGAGGTCATCGATGACGTGGTTTGATGGACGGTCCACAGTTCGGTTGGCGTCGCCTTGAGGACATCTTGGTACAACTTGCTCTGGTTGACCTACTTCCTCTTGAACCTCTTCGGGCTCGTTTCGAACTTGCACTGTCACAGCAGCATTTGCGGTTCCGATTGGCATGTCGGTGTCAAACTTGAACTTGGCGTATACTTGTTCCAGCTTTTGGTCAATTGCGTCGCACTCTTGTGATGGGACCGGGTCGAGGTCGACCTCCAAGATTCCCTCGATTTCATGAAGCTCATCTAGTAGCTACGGTGGAGCAATAGTCCACTTGGGTAGGGGTTCGACCAAGCTTGAGTGACCGAAACCAAGCGTTCACTTTACGGTGTAGTCCTCTGCGGCGATCTTTCAGCTTCTGCTTGGTATCGACTGTGAGGGTGCCATCGGCTTTGAACTTGATCTTGACTTGGGTGATGAACTTGTCAAGATTGGGATCCATCCCGGTGGTGCCTCCAAATGTGGCGGATGCACGCAGGCACAAGCACAGGAAAATAACGGTGAACAGAAAGTTGAATGGAGAGTTTAATGCTCACAGGCAAATGGTTAGTGATGTAAAGACTCGCAAATACATAGCCATCAAAGGCCAAAGGGCAGAGGTTAAATAAGCTTTGAAACAGACTAGAGTTCGATCGAACTCAACACAGAGTGTTTTGTTGCATTTGCAACATGAACAACTCTCAATTAAATTCTGAAAGTAATCCCAGTGACTTTATATGAACAACTCATAAATTAAATTCTGAGAGTAATCCCAGTGACTTTGTATGAACAACTCATAAATTAAATTCTGAGAGTAATCCCAGTGACTTTATATGAACAACTCTCAATTAAATTCTGAAAGTAATCCCAGTGACTTTATATGAACAACTCATAAATTAAATTCTGAGAGTAATCCCAGTGACTTTATATGAACAACTCTCAATTAAATTCTGAAAGTAATCCCAGTGACTTTATATGAACAACTCATAAATTAAATTCTGAGAGTAATCCCAGTGACTTTATATGAACAACTCATAAATTAAATTCTGAAAGTAATCCCAGTGACTTTATATGAACAACTCATAAATTAAATTCTGAGAGTAATCCCAGTGACTTTATATGAACTGCTGAAATGTATGCTCCTGTACCGTCCTCTGTGTTTACTTATGGGTGACCTCTCCTCTGTGAACGTCCCCACTCCTGTGCAATACGGTTAAGTTCATCCTGAACTGTCCCTTTCCTGTCATTGTGTACTTAGGCGGCCTGTGTGCTGTTGCTATGTGTGTGTGTCTGCTATGAGTGCGTTCAAGTCACGCTCGTATAAATAAACTATATCTTGTGAGATCTAAGTGTTGGTTTCGTCACGTTATCAGCACAATGACGACTCTAACCAACTACTACGAGTACCTGGTGAACCAGTGCTCGTATGACACCTTCGCCCTGATGATGGAATCATTGAAACCATCAACAACAACACTTACTCTCCTGACTGTCATCATAGGTTTGCTCCTGTATGTCAGATATTCCCGTCCTGCCCAGCTCCCTGCTCATCCTCCTGTCCAGTCTGACTCCCAGCAAATCCAGTCCTCCGAAATCCAGGCAGCCCAACCACCTGCATCCCAGCCAATCCAGCCATCAGCGCCTCAGTTTATCCAGCCTCCAGCCCCTCAGTTTCTCCAGCCACCAGCTCCTCAGTTTCTCCAGCCTCCAGCGCCTCAGTTTCTCCAGCCACCAGCTCCTCAATTTTTCCAACCTCCAATGCCTCAACCCATCCTGCCACCTGCACCTCAAACAATTCCTATGCCAGGAAACCAGCTTCTCCCGTCACCTGCATCCCAGACAATTCCGCCACCAGTAAACCAGCAAATCTATGCACCCATGCCTTTTGCCTATCCTGCCTTTCAAATGCCTTACCAGGTCCAAGTTGTCGGACAAAGTAATCATTGTACACTAGATGAATACAACTTTGTGACTTGGCACCACATCCTGAGCACCAATCTTGAGAGAGATGGAACCATCGATGCCATAAAGCAAGCCTACCCAGTGGATCATCCAGTGAATCGTCAGGCAGTGACCACACTTTTACTGTGTGTTCCAAATGAACTCCAAGGCGATATGGGCCCAAAGATGGTTGCATTTGAGATGGTCAATAATCTCAAAGTGAGGTATGGTACTATGGACCACTCGAAACTCTGCAGAATTGAAGAAGACATCGGGTTGATGAGACTAACTAAGTATGATGACAAGTCCGTCCTTGAGCACATTGGCCACATCAAAAAGAAAATCAGCATTCTGAGGAATAATAATGCTGGCATTGATCGGGACAAGGAGGTTGGTCTGTACTTTAAAACGCTTCCAGACGATGACGAGTGGACACCATTCAAGGGATCATTGAGATATGGAACCTCGCCCATTGATATAGTGATTCGTTCCATCAAGGATCATTGTCGAGAACTCACGAAAAAAGCAGCTGAGAAAGTCACCGAGAAGGCTCTCTACACCAAACCAACTTTCCGTAAAGGTCCACGAAAACCACAGGATTCTGCCGCTAGAGAAGCCCAAAAGGCTTTGGACATCGCCAACGGAAATTGTTTTTATTGTCATGCACCAGGGCATAAGAAAGCGGAATGTACTCTTAAGGCGGAAGCTGATCGTCTGATTAATGCGAATAAAACTAATTCTCAGTATGTGTCTTGTTCATTTAATTCGTGGGTAATCGATTCTGGAGCAGGCAAAAATTACGCCAAATCTGCTCAGAATCTCGTTGAGGTTCGTGAAGTTCGAAATTCATCTGTCGCACTAGCAGATGGCTCAGTGTGTGAAGTGTACCAAGCTGGTGATAAGTTTTTGCACACTGGAAAATCGACTTTGAAACTCTCAAATGTTCACGTGTCCCCAGCATTTGAAGAAAATCTGATTTCAGTTAGCCAACTAACCTCAAGTGGTTTCAGAGTACTGTTTGATAAAGATGCGGCAGTTGTATTCAAGGGAGGGAAAGTGTACTTGAAAGCCCTGCGCGTCAACAACCTGTATCGGTTTTTCGAAAATGTGGATTCAGTCAATTGTGTCAAGCAAATCAACTATCACAGTTGTTTTGGACATCCAGGCCTTCAAAAGACAAAAGTTCTCAAGAAAAAGTACCCGAACGTAAACTTGGGTAGCCCTGAAAACTGTATTGTGTGCAAAACTGCCAACATGCGACAGCGTCCGTATTTGAAATCGGAAATTCGTACGACCAAACCGTTGGAGTTGATACATGCAGATCTGTGTGGTCAAATGAAGTACATTGGATATGATCACTCTCATAACTTTGTTGTGTTCACTGATGACTATTCTCGGTACATGGAAACCTACTTTCTCAAAGGAAAATCATCAAATGAAGTTGTGGAAGCCTTCAAAGAATACAAAGCTCGAATGGAGAAACGATTCGAAGAACGTATTCGTAATGTGATCGAAATCCGAACTGATAATGGAGGTGAGTTTATGGGTGAATTTGAAGCCTTCTTGAAGAGTGAAGGGATTAACCACCAGAAATCCGCTCCATATTGCCACCAACAAAACGGTGTCGCGGAACGATCCATACAAAAACTGGAATGCACTTCCAGGGCCTTGATGTATGAAAGTTGCTTGCCTGACCGTTATTGGCCTGAAGCTGTTCGCACTGCCACATATCTAGAAAATCGAAAACCTCACTCTAGGCTTGGTGATAAGACTCCTTTGGAAGTAATGTTTCCTTTAACTTCGAATGTGAATGTAAAGAATATGCACATGTTTGGATCTACTGCGATCTCTCTGATTCATCCAGAAAACAGAAAAAGACAAACAAAGGGAAAATTCGAAGCGAATGCTGAGCATCTTGTGTTTGTTGGATATGAAATGAACGGAAATGGTTATCGACTTCTTGACCCAAAAACATCACGAATTGTACACCAGAGAAAAGAACATGCTCATGTTCTTGATGGAGACTTCTACTTCTGTAAGAATCGACCAAGTGATGAAAAAGAATGCGAATGCCAGGCGGCGAGGGAAGATATATTTCCTAGTTTTGAAATAGGAGGTATGCATTTGTCAATTGGTATTTCAGGGCAGCACCGTCGCGACTGAGGAAGCAAGGGAAACATTTGCTTCCGGCGCCGACAGGCGCCGGAAGGTCAAAAAGGCGCCGAAGGCGCCGAAATTCTTTTGTATGTCTAAAATTTTTGATTATTTTTGAATTATAGTAGACTTATTAAAGCATCTACAATCGCCTTTCCAACGATTTCTTTTCCAAATTGGTCTGAAAGCGCCTTTCTTACGATTTCTTTTCCCAGTTGGCCTGAAAGAGCATTTTCCACGATTTCTTTTCCAAATTGGTCTGAAAGCGCCTTTCTTACGATTTCTTTTCCCAGTTGGCCTTAAAGAGCATTTTCCACGATTTCTTTTCCCAATTGGTCTGAAAGCGCATTTCTTAGGATTTCTTTTCCAAATTGGTCTGAAAGCGCCTTTCTTACGATTTCTTTTCCCAGTTGGCCTGAAAGAGCATTTTCCACGATTTCTTTTCCAAATTGGTCTGAAAGCACCTTTCTTACGATTTCTTTTCCCAGTTGGCCTGAAAGAGCATTTTCCACGATTTCTTTTCCAAATTGGTCTGAAAGCGCCTTTCTTACGATTTCTTTTCCCAGTTGGCCTGAAAGAGCATTTTCCACGATTTCTTTTCCCAATTGGTCTGAAAGCGCCTTTCTTAGGATTTCTTTTCCAAATTGGTCTGAAAGCGCCTTTCTTACGATTTCTTTTCCCAGTTGGCCTGAAAGAGCATTTTCCACGATTTCTTTTCCAAATTGGTTTGAAAGCGAATTTCTTACGATTTCTTTTCCCAGTTGGCCTGAAAGAGCATTTTCCACGATTTCTTTTCCCAATTGGTCTGAAAGCGCCTTTCCAACGATTTCTTTTCCAAATTGGTCTGAAAGCGCCTTTCTTACGATTTCTTTTCCCAGTTGGCCTGAAAGAGCATTTTCCACGATTTCTTTTCCCAATTGGTCTGAAAGCGCCTTTCCAACGATTTCTTTTCCAAATTGGTCTGAAAGCGCCTTTCTTACGATTTCTTTTCCCAGTTGGCCTTAAAGAGCATTTTCCACGATTTCTTTTCCAAATTGGTCTGAAAGCGCCTTTCTTACGATTTCTTTTCCCAGTTGGCCTGAAAGAGCATTTTCCACGATTTCTTTTCCCAATTGGTCTGAAAGCGCCTTTCTTACGATTTCTTTTCCAAATTGGTCTGAAAGCGCCTTTCTTACGATTTCTTTTCCCAGTTGGTCTGAAAGCGCCTTTCTTACGATTTCTTTTCCCAGTTGGCCTGAAAGAGCATTTTCCTACGATTTCTTTTCCAAATTGGTCTGAAAGCGCCTTTCTTACGATTTCTTTTCCCAGTTGGCCTGAAAGAACATTTCTTACGATTTCTTTTCCCAGTTGGCCTGAAAGAGCATTTTCCACGATTTCTTTTCCCAATTGGTCTGAAAGCGCCTTTCCAACGATTTCTTTTCCTAATTGGTCTGAAAGCGCATTTCTTACGATTTCTTTTCCCTGTTTTTCTGAAAGCACCACCTAATAGAATACGAGTATGTAGAGTACGATTAGACAGACTTTCATGAACAAATCTGTCTCTGAATTGACAGTGAATTTGAAACTAACTAATCACCAAAATCAATCCAAAAAACTATAAAAATGTGAAATGAAATATAGAACAATCATTTGCATGTAATTAGATCATCCTAATATATTCAATCGAAAATATATTTGTGTTTTGATTACAAATCGCCAACCAAATCAATTTATAAACTAATTTATATCTGGATCAATAATATAATCAAACGAGAGAATTTTTCGGACATTGATTTGGCGCTCTTGTTAGATGCATCAGCCAACAAGTGATTGACCAGAAAGTATTACCAGACATGGTCAATTATGTACTGATCTCTTCACTGTAACACATTTTTATATGTTCGCTCGCAGTCAATAAAGATATTAGAAAGAGTTTTAAACAAAAAAAATTTCTTTACTGTAGCTTCTCAATAACCACAAGTACTCACCATTACCATTGCGACAAATTACACAACAAACCAAACTCATCATCAAACATACTATATAGTCATTTGAATATTTATATAAATTTAAATATCTTCCCGCCCTGCCAATAAAATGCATGACAAGATGGAATGGTCTATTTCTGATATTTCGCGGTCCTACAGTTCTTAGGTTAGATCTATTCGCGCAATTTAAGCTTCCCGGCTTACAAATTACCTTTGTGATAAACTATATTGGGAAATACAATTCATTGAGTACCCATCCGATAAAATAATTGTCGGAAAGTGAAATTGCATAGATGAGTGAGTTAGAAACTAATAGGAAATTGTGAAATTTTAAAATATATTGTTTGATCTTTTCTTCGCTAATTCTCCTATCACTCAATGTCAGCCGTCTAACTGTCAATGTACTGACCATCGTAACACAACAAAAGTATTTGTGGTACTTCGTTACCAAAAGTAGTAGTTGACCAGGCAAAAGTATTATTTATTTGTTTGCATATTGACTCGAACAACAGTCATCATCGCCGGTCTTGCACTCGAAAAGAAAGAGGACAAAACTTTTTCAGAAACAATTAGAGTAACATAACGTCTTTTTACTTTCATATCATTAAATGTACACCACGGGGAACATTTAGAGCGCACATGAGTACAACAAAAGCATGGACACAACCCAACGATAAGCCAATCATTGAAATGTCAATGGAGAAATCAAGAGATTTTTCATAATTATTCGAGTTCAAATGTTTTTCCTGTAAATTCCATCAACTTTACTCCCAAACAAATGACACAGTTGCATTCCTCGCACCGTATTTAGTAAAGCTGCATCAATTAGAATGCCAAAATGGGCAGCAATCTTCAAAACGAAAAGATTTTAAAATGTTTTATTGGTACTTCAATGTAAAAGTTGGCGTTAATTCTATTTCCTGTTAAATTTATCCACTTTTCACCCAAACAAATGACACAGTTGCATTCCTCGCACCGTATTTAGTAAAGCTGCATCAATTAAAATGTCAAAATAGACAACAATCTTTAAAACGAAAAGATTTAAATTTTGGTATGGTAGTTGAGAATCTCTCCAGAATGCGGTAGGGTAGTGAATTTTGCATTCTCCGGACCAGAATCTACAATCCTGACTTTATTTTGAATTCAATTGCTCAAATGCCACCTTGCGTTGAAATAGGCAAACTGACAAATATAAACAAATTGATTATTCCCAATGTGTTTGTATGCAACATTCGAGGGATGATGCATTAAGTATTATTAATTCGCCTATTGATTTGACTGTGTAGCTATTTAGTTTGATCACATATCTACCCAATAAACCCAAACACAATTGTATTTTCTCTGTTAACAGTGAAATGTCCCAACAAATATAAATTAGCCTTTCTTATAATTTCACTATGATACTCCAAGTCAAAAGTACGTTTGCAGCAAGCAAAGTGACACTTTTGAACAAGTATCCGTAATAGTAATCTTGTTTCCACGTTATATGAGTAGTAATTTCATGAATCTGTGCATTCTAAAGATAATATTTAACACCTCAAACTAGGGAATCGATGCGATATTAGACCTCCCACAATAAAGCTGCAAATTCTTAATCACTGCCATGTGTACGATTGCAATCTCAACACAGTATTACATAAAACTCCACTGAAAATAGTGACACTAACGTAGTGAAAGTAGGAATTTTATAATTCGTTGAGTGAAAAATGGTAAACTAAAATTTTGAATCGTACTCGTTATAGTACACTAAAACAATATTGTCTGATTGTTTTGCACGGATCGTGGTAACCCCCTTTTGGTGCCAATTAACGACTACCTGAGATCCTGTGACCCCTTTTCGCTTACAAATGATAAGTTAGAGAAAAGGGGGGAGGGTCTAAGGTACATTTTGGTATAATAATTTTTTAAAATACTACAGGGGGGACCAAGGTAACTAAAAAAATAGGCGCCAAAATCCCTTTGCTTTAGGCGCCGAAAAACCTAGCGACGGCACTGTTTCAGGGGTGGTGGATTTACTGGAAATCAAATTGAAAATGTAGATCTACAAACTGTTGCTTCTTCTGAACTTGAACTGACTACTTCCACTGTGCCAGAATCTATTGCCCCAGCAGCAGAACAGCTTACCCCTATCGTCCAACAACAGTCTACTCCTATCGCCCTAGAACAGTCTACTTGTACAGTCCCAGAAATGTTAGCTCCTACAGTCACAGAATCGACTACACCTACCGTCCCAGAACCGATCACTCCTATCGTCTCCGAGCCGACAATTCCTACTGTCCCAGAACCGACTACTCCTACCGTCTCAGAATCGATCACTCCTATCGTCCCAGAACAGACTACTCCTACTGTCTCAGAACCGATCACTCCTATCGTCTCCGAGCCGACAATTCCTACTGTCCCAGAACCGACAATTCCTACCGTCACAGAACCGATCACTCCTATCGTCCCGAATCGACAATTCCTACTGTCACAGAACCGATCACTCCTACCGTCTCAGAACCGATAACTTCTACTGTCACAGAACCGTCTACTCTTATCGTCCCAGAACCGACAGCTCCTAATGCATCTGAATCTATTGCCAAAACTACTGATGAAACTGGCCAAACATGTGTCATGACTTTAGAAACCTCATTGGATGTGGACTCAGGTGTACAATCAAATGAATCCAGCGGAGTTGATACCGAACAAACGTTGCCTAGACGATCTGGTAGAACGAGAAGTAAACCTCAAAGATATGGGGAGTGGGACACTGATTCTGATACTGATTCTGCTAAACTCGCCCGTGATGCCAAACAATGCTATGCCAGGGGAATTAAGATTCCACTAACGTTTGAAGAAGCCATGAATTCAGAGCATGCGGACTATTGGCTCGAGGCCTGTAACGACGAACTGAAATCATTGATGGAACATCAAACCTACGAGTCAGTGGAGCGACCCAAAGACAAGAAAGTCATCTCGACCAAATGGGTGTTTGACATCAAAGTGCAGCCAAATGGCCTTGTCGATCGATTCAAGGCAAGACTTGTTGCTCGTGGATTTAAACAGAAGAAAGGAATTGACTACGATGAAACCTTTTCACCTGTTGTCTCGTTTGCCGCAATTCGTCTACTACTTGCTCTGGCAGCATCACAAAAGATGCTTGTGCATCAGATGGACATCAAAACTGCTTTCCTGAATGGTGAAATCGACAAAGAAATCTATGTTGAACCAGCACCTGGATATGTGGATCGTGGAAAGGCGTGGAAACTATTCAAGAGTCTGTATGGCCTCAAGCAAGCACCGAAGTGTTGGTTTGAGAAAATGAACGACATCTTCGCTAAAATAGGTTTCCATCCGATTCGATCTGAGAGGTGCATCTACGTGCGCAGAGATGGAAATGAATTGACTTACATTCTGGTATATGTTGACGATTTGCTGATCATAACGCGCAACATTGATCTACTGAACCAGATAAAGAAACAAATCATGGAACTCTTGGAAGTGAGGGACCTTGGTGAAATCAGCAGGTTTCTTGGTGTTGATTTCAAGAGATTGCCTGACAACTACATGTTCACTATGTCACAGGAATCGTACATTGAGGACCTTTGTGAACGTTTCGACTTGGATGGTGCCAACACAAGTGACAAGCTCCCATCAATGGATACGATTGACCTATCAAATGAGCCAATTGACGAGTACTTTGAAAGTGATACTCGAAGCATCGTTGGAGCGCTTTTGTTCATTGCAAACATGACCAGACCTGACATCAGTTCAGCTGTGAGTTACATTTCTCGTTATCTCCACAAGCCAAATCAGAAAGTGTGGAAATACAGTCGTCAAATCTTGAACTATCTTCAGAGTACCAAGAACATGAAACTGCATCTGGGAAAACGAGATGACTCAAACCTAATGGCTTATGCTGATGCTAACTTTGCACCGATTGGAGACAGAAAATCTCAGTCCGGGGGTGTTATTCGTTTCAACGGAACTACTGTGAACTGGTTCAGCAAGAAACAGAAAACCGTCAGCACCTCGACTACTCAAGCGGAATATATTGCACTTGCTGCTGTAGCGACCGAGGTACTTTGGTTCCAGCAACTACTGGGAGAACTGTCAGTGTCTGTTCAATACCCGACGACGATCTACGAGGACAACAAACCAACGATTTCGATTGCAGAGAATCAGAAGGGAAACTCAATGGCCAAGCACATTGATATCCGAATGCACTTTATCCGAGATTATCTAATGAAGGGATATCTCAAAGTGATTCACGTGGATACCACGAAACAACTTGCTGATGGACTGACCAAGACGAAATCTGGCTCAAGAGATGCGGTTCAACTTCTTGGAACTCTATCGAATCCTACGGTCCAGGATCAGGGGGTGTGCTGAAATGTATGCTCCTGTACCGTCCTCTGTGTTTACTTATGGGTGACCTCTCCTCTGTGAACGTCCCCACTCCTGTGCAATACGGTTAAGTTCATCCTGAACTGTCCCTTTCCTGTCATTGTGTACTTAGGCGGCCTGTGTGCTGTTGCTATGTGTGTGTGTCTGCTATGAGTGCGTTCAAGTCACGCTCGTATAAATAAACTATATCTTGTGAGATCTAAGTGTTGGTTTCGTCATGAACAACTCATAAATTAAATTCTGAAAGTAATCCCAGTGACTTTATATGAACAACTCATAAATTAAATTCTGAAAGTAATCCCAGTGACTTTATATGAACAACTCATAAATTAAATTCTGAAAGTAATCCCAGTGACTTTATATGAACAACTCCCAATTAAATTCTGAAAGTAATCCCAGTGACTTTATATGAACAACTCATAAATTAAATTCTGAAAGTAATCCCAGTGACTTTATATAAACAACTCATAAATTAAATTCTGAAAGTAATCCCAGTGACTTTATATAAACAACTCCCAATTAAATTCTGAGAGTAATCCCAGTGACTTTATATGAACAACTCATAAATTAAATTCTGAAAGTAATCCCAGTGACTTTATATGAACAACTCCCAATTAAATTCTGAAAGTAATCCCAGTGACTTTATATAAACAACTCATAAATTAAATTCTGAAAGTAATCCCAGTGACTTTATATAAACAACTCATAAATTAAATTCTGAAAGTAATCCCAGTGACTTTATATGAACAACTCACAATTAAATTCTGAAAGTAATCCCAGTGACTTTATATGAACAACTCATAAATTAAATTCTGAAAGTAATCCCAGTGACTTTATATGAACAACAACTAATTAAATTCTGAAAGTAATCCCAGTAACTTTATATGAACAACTCATAAATTAAATTCTGAAAGTAATCCCAGTGACTTTATATGAACAACTCATAAATTAAATTCTGAAAGTAATCCCAGTGACTTTATATGAACAACTCTCAATTAAATTCTGAGAGTAATCCCAGTGACTTTATATGAACAACTCATAAATTAAATTCTGAAAGTAATCCCAGTGACTTTATATGAACAACTCATAAATTAAATTCTGAAAGTAATCCCAGTGACTTTATATGAACAACTCTCAATTAAATTCTGAGAGTAATCCCAGTGACTTTATATGAACAACTCCCAATTAAATTCTGAAAGTAATCCCAGTGACTTTATATGAACAACTCTCAATTAAATTATGAAAGTAATCCCAGTGACTTTATATGAACAACTCATAAATTAAATTCTGAAAGTAATCCCAGTGACTTTATATGAACAACTCATAAATTAAATTCTGAAAGTAATCCCAGTGACTTTATATGAACAACTCATAAATTAAATTCTGAAAGTAATCCCAGTGACTTTATATGAACAACAACTAATTAAATTCTGAAAGTAATCCCAGTGACTTTATATGAACAACTCATAAATTAAATTCTGAAAGTAATCCCAGTGACTTTATATGAACAACTCCCAATTAAATTCTGAAAGTAATCCCAGTGACTTTATATGAACAACTCATAAATTAAATTCTGAAAGTAATCCCAGTGACTTTATATGAACAACTCCCAATTAAATTCTGAAAGTAATCCCAGTGACTTTATATGAACAACTCTCAATTAAATTCTGAAAGTAATCCCAGTGACTTTATATGAACAACTCTCAATTAAATTCTGAGAGTAATCCCAGTGACTTTATATGAACAACTCCCAATTAAATTCTGAAAGTAATCCCAGTGACTTTATATGAACAACTCATAAATTAAATTCTGAAAGTAATCCCAGTGACTTTATATGAACAACTCCCAATTAAATTCTGAGAGTAATCCCAGTGACTTTATATGAACAACTCATAAATTAAATTCAGAAAGTAATCCCAGTGACTTTATATGAACAACTCACAATTAAATTCTGAAAGTAATCCCAGTGACTTTATATGAACAACTCATAAATTAAATTCTGAAAGTAATCCCAGTGACTTTATATGAACAACTCATAAATTAAAATCTGAAAGTAATCCCAGTGACTTTATATGAACAACTCTCAATTAAATTCTGAGAGTAATCCCAGTGACTTTATATGAACAACTCTCAATTAAATTCTGAAAGTAATCCCAGTGACTTTATATGAACAACTCCCAATTAAATTCTGAAAGTAATCCCAGTGACTTTATATGAACAACTCATAAATTAAATTCTGAAAGTAATCCCAGTGACTTTATATGAACAACTCATAAATTAAATTCTGAAAGTAATCCCAGTGACTTTATATGAACAACTCTCAATTAAATTCTGAAAGTAATCCCAGTGACTTTATATGAACAACTCCCCAATTAAATTCTGAAAGTAATCCCAGTGACTTTATATGAACAACTCCCAATTAAATTCTGAGAGTAATCCCAGTGACTTTATATGAACAACTCCCAATTAAATTCTGAAAGTAATCCCAGTGACTTTATATGAACAACTCATAAATTAAATTCTGAAAGTAATCCCAGTGACTTTATATGAACAACTCATAAATTAAATTCTGAAAGTAATCCCAGTAACTTTATATGAACAACTCATAAATTAAATTCTGAAAGTAATCCCAGTGACTTTATATGAACAACTCATAAATTAAATTCTGAAAGTAATCCCAGTGACTTTATATGAACAACTCTCAATTAAATTCTGAAAGTAATCCCAGTGACTTTATATGAACAACTCATAAATTAAATTCTGAAAGTAATCCCAGTGACTTTATATGAACAACTCCCAATTAAATTCTGAAAGTAATCCCAGTAACTTTATATGAACAACTCATAAATTAAATTCTGAAAGTAATCCCAGTGACTTTATATGAACAACTCATAAATTAAATTCTGAAAGTAATCCCAGTGACTTTATATGAACAACAACCAATTAAATTCTGAAAGTAATCCCAGTGACTTTATATGAACAACTCCCAATTAAATTCTGAAAGTAATCCCAGTGACTTTATATGAACAACTCATAAATTAAATTCTGAAAGTAATCCCAGTGACTTTATATGAACAACTCCCAATTAAATTCTGAAAGTAATCCCAGTGACTTTATATGAACAACTCCCAATTAAATTCTGAAAGTAATCCCAGTGACTTTATATGAACAACTCATAAATTAAAATCTGAAAGTAATCCCAGTGACTTTATATGAACAACTCTCAATTAAATTCCTGAGAGTAATCCCAGTGACTTTATATGAACAACTCATAAATTAAATTCTGAAAGTAATCCCAGTGACTTTATATGAACAACTCTCAATTAAATTCTGAAAGTAATCCCAGTGACTTTTATATGAACAACTCATAAATTAAATTCTGAAAGTAATCCCAGTGACTTTATATGAACAACTCATAAATTAAATTCTGAAAGTAATCCCAGTGACTTTATATGAACAACTCTCAATTAAATTCTGAAAGTAATCCCAGTGACTTTATATGAACAACTCCCAATTAAATTCTGAAAGTAATCCCAGTGACTTTATATGAACAACTCATAAATTAAATTCTGAAAGTAATCCCAGTGACTTTATATGAACAACTCATAAATTAAATTCTGAAAGTAATCCCAGTGACTTTATATGAACAACTCTCAATTAAATTCTGAAAGTAATCCCAGTGACTTTATATGAACAACTCCCAATTAAATTCTGAAAGTAATCCCAGTGACTTTTATATGAACAACTCATAAATTAAATTCTGAAAGTAATCCCAGTGACTTTATATGAACAACTCATAAATTAAATTCTGAAAGTAATCCCAGTGACTTTATATGAACAACTCATAAATTAAATTCTGAAAGTAATCCCAGTGACTTTATATGAACAACTCATCAATTAAATTCTGAAAGTAATCCCAGTGACTTTATATGAACAACTCATAAATTAAATTCTGAAAGTAATCCCAGTGACTTTATTTGAACAACTCATAAATTAAATTCTGAGAGTAATCCCAGTGACTTTATATGAACAACTCCCAATTAAATTCTGAAAGTAATCCCAGTGACTTTATATGAACAACTCATAAATTAAATTCTGAAAGTAATCCCAGTGACTTTATATGAACAACTCATAAAATTAAATTCTGAAAGTAATCCCAGTGACTTTATATGAACAACTCCCAATTAAATTCTGAAAGTAATCCCAGTGACTTTATATGAACAACTCCCAATTAAATTCTGAAAGTAATCCCAGTGACTTTATATGAACAACTCATAAATTAAATTCTGAAAGTAATCCCAGTGACTTTATATGAACAACTCTCAATTAAATTCTGAAAGTAATCCCAGTGACTTTATATGAACAACTCTCAATTAAATTCTGAAAGTAATCCCAGTGACTTTATATGAACAACTCTCAATTAAATTCTGAAAGTAATCCCAGTGACTTTATATGAACAACTCATAAATTAAATTCTGAAAGTAATCCCAGTGACTTTATATGAACAACTCTCAATTAAATTCTGAGAGTAATCCCAGTGACTTTATATGAACAACTCCCAATTAAATTCTGAAAGTAATCCCAGTGACTTTATATGAACAACTCCCAATTAAATTCTGAAAGTAATCCCAGTGACTTTATATGAACAACTCATAAATTAAATTCTGAAAGTAATCCCAGTGACTTTATATGAACAACTCATAAATTAAATTCTGAAAGTAATCCCAGTGACTTTATATGAACAACTCATAAATTAAATTCTGAAAGTAATCCCAGTGACTTTATATGAACAACTCTCAATTAAATTCTGAGAGTAATCCCAGTGACTTTATATGAACAACTCCCAATTAAATTCTGAAAGTAATCCCAGTGACTTTATATGAACAACTCATAAATTAAATTCTGAAAGTAATCCCAGTGACTTTATATGAACAACTCATAAATTAAATTCTGAAAGTAATCCCAGTGACTTTATATGAACAACTCATAAATTAAATTCTGAAAGTAATCCCAGTGACTTTATATGAACAACTCATAAATTAAATTCTGAAAGTAATCCCAGTGACTTTATATGAACAACTCTCAATTAAATTCTGAAAGTAATCCCAGTGACTTTATATGAACAACTCTCAATTAAATTCTGAAAAGTAATCCCAGTGACTTTATATGAACAACTCATAAATTAAATTCTGAAAGTAATCCCAGTGACTTTATATGAACAACTCATAAATTAAATTCTGAAAGTAATCCCAGTGACTTTATATGAACAACTCTCCAATTAAATTCTGAGAGTAATCCCAGTGACTTTATATGAACAACTCATAAATTAAATTCTAAAGTAATCCCAGTGACTTTATATGAACAACTCATAAATTAAATTCTGAAAGTAATCCCAGTGACTTTATATGCACAACTAATAAATTAAATTCTGAAAGTAATCCCAGTGACTTTATATGAACAACTCATAAATTAAATTCTGAAAGTAATCCCAGTGACTTTATATGAACAACTCATAAATTAAATTCTGAAAGTAATCCCAGTGACTTTATATGAACAACTCTCAATTAAATTCTGAGAGTAATCCCAGTGACTTTATATGAACAACTCTCAATTAAATTCTGAGAGTAATCCCAGTGACTTTATATGAACAACTCATAAATTAAATTCTGAAAGTAATCCCAGTGACTTTATATGAACAACTCTCAATTAAATTCTGAGAGTAATCCCAGTGACTTTATATGAACAACTCATAAATTAAATTCTGAAAGTAATCCCAGTGACTTTATATGAACAACTCTCAATTAAATTCTGAAAGTAATCCCAGTGACTTTATATGAACAACTCATAAATTAAATTCTGAAAGTAATCCCAGTGACTTTATATGAACAACTCTCAATTAAATTCTGAGAGTAATCCCAGTTACTTTATATGAACAACTCATAAATTAAATTCTGAGAGTAATCCCAGTGACTTTATATGAACAACTCTCAATTAAATTCTGAGAGTAATCCCAGTTACTTTATATGAACAACTCTCAATTAAATTCTGAAAGTAATCCCAGTGACTTTATATGAACAACTCATAAATTAAATTCTGAGAGTAATCCCAGTGACTTTATATGAACAACTCATAAATTAAATTCTGAAAGTAATCCCAGTGACTTTATATGAACAACTCATAAATTAAATTCTGAGAGTAATCCCAGTGACTTTATATGAACAACTCCCAATTAAATTCTGAAAGTAATCCCAGTGACTTTATATGAACAACTCATAAATTAAATTCTGAAAGTAATCCCAGTGACTTTATATGAACAACTCTCAATTAAATTCTGAGAGTAATCCCAGTGACTTTATATGAACAACTCCCAATTAAATTCTGAAAGTAATCCCAGTGACTTTATATGAACAACTCATAAATTAAATTCTGAAAGTAATCCCAGTGACTTTATATGAACAACTCATAAATTAAATTCTGAAAGTAATCCCAGTGACTTTATATGAACAACTCTCAATTAAATTCTGAGAGTAATCCCAGTGACTTTATATGAACAACTCATAAATTAAATTCTGAAAGTAATCCCAGTGACTTTATATGAACAACTCATAAATTAAATTCTGAGAGTAATCCCAGTGACTTTATATGAACAACTCTCAATTAAATTCTGAGAGTAATCCCAGTGACTTTATAGGAACAACTCCCAATTAAATTCTGAAAGTAATCCCAGTGACTTTATATGAACAACTCCCAATTAAATTCTGAAAGTAATCCCAGTGACTTTATATGAACAACTCCCAATTAAATTCTGAAAGTAATCCCAGTGACTTTATATGAACAACTCCCAATTAAATTCTGAAAGTAATCCCAGTGACTTTATATGAACAACTCATAAATTAAATTCTGAAAGTAATCCCAGTGACTTTATATGAACAACTCATAAATTAAATTCTGAAAGTAATCCCAGTGACTTTATATGAACAACTCATAAATTAAATTCTGAAAGTAATCCCAGTGACTTTATATGAACAACTCCCAATTAAATTTTTAAAGTAATCCCAGTGACTTTATATGAACAACTCTCAATTAAATTCTGAGAGTAATCCCAGTGACTTTATATGAACAACTCATAAATTAAATTCTGAAAGTAATCCCAGTGACTTTATATAAACAACTCATAAATTAAATTCTGAAAGTAATCCCAGTGACTTTATATGAACAACTCATAAATTAAATTCTGAAAGTAATCCCAGTGACTTTATATGAACAACTCATAAATTAAATTCTGAAAGTAATCCCAGTGACTTTATATGAACAACTCATAAATTAAATTCTGAAAGTAATCCCAGTGACTTTATATGAACAACTCATAAATTAAATTCTGAAAGTAATCCCAGTGACTTTATATGAACAACTCCCAATTAAATTCTGAAAGTAATCCCAGTGACTTTATGTGAACAACTCCCAATTAAATTCTGAGAGTAATCCCAGTGACTTTATATGAACAACTCATAAATTAAATTCTGAAAGTAATCCCAGTGACTTTATATGAACAACTCCCAATTAAATTCTGAGAGTAATCCCAGTGACTTTATATGAACAACTCATAAATTAAATTCTGAAAGTAATCCCAGTGACTTTATATGAACAACTCATAAATTAAATTCTGAAAGTAATCCCAGTGACTTTATATGAACAACTCATAAATTAAATTCTGAAAGTAATCCCAGTGACTTTATATGAACAACTCATAAATTAAATTCTGAAAGTAATCCCAGTGACTTTATATGAACAACTCATAAATTAAATTCTGAAAGTAATCCCAGTGACTTTATATGAACAACTCATAAATTAAATTCTGAGAGTAATCCCAGTGACTTTATATGAACAACTCATAAATTAAATTCTGAAAGTAATCCCAGTGACTTTATATGAACAACTCCCAATTAAATTCTGAAAGTAATCCCAGTGACTTTATATGAACAACTCCCAATTAAATTCTGAAAGTAATCCCAGTGACTTTATATGAACAACTCCCAATTAAATTCTGAAAGTAATCCCAGTGACTTTATATGAACAACTCATAAATTAAATTCTGAAAGTAATCCCAGTGACTTTATATGAACAACTCATAAATTAAATTCTGAAAGTAATCCCAGTGACTTTATATGAACAACTCATAAATTAAATTCTGAGAGTAATCCCAGTGACTTTATATGAACAACTCCCAATTAAATTCTGAAAGTAATCCCAGTGACTTTATATGAACAACTCCCAATTAAATTCTGAGAGTAATCCCAGTGACTTTATATGAACAACTCATAAATTAAATTCTGAAAGTAATCCCAGTGACTTTATATGAACAACTCATAAATTAAATTCTGAAAGTAATCCCAGTGACTTTATATGAACAACTCATAAATTAAATTCTGAAAGTAATCCCAGTGACTTTATATGAACAACTCATAAATTAAATTCTGAAAGTAATCCCAGTGACTTTATATGAACAACTCATAAATTAAATTCTGAAAGTAATCCCAGTGACTTTATATGAACAACTCATAAATTAAATTCTGAAAGTAATCCCAGTGACTTTATATGAACAACTCCCAATTAAATTCTGAAAGTAATCCCAGTGACTTTATGTGAACAACTCCCAATTAAATTCTGAGAGTAATCCCAGTGACTTTATATGAACAACTCATAAATTAAATTCTGAAAGTAATCCCAGTGACTTTATATGAACAACTCCCAATTAAATTCTGAGAGTAATCCCAGTGACTTTATATGAACAACTCATAAATTAAATTCTGAAAGTAATCCCAGTGACTTTATATGAACAACTCATAAATTAAATTCTGAAAGTAATCCCAGTGACTTTATATGAACAACTCATAAATTAAATTCTGAAAGTAATCCCAGTGACTTTATATGAACAACTCATAAAATTAAATTCTGAAAGTAATCCCAGTGACTTTATATGAACAACTCATAAATTAAATTCTGAAAGTAATCCCAGTGACTTTATATGAACAACTCATAAATTAAATTCTGAAAGTAATCCCAGTGACTTTATATGAACAACTCATAAATTAAATTCTGAAAGTAATCCCAGTGACTTTATATGAACAACTCCCAATTAAATTCTGAAAGTAATCCCAGTGACTTTATATGAACAACTCCCAATTAAATTCTGAGAGTAATCCCAGTGACTTTATATGAACAACTCCCCAATTAAATTCTGAAAGTAATCCCAGTGACTTTATATGAACAACTCATAAATTAAATTCTGAAAGTAATCCCAGTGACTTTATATGAACAACTCCCAATTAAATTCTGAGAGTAATCCCAGTGACTTTATATGAACAACTCCCAATTAAATTCTGGAAAGTAATCCCAGTGACTTTATATGAACAACTCACCAATTAAATTCTGAGAGTAATCCCAGTGACTTTGTATGAACAACTCCCAATTAAATTCTGAAAGTAATCCCAGTGACTTTATATGAACAACTCCCAATTAAATTCTGAGAGTAATCCCAGTGACTTTATATGAACAACTCCCAATTAAATTCTGAAAGTAATCCCAGTGACTTTATATGAACAACAACCAATTAAATTCTGAGAGTAATCCCAGTGACTTTATATGAACAACTCCCAATTAAATTCTGAGAGTAATCCCAGTGACTTTATATGAACACAGCGTAACGGTCAAGATACAAAATCAAATTCACACTCAAATGAGTTGAAATAGCAGAAACGATTCATTTTGGGATTATTTTGTAGATTACTCAATTTACAGAGCTGAAAATTTTTATGGGTACTCACCTCTAGTACCTCTATCGAGATATGTGTTCAAAAGTTCCGTTTGGATCGTTTCCGGAAATATCATTTCCAAATGGAACTTCCGGTATTCCATGGAAATTTGCATTTTTAAATTCAGAAATTGATCAGCGTGCAATGTAGATCTTATATAAAAAATTACAGTAAAAATCTAATAAGATTTAGCGGTAAAATCATTAGTAAACTTGGTCAAAATGTGAACTGAACAGCTATACGTACGTATTTGGTTTGTAATCAAAGCGTTATCTCATTATCTCTTATTCAATCTTAGACAATCTTGGTATCAAATCGCAGTGCCTTTTTCGTCTGAGCACGATAGTAATATCAGTTTTAGAATTTGACCTATTTTTTAATTTTTTGTAAAATGACCAGAATTTTTGTTATCGACTGACTTTCGTAATTTATCCATATCTTTTGAACGGATTGATAGATTATTGAGTTTGATACCGTTTTGGAAAGGTAATGACATACTCTAAAAGGATTTGGCATAAAACAATTTTATTTAGATCAAAATGAGCTCAAATTCCACTACCCTCCTTTTTACATCCGGTCCATTTTCTCTGGAACGGAAGTGAGTTGAGACAAATTGAGTAGTGGGTTTTAAAGGTACTAACGATGCCTAAAGGATAAACTATGCCTGAAGTTTTAACATGAAATAATCTTTTCGATATGCTTAAAAGAAAAGTGTCCTAATACTTTTGCGCCACCCTGTACTACTACTATATACACCCTAAAGGTGTCTCTGATTTCATCATCATAATAGACAGCATTTACATATATTAAAACTTGTCAAAGAATTTCACCTTCCTGAAAGCAGTCAAACAGAAACAAAGTTTGTTTTAGCATTTTTTCGTTGCATTAAAAACTCATTTTTTCACCTCTTTAAACAAATATTAAATTTTAATAAATTAATAAAATAAATTCTAGAATGGGAATCTCCAGAGGGAATTTCCTAGAAACCCAATCAAATTATTATTTTATTTTATTATTTTAATTCTAGTAATTAAAATTTTAATTAATTTTGAAATAATGATAATTAAAATGAAATTGTTTCAATGTATGATTTCGAAAAAATATTAAATTTCGAAATACATGTGCTCGCGTGATTAAATATTATTTTATATTTAGAAACAATTTCGAAATCCTGGAAAATTCTCTATTTCCAATCCAAAATTCTTTGGATAAATAAAAAATAATAAATAATATAATCAGAAATCAAAATTTCGAAACTTTAAAAAATAGTTTACGGAAACCTTTAGAAAACATGCAACAAAATTTTTCCAAGCAACATTTTGAATACACAACTTTTCCAAAGGATAATGCTATAAAGAATCGATATTTAAATGCATCGTCCCCCTTTTTATTTACACACACACACGAACATACAGAATATTCTGTATTACAGAATCATCACCCAAACACACACAACACCAACGAGGATCATTACCGCGAATCTCTTCTTTCTCTCTCTCTCTCTCTCTCTCTCTCTCCCTCACTGCGTTTTCTAAATTATTATTACCGTACAATGATCATCATCGTTACGTTACACAGAATCCACCGAATCAGTTCTCCAGAATATTCTTGCTCTAACGCACGAAGCCATAAATGATCTCGTTCCAAGAAGTAGTATAACGTAATCGGTAATCGTCGTAATGATTCTGTGTAGTATTCTGTATATTCTGTAGCACAGAATCTGTACTGCCAAAACTCGTAATGATGGTTTGCTGTTGTTATGTGGGAGTCATTGATGAACATGGCGCCCCGAAAAAAAACAGAATCCATTAAATGAAACATACAGATCATCCATTATATGACTGGTGCGGGCGCCCCAAGAATATTCTGGGCGCCATCGATCTATCTATTCTCCTTTACACACCTTAACTCTTTTCTCCTTCTCAGAAGAGATTCTCAACACACAATTCAAATTTGTTCAACTTCATTGAACACACACAGAATATTCTTTAATAAAGAATCTTTATATTCTTAATAAAAAAGAAACAGAATATTCCGCATCTGATTTTGAAGGATGTATCGATGTTTTCACCATTGGCTAACTTGTAATTGGAGGAGCGACCGCAATCACTCACGCTGAGCGAGCGAAGCGAGCGAGGTGTGAGTGATTGCGGGAGCGACGATATATACCCGAGAAAAATGTAACTTCAGTCATTTCTTGTCCGCATAAACCCTCCGAAACTACTGCATGGATCGGTCTGAAATTTTAACTCAGTGTTCTGGTGGTGGTGAAGGTGTGCAGTGCGCAAATAGCTCGCTGTAGGCCAAAGGGCACCGGAGATATGATTTTTTGAAAATTTGATATTTTGTATAGAAATGTGTTGGGATCGAGAGTCAACTTTGTGTGTGTTCCTGTGTGACACAGCCAAGCACACTCTCCCCCGTGCGCCCGCTGTGCGTAAAGAAGATGCGCAGTAGCAAGCACACTCAAAGGAGATGGATGCGGACCATTTGACTCGAGTGTGGATGTTTGTTTGCATTTTCCAACAAGGTCTAGCATTATTGCGACTCGTAATTTGTCCGAAATTTTAAACCTTAAACAACTTTATTTAAAATAATACGTTTATTATCACCTAACCAATGACGTATTTAGAAATTAGTGAAAGTGGAAATTGCCCTTATTCCCTGGACAAATTCCCTTGCAGAAATGCATTGAGAAATTGCAATGAAAAACAACATTTGACATTGTATTGGGTCTTTGAAACGTGTTCTCCGCTAGGAAACTAGAACTGACAATGAGACTTAACACAATGATAAACTCAAGACAAATACAATTTTACAAAATGTTGATTTCTCAATCATTGTATTGTGGAGGACGCCTGACCGGTGATGTCAAACGTCCCGCCAAGGGATGTAATTGATTGGAACTGCGGACTCGTTAGACCTTTGGTGGTTCAAGGCATTTTATTGTTGGTTGCGTGCAAGTACAAAGAAGCACAGACTGATGCGACTGGCCTGTACGGTGTCCAGTGTCTGACTGATTGATTGTCTATCACAGATCGATAGTTGTATGCGGTGATGACAAGTCGATCTGGAATGGAAATGGCTGTGTCATTACATGGCGACATGCCAATGGCATTCGCCCACCACACTATCTATCTTCTTCTTGAAGTCCCGTATTGAAGATGCTTGAATTCACATGGGTTTGGGAAAAATTGCGAAATTGCGATTTGTTTTGGTTTACATTTATTTCATTCGACTATTTGGAGCATGTTTTATTGGAAAGTTTCCTAACTAATGTTAGTGAAAATTTTGTTGGGATATCATTTGTATCTGTAGTATGTTCAAGCGAAAGATTTTGTGCATAAATACATGGGAGCTCAATAACATTTTGAATCAACGGAATTAGGAATAAGAGTTGCATGCAATGACCATATTAGAATAAGGTGGTGTTCACGATCCTCAGTCAGAGATGAGTGATGTAAATTGAAAATTATTATGTGTATGATTTGGTTGTAACTGATTGCAATGAACTGCGTAATCTGGAAATCGTTTAAATGTGTGATGATAACAAAATGAATTAGATTGATACGTGAACTTTCAACTGTCAATCAAAAGTAAGAGTGTTTCATTAAATAACCGAGAATGGATTTTTTGTCCCAAATGCATGTTAAATGTTACTAAATGATTTTCGAGGTTTCACACACTCTCGCTCCGACTTTCATGCCAATGGCATTATTTATTTTTTTATTGATGATAGCTATAATGTTTCAAAATGACAGCTGCTGGTTCAAATACTAGTATTGTTAATATTCATATTTTAATGCATTTTAGTGGTTTTTAGACCATAAAATCGCATATTTAAAACATCAATATCTTACAGAAAAAATTACCTGCGACTAATGCCCCGGTGCGACTTATCTGTGATTGGGTAAGCTTTCAAAATAAGGCAAAAGCGACTTATATTCGTACACAGGTGCGACTTGTAGCCCGGAAAATACGGTAAATGAGACATACAACAAACAAACACAACAAGGCCCAAATGAGTTTATTAGTGTGTAATGTACAGAATACAGAATATTCTGTGTAGGATGTTTAACAATTTCTAGAATAAATATTAAATTATTGTTATTATTAAACATAATAATAATTAAATTAGTATTCACCCTGTGCACACACTCCTGTCTGTTGAAAACAATCGAAGCGTATCAGAATACATACTCAAACAGAATACAACAGAATACAACAGAATACTATTATAAAACAGAATAACCGGATTTACGGGAATAAAATAATAATAATACGGTAATATAGAATATAATGTAGCCGGAATCCCGGAGAATCCAGAAATTGTTTTCCTGTCTGTCTGTTAATGATAAACCAAATCTGATTAGTTTCGCTCGTGTAAATTAAACATAAAACAAAAAATAATCTGTTTGCTCATAGAAAATGATAAATTTTTGGGAAACTTTCCGTAAACTTTCCGTAAACTTTTTAGAAACTTTTCGGAAACTTCACGGAAAGTTTCTAAAAAAGTTTTGCTACATTATAAAGTAACAAAATATTGTTTGATCACTTTTTGCTACATTCCTATGCAATATTTATAATATCATTAATCGGTTAACGTGCCTTTATCGTATACATCAATTATCACATTATTCCCTTAAGCATTTTATCATTAACACGTCAAATGTAATCAAAAACGCAAACAAAAAGATTCGCTACAGTAGCCAACATAAAAACAAACATAATGAAAGTATCATCATTAACATATTTGGTGATTCATTAAGATCGCTACATTATTTCTACGTTTTGTGTATCATTAACATGCAGTTCATCATCAACCCAACCAGAACACTGTTCCACACCTAAATCTTCTTATTTTATTGATACAAATATAGCAAACATGAAAAAAAACTTTACACTCGAAAGATTTCGCTACACAAAAAAAACAGTGAATCTTTTGACACAGAAACTATCATTAACATGTTTTCACAGCTTTGCTACATTTGTAGCATTTTATATGTCCACAAGTGGATATACAATGAATAGTAATTAAAAGAATTTTAACCTTTTTTATATCAATATTAAAGCAAACAATGCAAAGATTGTAGCGAAATAAAATTCACACCTAAAAAAATTCGCTAAAAAAGTATCGATTTCTTTTTGTACAAAAAAGAAACAATTAAAAGTAATTAAAAGACTGTTAACCTTTTTCAAGAAGGCAGTCTAATTGTGTCAATTTATTTGTTTAAATAGCTTTGCAACATTTCTAGAATTTTAACATTCAAAAATGGAAATGCAATGAATTCTAATTAAAAGAAGAATTTTAACCTTTTTGTATCAAACTTGAAGCATTTGTAAAATTGTAGCGAAATAAAATTCACACCTGAAAAAATTCGCTACAAAACGTATCGATTTTTTTTAACAAAGAGGAGACACAATTAAATGTAATTAAAAGAATGTTAACCTTTTGAAAATACCCAAAAAATCAAAAACAGATAGGTTTGATAACCTGAAAAAATACTTGCCACAAAATGTATCTATTCACTTGTATAAACAACTTTGTTACATTTTTATCAATACGTAAATGTAATTTAAAAAATTGACCCTTTAAATAATCCCAGAAATAGACAAAATAACGTATAAAGTATGTTGCCTTGTAGCAATCATCATATTTAAACTATTTTTCACCCCAGAATATAACCAGATAAACAAGCAAATTCTGCAAACTGTTCATAAAGTAGGTAACATTTGCTTAAGATAGTTCAATAACCCTAGAATAGATGAATTTTTTTTATCGAAGTGTATACGTGACACAGAATTGGACCACAAGGGCGCTATGAGTCGCCAAGAATATGTACGTTAGAGAAAAGTTCGAAGCAATCTACTCTACTTTTCGTACATTCGAGAATATGGCCAACCAGAATCCAACAACAACATTCTAGTTAGTTAAAATAGAGTGAAAAGAGGATAATAATAATATCATTTATATATGGCGCCCGGTCTCGATATGAAACTCGGGCGTCTATTAGTAAAGTAAAGCTCATTCAGATCGTATGGCGCCCAGTTTCACATCAAACTCATGACAACAACATTTACACAACAGTCGGCGTTTCTAATTGTAGCAGATTATATTCCATAGCTAGAGTGAGAGCATTATTGAGAGTGTAGGGCGCCATGATGATAATTTTCCACCATTCACGCAAATACAACAACAACAACAAGTAACATGACTCACAAGAAGATGCCATGGCGCCCAAAATATGTATCCAATCACACAAAATCGTACAATCTGTTTTTCCCGCCAAAAAATCACAGATTTTGGAAATAAAAAATGCTAGTAAAAATTTTAGAATATTTTAAAAATAAATTTTCCAGAAAAAAATTTACCTTTTAAACTGATGATGTGAAAAACTTTGAATTTTTTTAAAAATTAAATAAATAAAGATACTAAATTTTATTAAAAACCTTTTGCATAAAAACCAGATCACTCAAAATACTAGAGGGACTGCAAGCAGTAAAGCTGAGCGATTATTCTACTAAAGTTCTGAAAATGAAACGGATATGTGAAATTGATCTCGATAAATTGAAAGTGATAATCTTACGAAATTTAAAAAAAAATCTGTTTATCACTCTTTTTTCTCCTCTTTTGAGATTGCCTATTTGTTGCATGTAATGTTGTTGCTGCATGTCACAGTGACCCACCACTCGTGTAATTTATGATTTTCTTCCCTCCGCTTTGTCTCACTTAAGTGCAAGTGAATGGGAAAGCCATATGTCTCTGCTCTGTGCACTCGTGGAGAGTCGTGTTGGAGGTGCGCGACGGTCATGCAAACATGTGCGCACATGCTACGAGGGGACTTGAGGGTAATTAAAAATATCAAATTACTAAGCTACGTTCAATCTTCGTATTTGACCAAATACAATAATTTAGTTATATTTGGTGTTTTGATAAATTATTTATAATTCTGAATGTATATTTGTGTTGTGTGTGTATTGTGACATGTATTGGCTTAATATTGTGAAATGAAAATGTGTTCTGTCAGTGTAATTTGCAGCAATCGGTGTCACACTGTTTCAATGCAAATAAGAAAGAAATTTAGATCAAAACATTGGTCAAATTGAATGCAATTGGAAACAATGAGAATAATTTTTGATAAATAGATGATCTACTTGACAGGAAAATACACATTCTTAGAATTATTTTGATATGTCACACATAGCAATGCTCAAACTATGCAATCTATGGGAGACATTTTTAGAAATGCTCTCTAATTACGCGAACTTTATGAACTTCTACTATGAACACAAGAAAATTAGGTTGTTCAACTCAATTTTTAATTTTACAATAACAAATTTGTATTCTGAATGTTTGTGTTTGATTGTAGATTGCCAGTTAGATAAGGGTTATTCTCAAATTTTTAATGGCGGGAAATAATCTACATAGTTCAACGATTAATTTGGTGTGTCGCTCATGTCAATGCTCAATAAAATCAATTCTCTACAGCCTCTGCAAATTCGAGGTGAAAATAGCTATTTCCCATAGAGAATACATTAAAAACTGACATTACCTGACCGGAAGTTACCTAAACAATCATGGATTTTCTCACAAAACGAACTTGGCCCCATTTATTAGTAGCTAAATCTCCTGAGGCCTCATTTGTAAAATTTAGTGAACTCGTTCTAGAGATAACCATATCCACAAAAAACAGCGTGACATTTCCCCCTCTGTTACAATGCTGCCGTTTTCTCCCATTGAAAAGTCGAAACGGTTTTCTCAAGTTGATGCAGAAGTGCTTCGCTACGTTCACTCACTCACTCACGCACTCGCTATCGCTCGTGCGTTCGTTCGTTCGTTCACTTCGCTCAGCTAATTATCACAACCAAAGAACATTTTTCACCCGAAAAAAGTTTACATCTCAAATTAAAACTCAAAATCCAAATTTCATCCTAAAAATCGAATCATAGAAACGTTGTGTGTAAATCGCCTTAAAATGTAAACTTTTAAGCCATATATATTGAAAAGTAATATATTTCATTTATTTATTTATATAAACATTTTTTCTTGTTTTAACTTAAACTTTTATTAAAACAACACACAACAGTGTTATACATTAAAAGTCAACTGGGATTTGAAAGTGTCTGGAATTTTCCCGGTGCGTGAAAAAATAAATTCCAAATTCAAACAATAATGAAATACAACAAAAATTTTTATTTCAAGGGGCCATTCACCTATGTTGTTATTGGATTCAGTGAAAAGTGAAGTTGAATACTAAGAGAAATTAATTGATTTTTAAATAAAATGGTTCATAGAAAATGTTTAAATTCTGAGAATTAGAATCCGGGTACCATCCATAGATGACGTTCATAAGAATTTAGCAATTCAAAGAAAATACAGAGAAAAAATTTAAATAAACCCAATTTGCTAACTTTAAAATCCCTTAATTAAATTTCCAATAAATAAACCTCCACTGAATTCGAAATTATAATTAATTAAATAAAATTAATTGATTAATGATTTTAATTAGGACGGAAAAGTTTGAGAGTTGTTCATAAAAATGTACCATTTAAAATCAGTATCAACCAAATCAGTGAATAGATTAAACAAACTTTCCGAAAATATTAAAATTCTAGCAAATATTCCTGTTTTAAAACTACATTATTATCATCGACGATTTTAATTTAAATGCAAATTCACTCTCAACCCACAACCACAACACATCAAGAGAGACATCCTGAGACAGAGGACACTAGATTCGACACAGTTCACTACACACACTCTCTTGCAAATCTGTCACACATTTTCCCAAAACAGGGTCGTTCATAAAGTAAGTGTGTTGTGGGGTCGTACACAAAGTACGTTTGTTTTAAAGAATCACCCTATAGTAAGTGATCTCGTAAATCACAAAATTTCTCAACCCACTCAAATCCAATTCTCTAATTTATTCATTGTAAATTTAATATTTAAATTTTAAATCTTTAAAAAATAAAAAACCTTTTGAAATTCTCTATCGACAATTGTTAATTTTTAGAGAAAAATTCCGCTTTTAAGAAAACACTCATCAATCATTTTCGTGATTGATCAAAGATAAAATATAAATTTAAGCATTCTGCTCATGCGCATATAACACAAAGAACTAATTACGCATGCGCACTAACCTATTAATTACCGAAACAATCAAAACACGCATGGACGCACAGCAACATCACATCTTACTACTTAAAATCGATTTATTCGATGGATCCAAATTAAAAATGCAATGCAGTGAAGCATCTACCGGCTTCCACAAGCTCCTTAAACGGAAAATTTGTTGAAAGTTACTTTTACCTAGAAAGAGAAAAAATAGAAAAAAATATAAATAGTATAAAGGCCAGATAAAAATTTCCCGTAAATATAATTAATTTCAAAAAAATAATGCAATAAAAACAATATAAAATTAGAAATAATAATAATAAATTAATTCTGAGAAAAATTAATTTTCTAGTAGAACCTTTCATTAATTGTCGAAGGAATATATACTTTTCTTAATTTTCCAAAGAAATTTAATTAATCAAATCAATAATAAATTCATTGTTAAATATCGTGACATTTGAATCCCAATTAATAAAAAATGTAACCTTTATAAAAACCGAAAAATAAAGATGATTTAAAAAAAATTAAGAAACACGCATGCGCAAAGAAAATCTCTTTTATGTTAAAAAGGGATGACCCAAAGACTTATCCAACTATCTATCCCAATGGACCAATTGAATGGGAGGGGGGAGAGCCTTTCAGAACAACAGTGTCAACTTCAAATCTTCATCTTCAATCTCATGAGAGAGAAAATATCGTAAGTAAGCAGCTTCAACACTTCTCTTACAGGATGTTCATTCATAAATATCGTTAAACATTTTTAAAAATACATGTCATTTACGTATCATCCTTTCATCTCAACACCACACTCTAGAGCTCTGTATATAAATTGAAGGAAATCTATAATATTTAATTCCCAGTTCGACAATCTCTCTTACTCCCTCAAACATAAACAACAGTTAACCCTTTCCGTGCCACAAATGGCACAGCTCTAGCGGTCGCATTTTTGGGTCTAGCGACTTGAAATTTTAGGACAGTACTCACCAAGGACTGCAAATTTGGGGAAGGATACTGATTTGTTCCAATTGGAACACTTAGGACAAAATATTTTTTTATCGTCGATCTGAGTAGCTAGATCGATTCTACTCGCTTTGCTGAGAATTTTGATATATAACATGCCCAAGAAAAAAATTTGTATCCCCCTTGAATCCAAGGATACAGAATCCTAGGTACCAGAAATAAGGCATTAATGTAACAACTGAAGACGTCAAACGATTCTACAGACCTTCCTGAAAATTTTGATGTAAATTACAGCCAATTTGGTCAACGGGAAGGCAGTCAAATGCGATGTAGAAGATAAACTGATAAAAAATCCAATTTACCAGAATTAGGGCACGCGGACATCAGCTAGAGTGTCATTGTAATAAATCGATTTGAAAGGATTGGGGTGACTTAATATGGACATGGGGTATACCAAATTGATCGTTAAGTTTGTTTGAACTCTCTGTCTGGAACATTACTTGACTAATTGAGCATTGGGAATACAATACTATGCATACGGGGTCACTCATAATGTACGAACAAATTAACTGTATTTCCGGGAAAGTTGCTCTCAAAAACTATCAATTTTATTCACATTGTATCAGTGAAGTTGTGCAATAAGAGAAGAAAAAGAATTTTTGGATTGGCGCACAGTACTCGAGTCAGAATAGTTCTTTCGTTTGGATCGACAATTCACCACTGAATTATACCAATTGGGATGCTGCCCAAAGTCCACAAAGTCTGGCAGATCACTGCGTGCACATGCAAGCACACGTTGGCAAGTGGAAGGATGGTAGCTGTGGCAAACAGAATGCTGTCGTATGTCAGAAGATGCAATTCTGGTCTACTGAATTTTTGAAGAAAGAATATTTAAGCTCGAGAAAGCAACAGAGTGACACTATTCGGAATCTTACACAAAATTTTGAAAATTCAAACCAAAGAATTGCATCCCAAAAGGAGAGTTTGCAGAATGCTTATCAAAGAATTGATGCACTCAAACTAAACATGGAAAATATCAACCAAAGATTTGATGAGCTAAAACAAAGCCTCGAATCTGCTAACTCCCGAATCACTGAACAAAAGCTGAGCTTTGAAAGTGCTAACCTGAAGGTCAATGAACAAGCACAAAACTTTATTCCAATTGGTTTCCTGTACACTCAGCTGCCAAATGAAAAAGATCCAAGCCAAATTTGGCCATCGATGGCATGGACTGATGTCAGTTCTCAATTTGCTGGAGTGTTCTTTCGTGTATCTGGAGGCGATGCAGAGCCGTTTGGTCAAGTACAAAGTCCAACTTCTCCACAACTGTCAACTGTCGAATACTTGCGGACCCGTGGGGATGACAAACTTCACCTTGCTTCGGGACAGTGTCAAACGGTTAGAACCGCAGGTTATATTGGCGCTTGGCGCAGTTTGAAATTTTGTATGTCTAGTGGTGAGGTTCGACCTCGAAATATGGCAGTGCACATTTGGAAACGGACTGGGTGATGTGATGAATCAGTTCATTTGTAAATGTTTGTTGATTGATCAATGCACACGATTACTAGTAGATTGCAATTTGGGTGGTAATATTGACTATTCGTGGAAGAGAAAATATCTTTAACTGTACATATTAGGCTTATCAGTGACTAATGATGGTACTATTGAGACGGTGGTGGGCGGTTGGAGTCGTATGATCTACAGTGTCGAATTTGGGAATTGTAGGATTTGATTGCGGTTTCAAATGTCTGGTGGGGAGGTGAGACCGAGGAATATGGCTGTGAGAGTTTGGAAACGAACTGGGTAAAGCTTGGATAAGAATTGTTTTAGAAAAAACAAAAAAATGCTCGGGTCGCAAGCGACCCTCGCAAAGGCGCTCTCGCGCCAACGCCACCCCCAACCACCACCCCACCCCCACCCCCAACACTCTCTCCCCACCACCGCACCACACCCCTGTTACAAGATAGCAAAACAGATTTATTGCATAGTCAAAGGCGAGCACATGTACACACGAGAGGAGGCACACGCTTACTGACAAAAATACTTTTTCCTCTCTACAGACAACACACACAAGCAGGACTGTCCACAGAGGACGTTACAGAACAGTACATAACCACAACACTCAACACACCCCCTGGTTTGGTACTGTCTGGAACGGAAGTCCCAGCAGTTTGTCGGCATCCCGAGAGGCACTCTTCGTCTTGGTCAGACCATCGGCTAGTTGAGTCGCGGTTCCAGTCCAGTTCACATCAATGTAGCCCTTGAGGATGTAATCCTGCAAGGCGTGCAATTTCGTGTCGATGTGCTTGGCCATCGAGTTGTTCTTCCGGTTGGTCGCCACCTGCATTGTGGGTTGGTTGTCCTCGTAGATCACAGTCGGGTACTTTACAGGAATGGACAATTCCTCCATTAGATTTTGCAGCCATAAGACCTCATTAGTTGCTGCAGCCAGGGCGATGTATTCGGCTTCGGTGGTAGACGTACTCACCGTCTTCTGTTTCTTACTAAACCAATGAATCGAACTGCCACCAAGTCGGAACAGTGCTCCAGACTGAGATTTCCGATCTCCACTCGGTGCAAAGTTGGCATCTGCGTAGGCTAACAAGTTGGATCCATCTAGGTTGCCCAGGTGAAGTTTCTTGTGCTTGGTCGACCGGACGTAGTTGAGCACTTTCTTGCAGAATTTGAATAATCGGTGACTTGGATGATGGAGATGTCTTGACAGGAGGCTGACCACTGATGAGATGTCGGGTCTAGTCATGTTCGCGATGAAGAGCAATCCGCCAATGATACTTCGCACGGGCATTGATTCATCCACTGGGTCCTGGGTTAGGTCAATCTCTTCAAGTGCTGGCAATGATTCAGACTTCTTCGACTCAGAGACGCCGAATCGTTCGGTCAAGTCGTTGATATAGCTCTCTTGGGACATAGAGAGTCTCTCCATATCTTGACTTCGCTCAAAATCAACTCCAAGGAATCGGCCAATTGGGCCCAAGTCTCGCACTTCAAGCAATCTTTTCAGTTGATTCTTGATTTCCTCCATAGTTTTGAGGTCTTCTGTGAGGATCAGGATGTCATCTACGTAGACTAGGATATAGCTGACCTTAGTCCCTTCTCTTCGTACATAGATGCACCTCTCAGACTTGGTAGGATAGAAACCCATCTCAGCTAGGATCGAGTTCATCCTTTCGAACCAGCATTTGGGCGCTTGCTTCAGACCATACAAGGATTTCCACAACTTCCAAACCTTGCCAGGCTCAGCATAACCAGGAGGTGGCTTAACGTAGATTTCTGTGTCAATGTGCCCATTGAGGAAGGCTGTTTTGATGTCAACTTGATGGACATGGAGTTTCTGTAATCCCGCGATAGTCAGCAGGAAACGGATCGAGGCAAAAGAGACGACAGGCGAGAAGGTTTGGTCATAGTCGATGCCCTTCTTCTGGCAGAAACCTCGAGCCACTAGTCGAGCCTTGAATCGGTCGATCAGTCCATTTGCCTTCTTCTTGATATCGAAAACCCACTTGGTGGTGATCGGTTTCTTCATTGGGTCTTCGTCGACAACGTCAAACACCTGATGCTCCATCAGTGACTTGATTTCATCATTTGTGGCACCTTGCCAGTAGTGAGAATAGTTCGGGTCATTCATTGCTTCGTCGTAAGTGGCGGGAACTTTCACCTCCTTGGCGTTAAGATGCTTCAATTCGGCAGCCAGACCAGTATAGTCCCATTCTCCGAATCGCTCGGGTGGGACTCCTAAGTTACTTCGAGCTGACCTCCGCAACGCGGCAGGTTGTTCAATTTGGTTCACAACCACCTCAGGTGGGTCATTCAGGTTCAGGTTGTCGACCACCGCCGGTGGATCATTCAGGATTGGGTTGTCGACCACCGCAGGTGGGTCATTCAGAATTGGGTTGTCAACCACCGCCGGTGGATCATTCAGGATCGGGTTATCAACCCCAGCGGGTGGGTCATTCAAGATCGGGTTGTCAACCACCACAGGTGGATCATTCTCGGTTGGGTTCGCAACCTCCTCGGGTGAGCCATTCGGAATTTGGTTCGCTGCCACCTCAAGTGGTGCATTCAGGATCGGGTCAATTACCACCGTTGTAGCAGGTTCCACTGTTTCTTCATAAAATCCACCTTTCTTTAATGTCCACACAGTCTTCGGTATTGTCGGCACCTCCGGAGGTACATTTACGACCGGTTGCGGGACCACAGGAGGCTCAACCGTAGGTTCGAAGACGCTTGATCCACCACCTTGGTCGTCATCGTCTTCATCATTGTCTTTAGATGAGCTACCTCCACTAGCATCATTTCCACCATGTTGCTGACCATTAGACGATGCCGTAGGTAGGGCAGACGAAGAAATCACACCCCCTGATTGGGGAATCATCACCATCATGTCCGTAATCAACTCCTCCGGGAAGACACAGGTTGATCGACAAGCTTCGTTCTCTTTGCAGTTGCACTCGGTGACTGGTTCCTTCTTTTCACAGAACGGGAATACGCCGTCAATGATCTTCACATTGCGTTCTGGAACGATGGCGCCGGTTTCTCGATTCAACAGCAAATAGGCATCGGCATCAGGTGCGTATCCAACGAACACCATTTTCTCAGAAGTTGGATCAAACTTGTCTCGCAACTTCTTCTCGTGATGAATCCAGCGATAGGCGGCCGATCCAAACACGTGTAGTTTCTTGATGCCATCGTCCTTTCGAGGGAACAGAACTTTGAACGGGATCTGGCCATCCAAAGAGGCATGTGGCCAGCGATTAGCGAGGTAAGCGGCAGTCTTCAGAGCCAGTGGCCAGTATCGGGCAGGCATACAACTGTCAAACATCAACGCCCGGGCAATGGTGACCACCTTTTGGATCGTCCGCTCTGCGGTTCCATTCTGTTGGTGGCAGTAGGGCACAGAATGCTGGAGCTGGATTCCATGTTCAGCCAGGAACTCGCCGAAATAACCAGCAAACTCCCCACCATTATCACTGCGGACACTCTTAATTTTCCGGTCAAGTTGGTTTTCAAACCGTAACTTGAACTTCCTGAAAGCCTCGAGTACTTCGGCGGATGACTTGCCTTTCAGAAGAAACACCTCCACGTACTTGGAGAAATCGTCTATGAATATGATGAAGTGGTTGCTTCCATCATAGCCAGTTTTTCGCATCTGTCCACACAGATCGGTGTGAACCAGTTCGAGGGGTTCCGTTCCACGGTCCTCTGCTGAGCGGTACGGCAACTGGTGTAGCTTAGTTCTTAGGCAGGTTTCACAGTTTTCTGGATGATTCAACTCCAGTTCGGGATACAACTTCCTCAGGGCAGTCAGTTTCTCTGCGCCTGGGTGACCGAACTTACTGTGCCAATCTGGTTTCTTCGTGACCAAAGCTGAGTCACGGCCACCATGATCACTGGTATCAATGTACCTATACAGGTTGTTGATCATCTTAGCGCGCAGGTATACTTGATTGTCTTTGAATACGATGGCTTCACGTTTGTCGAAGAGCACTTTAAAGCCATTCGAGGTTAGCTGGCTAACAGATATCAGGTTCTCCTCGAAAGACGGCGCAACATGAACGTTGGTGAGCTTCAGTTGCCGAGAACCAGTGTGCAGAAACGTATCTCCGGCTCGGTAGATCTTGCAGATAGCTCCGTCAGCAAGTACCACGGAAGAATTGTTGATCTCCCGGATCTCAACTAGGTTCTGGTCACATTTTGAATAGTTCTGAGTTGCTCCCGAGTCGAGTACCCAGGAGGCGAAAGCACGGGATACATAAGGGTCAGGCTTGTGAGACCTCTTGAAATCGTTGTAGACACGTTCGGTGCAGTTCGAGATGTTATGGCCCTGCTCATGACAATAGAAACAGGCCTTGTTGGAAATGTCCTGGACTCGTCGAGCTTCTTTAGCGGGACAAATTTGAGGTTTCACGGACAATGTGCAGATGGCCGAGTTTCTCTGGTTCATCTTCCGGCACTTGTCCTTAATCTTGTCAATGGCTTCATCGACAGCGTGGGTGCCATACGCGAGGGTGTCCTTGAACGATGACCAGTCGGGACCATCGGGAAGAGAATTAGCAAGGAGACCAAGATGCTTGTCACTATCAAAGATAGCCCCACCACTACGAAGATTCTGGATTTTCTTCTCAACCAGGTCGAGATGCTCACACACAGATTGATCATCTAACTTGACCAGCTTGGTAGACTTTATGTCGTCTTCTAGGCGGGACAACTTGGTATAGCTCAGCACTCCGTACTTTTCTCGTAGATTCTGGACGGCATTGTAGGCAACAAACGACGAGCCAAAACAAGACTGGAAATTCTGGGGAACGGCGTTCAGGATCATGAACATAGCCCGGCGATTCATGGGATGATCCTGCTGGTAGGCACGAGAAATGACATCGAGAATACCCTCTCTTTCAAGGGTGACCGAGAGCATAAAGAACCACGTTTTGAAGTTATACTGGTCAAGCATAGGAATCGGATTGTCATCGATGACACGGACATAGTTGACTGGCGAGACAAGGACATCCTTGGGAACGGGAAACTGGATGGCTGGAGCCAAACTAGTCTGGTAACGGGCGAGAACGGGACGGGAACGAAGGTAAACGATGTACAGGACCAAAACAGTGAGAGCTGTGATGATGATTACAGTCGAGACATCGGGCAGGAATGAACCGTAGAGGTTCCAGAGGATACGGGCGAGGTACTCGAGTAGAGACATCGTGGCTGATAACGTGTTACAAGATAGCAAAACAGATTTATTGCATACTCAAAGGCGAGCACATGTACACACGAGAGGAGGCACACGCTTACTGACAAAAATACTTTTTCCTCTCTACAGACAACACACACAAGCAGGACTGTCCACAGAGGACGTTACAGAACAGTACATAACCACAACACTCAACAACCCCCTCTCCACCTCAGCACCCACTCCTCATAACACGATCAATCTCAAGACATCATCTCATTTCACTAATACTTATTGATTTAAAAATTGCTCATAGTTCATAAACCAATTATGTCAATAATACATTTAGCTTTACAGTAGAATTTTGATTGCCGTTCACTGCTATTGGTTGCCACACTGGTTACTGGTAGTAATCTCAATATGTAACCATACAAACATAGTTGGTTTCTTTCGATCCATAGTGGCCGCTCAATTCCAATATCCGCGCGTTGATTGTCGTTTTTTATTCTGTTCTTCCAAGTTACGTACACCAATCTTGTCAGGGATCACAGGAATCTGAAGACTGTATACGCGATCCTGTCGTGTCCCTTAGAATCCACGTCTCATATCTGTACATGAGCATTGGTATACCGATTTGAACACTGTTTGGTTGGCCTGCTCAATTCGGCTTTGTGAACGACCGTTCGGGAAAGTGTTTTTATTGCCTGTGCGTTACGTCGGTCCTAATATCAGGCTTGTCTTCCATAACTTTCAAAAGTTATTCCAAAGTATTTGAATTCGGCAATTTGTTCAAACTGGTTTCTCCTATACTGGTTTCTATCTCCTTACATTTGTACTTGACATGACACTTGTCGTCTATAGATTGATTTTCATTCTGTTTGAATTTGAAGTTAATGATGAGTTGATAATTCCGAGTAAAATGATTCGTTTAATCACTGGTAAAATAAAGTTGGTTAGTGTGATTCATGTTGTGAATGTCACAATCACTCTGGCATAGAACAGATCATAGATCATCAATTGGTTTGATTCATTTGGGATAAAGATGATGTGAAATTTGATGACTATGCAGGCGGTTTCAAAAGATTCAAACTTTAAGAACAATCATCACTATCATCAACACTACAGACAAAACAACAACACAAACACAAACACACGAATCGTGTGACATGACGATTATAAACTTTAACAGGTTGTAATTACAAAATGTCATTAAGAATGCTGTAAACAACGATGTGGTGCAATGGAATAATGATGGAATCATTATGGTTGTGATTATTTTGGTGGAGTTGATTTTAAGATGGTTTGAGTTTGGTTGGTTGAGACGATATCAACCTGAAGACTTCGTTGTTTACATTGAGATGCAGTACAACGCGCTGTCGTCTGCATGCACAGCTGTGTGTGTGTGCCTCTGTGTGAGAGTGTATGTGACTGTGCACTGTTGCAGTACAGTACAGTGGGTGATGAACGATTCGATTAAATGGGCGATTTCACCGGTGAAAGTATCACGGAGAAAACTACTGTATTATTTTAGAGGTAAGTAGATTTTGTCATGTAATTAACGCTTCAGATAATTTTGTAAACTTTGCATTTTAATAAAATGACTTTGAAATTTTGCCATCTGTATACTATACTATGCACATAACTTTAACATTCTGCCTACAATAAGTCTGAGCTGTCCGCATTTGGTATTGCAACTAATAATCGATTGTATAAGTGCAAATTGAGCTCAAGCACTCGAGTGCAACTAATTTGCATGACAATAAGTGCCTTTTTGTTCAGTGAATTTGTGGATGTGATTGTCAAGGCCAGACTGGTTAAGACATTCATTTCCACATATTTGTTGAGTGATTAATGTCACCCGATTACTACAGTAGAATACAAATAGAAATATACTTGATAGCGATAATATTTGCTATTCGTGGGAAAGAAGATGTCTTTAACCATATACGGTTATATATATGTTGCATCCTAATCATTGTTTTTGTGACAGTGAAACACAGAGTGAATTTGTTTTGGCTGAATAGCACAAAATGCAGAAGAAGAAATCAGATTTCCAGAAAAAAAAAGTTGTTTACGTTCATTTTGGTTCAATCAAATAAAGTACACGATTCAATGCGTCTCTCAACTTGGAGATCAAAATGGTCCAGACATTCATTTGTACATATTTGTTGAGTGATTAATGTCACGCGATTACTACAGTACTAGAATACAATTTGATGTATATTTGAAGTCAAAGAAGCATCACGTTCTTCAGCTGGAAGATGACAATTTGGTAGACCACTATCGGCGGACACTTCAAAGGTGCTATTGAATGGAATCTTGAATCTCATTTTGTCCATTTCCCGTTTCCCACCGAGAATCAATGCCAAAGTGCGTCGTCGAGCACAGGCACTCATCAACAGCTTCGCCCATCGTGGACATACTTGATCGAGTTGAAGTAGGTCGGACAAAGGCACTCGGTCAAAGATGAGAAGGAGACAATCGTCTGGTAAGAAGTCAATGTGGAGACACATTTTCGGGGACAGAGTCGTACAAATGAGTGCAATTTCAACAAAAAAAGATGAGCAACAACAACAAACTGACAGCACAATAACGCCTTTTTCACCATCAAATGATAGATGTGATAAGATTCCACATAGAGTAATCACCAATAATAACGCCCATTTACCCAATACTCAAATACAACAAAATATCCATTATCTGAGTGATGAGTTACACCAAGTCGTAAGAGAACTAACTCGTAACGATCTCAACTTCTACTGCCCAAAAGGACATATATATGATATATATGGCATATATGCTTCATTTTATAAGAATGAACAAAAATATATGAAAGTTTATTCTTAGGTGGACGCAAAAAGACATAGCAAAAACAAGATTTGCGAAAACACGATCAAAAGATGATACATTGTAGCACACAATTCTGCGCATGATGAGAAGAATAAAAATAAATAATATAAGATAACCTTTTTAAAAATTCCCGACTTATGGTGATAATACGCATGCGTAAATAAAAAATACTAAATTTAAAATTACCGTATATTCCCAATTAACCTAGTAGGCGCTAGTCGGTTTCAGCCGAAGCTCGCTGCGGCGTTAATTCGAGAGCGGCGGTAAATCAAGAATTTACTGTATTCATAATTCAAGTGCAAAACAGATATGTAAAATTTCTATTGTGGCATTAGATTCCGGAAAATTATTAAACTGATTATTAAAAAAATAAATTTTAATTTTAATTACCTTTTAAATTCAACACAACCAACTCTTCTTAACGGTTACTGCTTAACTTTCATACAAAAACTTGGTATGATAGTAATCATTGATAACTAGTAAAAAAATTCAAAAAAAACCTTTTATGAACCATCATCACAGTTACGATTTAAACTTCGCTACTTTGAAAAGATAAGACATTTATTTTTCGAGTAAACCAGTTTTCATATGAAAGAAAACAAAAAAAGACAAGACCTTTCAAATAAATATTGTGAGCGTAACGTTATTTATGAGTAGGACTCACAGAAAAAAAATTTTTGCAGTAAATCATGCAAGTCTATTTATTTGATATTTAATATCTAAAAAATAAATGTAACCAGTCACAAAAATGATTCACTTGAGCATAATTTTTTGAAACTCGCATAAGAAAAAAACTTTCAACGAAATACCTTTTAAAAAATATTATTGATAAAATCACTAACTGAATTTCTGAAATGCGCATTAAAGCTCCGTAGCAACACTTTTGAAGGACAAAATATTCCATTAGCATCTCTTTGTTGAATGCATCATATGCATCTTATTTTTGCTGTTTAATTTTAATTTTACTTTTTAAAATCTGTCCATTGTTCATCTTATCTCACTTATTACTCTGAACAATAATTTAAAAATCATGTAACCAGTTACATAGACGAAAACCTTTATAAACTAACTTATAATTAATCTTGCTTCAACCAATGATTAAAAAAATTATGCAAAAAAGCAATAAAGAAACCGCTAAAACAATTGCAAAAACCTTTTTAACTTTTACACCGGCAAATTAGATAATGAAATATTCGTAAACATTATATTGATTGTTCTCTAATGATCAATCAACAAAAAGAAACGAAAAATTGTACTCAACTCAAAATTTTGTCAAGAAAGTGAATTTAAAAAAAATAATATAAAAATAGTTTTACACATACAAAAGAAAATTCGAAACCGTTGACAAAATCCTTTGTCTCCTAGCCGAAGAATTGCCGAGGAAAATGCTTACGTAAGCATGTTATGTAAGGAAAAGTCACACCGTAAAAATGAATAAAATAAAATGAACTGCACTAGAAATGAACTTAAGCTTTCGAGTTCTGTTCTTTTTTCTGGTTAAGTGAACATGTTTGGCTTCCTCTACTTCTTCTCAGTATCTTAATTTGATCACTTTTAGACTCTATGTATCTATTTACTATTTACTCTACACAGAAATAAACTCGTCTAAAAGTCAAATTTACGATTAACAAATTCCAGATCATAACACTGATCTACAGGAATTGTCAAGTTTCAGGTACTCGGAATTTTATGAGCTATTCTTATAGCATTTTTGACGTAGAATTCGATGGTATGGTCAAAATTGACCGTTTGACTTCAGTTTTTGAGATATTCAAGTTTTAAGCGCATTTTTGTCCAAATTTCAAATTTCTAGGCTCGAAACTTCAATTTAAAGCTAATTTTCAAATTTTCCTTGTTTTTCTGAAAATTTTAAGCACCAGAACGTCCAAATTGCTTAAGATTTACTATTTTAACTCGGTTTTTAAAGATGATAAAACGATAAAAAATTGAATAATTTTTATCAGGTCATGAAGTTAATGAATGTGATTTTTATCGTCTTTCCTGAAAAGTATCATTTTTAAAAATCAAGTTAAAATAGTAAATCTTAAGCGATTTGGACGTTCTTGGTGCTTAAAATTTTCAGAAAAAACAAGGAGAATTTAAAAATCTGTTTTAAATTGAAGTTTCGAGCCTAGAAATACGAAATTTGGACAAAAATGTGCTTAAAACTTGAATATATCAAAAAACTGAAGTCAAACGGTCAATTTTGACCAGACCATCGAATTCTACGTCAAAAAATGCTATAAGAATAGCTCATAAAATTTCGAGTACCTGAAACTTGACAATTCCTGTAGATCAGTGTAATCAAATGTTCAGAAAGTTCACAAAATTTTCCTAGAAATTTGAATTTAAAATCAAAGAAAATCTTCATAACTAATGTGCCAAAATCTGATAAAGAAAACAATTCTCCCATGACAAATTCTGTTCAAGATCTTTCCGACTAGATAAATAATATTTCTAGGGAAATTTTTCTCTCAATTTCAATTTTATCTTTCTCATTAATCAAGCAAACTTTTGGGTCAGTGACATTTCTGTTTTAATTGAGAAAACTAAAAATTATTTTTTTGGTTGATGACCTTTTAATTTAGACGAACTTTAACTACAAATAACAAATGGCATAATATCCTGAAAGTGAGATAATTTAAAAATTTGTACAAAAAACAAATAAAACAGATAAAACCATTTAAAAAATTGAATCTAATTTGCAAACAACTTGGCCCCTCTTTAAGTATTTTAATTTTAAAAAAGTAGAAAAACGAATCAATACAAAGAATTTTTAACAATTTAAAGAAAAACAATTAAAGCCAATCAAGTTTAGCTAATACGAGAGATGGGTAGCCATTCATAAATACTATGATAAAAAATTGATAGCCAGGTTATATATCTAAAATACCTTTGTAATTCCACAAAAACATGCGAGAAGTACAAAATTTTAATAATCTTGACAAATTTATAAGCAAACAAAGAAGTGTCATTCATAAACAAAATGTTGACATCGCTAAAATGGATCATTCATAAATAATGTACTACCGATTTTTAAACTGTTATCGAAGGGATCCGTTAATGTTTAAATTTCAAAGCTTTGAATCACCAAAAAAAACGGGATAATATTTGTAAATAAGGTGATCCATTGAAGAATAATAGAAGATACCTGTCTAAAAGTAAAGAAGCGATTCCAGTTGTAAATTTATCCATATGTATTGCTAAAAAATGAAGCTAAAATCAAATCCCAAACGGGAATGATTAAAAATATTTTTACCGATTCACTAAAGCTCAAGAAAATTACAATGACAAAAAATGAATCTAAAGGACCCTAAGAAGGTCAGAAATTGACCAGGGGCATTCATAAATAGAATAACCAATTAAATAAGATTGTCTGGCAAGCCAGGCAAAGTGCGAGACTCTTAAAAAATAAAATATAAACTTGAACTATTAAGTGAGAAACTTTTAAAACAACTTTATTTGAGCCATTTGGATTACTAAAGAGACTATTGGGACCAATATTTTTATATAAAATGTGCAACACATTTGTTCATAATTTTCCACGTTGTGGCCACAAAAAATCTTTTTTAAACTTGGCGCCACCAGAATTGGGCCTAATGTTCCATGGCGCCCAAGTTAATTTTGACTATTCGATTACATATGCTGACAAGTATATTTATCCAAAATCTTTCAATTTTAGGTTTTAAGGTTTTCTAAGATATATCATTTGCCACGAGAACGGGCGTCATGTTCCATGGCGCCCAGTTTTGGTTTGACTAGTTGATTACATATACACCCTAGTGTGTGTATGCCAATTTTGGTAATTTTAGGGTATACAGTTCTCTTAAAATACATTTGTCACCAGAATGGGCGTCATGATCCATGGCGCCCAGTTTTGGTCTTACTAGTCGATTACATATACACCCTAGTGTGTGTATGCCAATTTTGGTAATTTTAGGGTATACAGTTCTCTTAAAATACATTTGTCACCAGAATGGGCGTCATGATCCATGGCGCCCAGTTTTGGTCTTACTAGTCGATTACATATGCTACCAAGTATATGTTTGCTAAATATAGCAATTCTAGGGTCAATGGTTCTCTCAGGATATGGTCAAAGGTTAACAGACAGACAGACAGACAGACAGACAGACGGACACGATGGCAATAGCATAAGCTTACGACTCTAAAAGAGTCTCGCTAAAAGGGAGATTTAAAACAATTTTAACTATAATCAACAAGCAATATATAAAAAATGTAGCCAATCATTAATTGCGAGCACTAATCATAAACAAGATTGCCAATAAGATACAAAGTAGAAAAAATAGCCAAATTACCTTTCAAAGACATATGCAATCAAAGTATGCAATAGAAAATGTAGCAATAACAAATAAAAGTCGCCGGAAACAATAAAAAGGAAAACACAAATTACATACAACACTCTACACATTCAAACACACAAAGAAATAGTTACAATGTAACAACCAAATAACATGCCACTGAAAGGGTTAATTAGTTAATTCCCTTTCTCGTTCTCACATAAATACAGGGTGCAAAAGAGTAGAGAATAGAGATGTAATCACGACTGACTGAAGAGCAAGTAAAAAAGACAAAAAACAAACACAAATAAACACATTTCACACAAACATGAAGAGTGAATGAATGCACAAAACAAAACAAAAAGCAAAAGAAGAAGAACAAAAGAGAGACGACAAAATGACGCCCGGCGCCATCACATTCGGAGGGCGACATACCTCCGGATACAATGACGCCTCACTACTATTGCTCATTACTACTAGTAGTGAGAATGATCGATACAGGGCTCCCCATTACGTCATTTATGAATAGTACTTAATTACATAACAAATTACATAACAAATTACTTGATAAATAATTACCCTGTATCCTGTTATTTTGTTTCCCTGTTCAATCAGACAAATAATAATCATAATGCGACTTGAATCAACAGTCTGTCTGTGTATTCGATTTTGTTTTTAAATAGTTCAAAAGCCTCTCTTTAAATGAATTATAATTGTTGCGAGTTAAATAACGAATTCCTGAGGAATCCCTCTTTCAAATAACAAGGTGTTCAAAAAATTATAAACAAAAAAAAAAAACATTTTAAGAAATTAACCCGACGATTTAAATTGGGTATCTTCTATGCCCCAAAAGACACAAAATCTATAGAAATTCGGTTTTATATTTATTATCAGAAATAACCATTTGGAAAATATTCACGAATTTAATCGTCCAAGTATCCCAAATTTACATAAATTGTAGCACTTTTATTTTGTAACAAAATAAATTAGAAAGTAACCTTTAAGAAAATGATGCTATACAATCAAATAAATGTTGGCAAATCGATTTGATTGTAGAAAATAATCAAGATCTATTAAAGCTAATAAAAAGTAGCAAATTGAACTAGTAAAGTTGTTATAAAATAACTGAAAGAAACTGCTACATAGTAGCAAATCTGATAATTATAACCATTTAATGAATTTCTCTGATCGAGTTTTCTGAACAAATTATTCAATGAATCTATAATGGTAAGAAACTTTCAAAAATCACAATAAACTACATTGTAGCTAATCTAAGAATTGTAACCGTTTTTAAAACAAATTGGCAATAGAAACCTAACATAAATCTCTATTAAATCAATTCACTCACGCTAATTTGTACTACATTTGTATCAAAATGTTTATTTTTATATTTAATAATATCAAATAGAAAGAAAAGTTTGATGCAACAAGTATAGTATCTGGTGCGCGCACAATGTTTCAATTTTTTAGCTCATTACTACACAACTACTACTGCATATGCATGAGTATATTTGCACCAGAAAATGCACTAGCGCACGTACGTGCGCATGCGCAGACCAACTTCAATTGCTCACCCTGCGTCACAACACAGTATAATTCAAACAAACAAAAACCAGGTTAAGTTGGGTTATCGATTCCAGACGCGAAGTAGGGGAAAAAAATACGCAGACAAAATCAAATTAAAAATCAAATGACGTCATTCGTTGACACATAGTACATAGTAGAAGAATAATTTTGATTGAACATAAATGCGCATGCGCACACAAATTTCCGCTTACGTCTATTTTAACCCAATTATTTTTGAAAAACCAAAGATGATTGTGCATATAAAGTAAAAATAGACGTATATAATTTAATAACCATTTAATTATGGAACGCAAACGATTTTAATATTATAATAGTAAATAAATTTAGGATCACCCAGTTTTTATCAATTATGTTCTACTTATCATTAAATGTTATGTCATACTATTAGGCTATCAAGAAACTTCCCATAAATGCCACCTCATTTCTAAATTACAGAAATTTCGTAAACTTTTCAAAGTCAACTTATGCCGAAATTAAGATATTACAAAAAAAATCATAATACAAGCAACGTTTTTAGAGACTATGAGAAAATTTGAAAGAATTAAATAAAACTTCTACCTTTTTGTAGTGGATGAAAGTATGACACAAATCACTATACTAACCTCATTCGCAACGGATTACTCATTACTACTTTTTATTGTGAAAAAGAATCCAACAAATAGATTTTAGAAATAGAAAAGAAAAAAGTTTTTTTAGTCAACAGAAAAATCTTGAAACTACTAACTAAACTTGAAACGACCATTTCATTCTCTGATCTATCATAAAATTGATAAAATAAATTTTCGCTTGTTTAAGAATCGCAATCAACTCTTGTAAATAATTGCAAAAAAAATGCTTTAGTTTTAGGGATTTTCAAGGAAATACAAGAGATGTTTGCGAAAATTAGTACGAGTATGACCTTTTTAAGACATACACGAATATAATTTTGAATTAAAAATCTTTCTAAAAACGATGAGAAAATTCAAATAAGCATTTTTAAAAAACCACAAAAAAAATCTATGAACCTTTTTTCAAACAGCAAACCGGACCAATTGAAAAAGCAACAACACAAAATAATATACAAAAATCTTATTGTTCTGCATCAATTTCATTACTTCAGAGAAATTTTCCGAGAAATATCCAACAAAAAGCAAATGTTCCCAAAAAACATTTTTTGAAACCAATAGAAGAAAAGAAGTTTGCTTACCTATTACGAAAAAGAAAAGTAAAAAACCGATTAGCAAAAAACCGAATTCAAATAAAAAAATTATTAAAAAATAAACTCCAATAAAAACATTAACCCACTAAATCCAAAAACAATCTTATTTTACCTTTTTAAAAACTGGTGAAATAACTCAAATATGACTCAAATATAAAATAATAAGAACCAAAGGATTAATTTTATTTTTAAAAACCATTTAAAAAGACGAATACAGATTCAAGTAAACAAATTAAATGTACCTTGAATAAACGAATTTAAATAACAATCAAAAAAAATATTTTCAAAAAACAATACAAAACAAACAAACATCTTAACCCATTCAGGGTCATCTGTGTGACAATCAACAAGTCCTTAATAAATCACCCCATAAAACCTAACACAGTAGGTTAACAACCTAACCTAACGTACATATCAACAAGACACAACAACAAGCAACACAACTTCACGTAGTCCAATTTTCCCTTTTTCAAATATAACAAATATAACTCGTATATGAGATCACATATTAGATTTTTTAAACCATACAATTTGGACCATTCATAGAATATGTAACAGTTTATATAGTTAAATTAAATAGTTTTATTCTTTTTCTAATAATAAATCGCAATTCAATCCATCTCTCTCTCTCTCTCTATTTCCCTCTCTCTCTCTCTATTTCTCTCTCTCTCTCTCTCTCTCTCTCTCTCTCTCTCTCTCCCTCTCTCTCCCTCTCTCTCGAGACCCCACCACAAATAGAACAACTCTGTTTGTTTGTTGTTTGTTAACCCCTGGGTCCCCAAAAAGTCCCATTTCTAAACACATTTTCATCATCATTTCAAACACACATCTAATACTCCCATGGAGATAATTACAATTCGATTTAATCTCTCTCAACAACCTCTCTGGGGTTAACAACACCTTTGTGTCAATCTATCTATTCCAAGGTGTAACATATAATATTCAACAGACTCAGTCATTGTAGACTGGAGATTTAATTTTTTTGTCTGATCTTTTCATGTACAGGATGACTTGTAAAAACGCAGCAAATTCACATTTGACTTTCTGATTTTAATCTCAATTTTTAACAACCTTGTATGCTTCTTGTAAGAATGAGCAGACAAAAAAAGTTAATTCTTAGGTTGACGCAGTAAGACTTAACAAAAACAAAATTTGCAAAAACACGATCAAAATATGATACATTGTAGCGATGCACAATTCCGCGCATGCTCAGAAAAATGATAGACATACCAGATAACCTTTTAAAATTACTAATTTGCGAGATGTAGTCAAAAAATCAAATTATTCATAATCCAAGTGCAAAAACAGATTTTATAATCAAGATAGTGATTAAGATTTGCAACGATGAAAACACTTTCCTTGCGCTCTCATAAAAAATAAATCACGAAAATTGAATAGAATCAAGATAAAAGAATTTCACCATTTACAACTTGAACTCGATAAGAACAGGATAACAAGAAATTATTTATGCAATGAAGATATTTAACCAATAAGAATTCTCATGCGCATACCATAATTGAATATTAATAACCTAAGCGCATGCGCATAAACATAGTATCTTCAAACTGAAAATTTGAAAAAGTTAAACCTTTAATAAGTTCACCAATCTGATATCGACTTAACAATTTAAAATTAGTATCAATATCAAAGAAAAAATATTCTTTAAAAAATTGATTAATTTTCAAAAGAATATTTTGTAATAACATTAAACCTTTTTAAATCAGCACAAGCAATATCATCATAACAGTTTCCCTAAAGCTTTCAGAAACATCTTTCAACATTTAATTATGTTATTTTTCAAATTAAAAAATAGAAACCTTTTTTTAAAATTTATTCGTAAAAATCAATTGAATAATAGCAATAGAAAACCATTTTAAGTTATAAATTTAGAAAAATTTAAACCCCCAAAATAACTAAAACCACCGAAATTCCCATTCCAAAACTTAAAAATCAAAATTAAATAAATATTTCTGAAAACCTTATTCGATCAAAACACGACCATCATGATGATATCACCAGCACAAGTACCAAAATTGACCTCATTGCACAAAAGAAGTGTGACCTTTAATATGATCATATTTGATTGTGTTGTTGTGTTGTGTTATTGTTACCATGTTGTCATTCTGTCCGTCCGTTCCTTCCATCCTTCCCAAGCACTTTCATATATATAAGCACAAACACAGAATATATATACGATCACAGCAACAGGTTACAATAATAATCACACAATCACAGACATAGGTAAACCCCCACTTCTTATATTTAACAGGACCACTCCTCGTATATGCGCGCACGTTCATTAAATATCACCAAAATTCTTATATACACGAAAATGTATTCAATTCTATCGAGAATGTAAGTAAAATCATAAGTAAAAAACTTTCTAAAATTCTTAAATATTATGCGAAATCGTATACACAACAAAAACACTCAAAACTCAAAACAAGTAATGCATGAATGTTAATTGCAAATTAATAAACAAAATTTGTATAACCATTTTAATGGAAAGATTGACAATCAACATAACTAAACATGAGAATAAACTGAAATATTCTCGAATAGATGAAAAATTCTTGATTAATTAATATTTAATCAAATAATTATAACACAACCTTTTGAAATTTGCACGTAGAAATTTCAACCGAATTTATTATATTTGAATTGGTCTATTATAAAAATTTCTATTTTATCAAATACGAAAAGATTAAAAATCTAAAATTTCCAAAAGTTTGAATGTAAAAAAATTTCAAATAGCCAGGAAACCTTTTATAAAAACAGACATAAACCAGATACACAAAAAAATGGAAAAACTATCAGAAAAGTTTATAAAATGAAAATAACCTTTTATAAGAACACCAACCATTGATCTGTTACAGTTGTGCTGTATTATCTATTTTCACAATTTAAAAAAAAGCTCATGCGTAGTTTTGATTTTAAAAAATCGACTCTTTGCTACAATGTATTAATAATTAAACAACTGAATAAATAATAAAAATAACCTTTACCCAGAATTTTTTCGTGAAACAAAAACAGTATGAATACGTCTTATACGAATGATTCTAGATAAAAAGTTTGATTTTTTGTATTTACCCTTCAAGTATCCTTAAATTTTTGGGGGTTTGGAATCGACCAGCCCCATCCCTCACTTTCCACCCTCACCTTTACCCTACCTGTCGCCACTAGTAAAGTACAGTACAGTACACACCAAGACAATACAAACAATGTCTAGTCTGTGTTAGCATTGTTCGTCTGTCCGTTCCTGTCATGTCAATTTGATTTGATTTTCACGCGATTATTACTCTCCGAGCCAGACAGACATGAACAGACTCGTACACGAATCTACTAAACAATCACTAGGAAAATATCACTTTTAAAAAACGTTATTGTTTGGAGACAATCCATCTTTTGTTCAGAAAATAAGAAATCAGACAATTTACAAAACCAAATAGAAAAAATATTGCTCATGCAGATAATCCAAAATCTATTACAAAAAAAACTATTTTCTAAACAAAACCATTAAAATTTATATTTGTGGTATTAATTTAACTCTTTAATTTCTCTTTTCTATATGAAACCATTAAACTATGAATTCTAGTCAACTTTACTTTCTAATACCTTTATATAACCATTAAATTAATTCAATTTAATCGACTCTTTTGTTTAAAATTATTATTTTTAAAATCTATTATTTTTACTAAAAACCTTTTTTATTCATCAATCCACAAATATGACAATAATAAGAATAATGTTCAACCATAAAATTTAAAAATATTCTGTATAACAAATTCTTTAAAACATGTTAAAAAATTTTAAAATCACCCAATACCCGCTGAAAGGTATCACGAATCTGAAATAGACATACAGCAAGCAAGCAAGCAATATTCACTTCATTCACTGTCTGACAGTCTCATCGAGAGAATATTCTTGCAATACATGATTGATCGATTGCTGCTGCACTGCACTCGTAAGTAAAACAAGAAAATGAAGAATATAAAGAATAAGAATATTATTACACAAACACAGACAAAAGAGATGAGCATTCATTTAGAGTCTGGAATTGTTGAAGAGAATTCGTAAGAGAATTCCGAGAAAAAGAACTATTTAAAATATTATAAATTGTTTTTTAAAGGAAATATTTGTGAAACCAGAATATTCTTTCAAGAATCGTAAATCTTACTAACCTATTAGTTGATTGAATGATCATATATTTTAAATTCCACCCTGTAATTCATTGATAGCTTCTTCTTCTTGTCTCCCTTTTTGTGTCCCCCGTTTCTGTCTGTCTCATACAAGATTTATTAACCCTTTCAACCTCAAATGTGCGGTTTTCGGTTTTCGGTTTTGGTGTGTTCGGTTCATTGAGCGCTCAAATAAGCGAGAAAAGAGACAGAAAGAGATAGACAGTCGAGACGAGACAAGAATCGTGAGGTTGAGGTTACAAACATTCAGTGGGATATACGTATATGGTGTTATCAGAAGAGAGCGAGAGTCGTTCATAAAGTTAATTATCTTAAGTATTACTATAAGTGGCATATATATTTTAAGGGGATTTCGAGTTGAGCAGAAGAAATCGATTTGATTAGTGTTTCTCTAGTGTCGGTGTCTGTCTGTGTATGTTAAACGTCGCATTACAAGTAGTAATGAGATAAGTCCGAGTAATCAGTTCTCTCCCCAAGTTCCGACTGACAGACAGACAGGGTAATTAATAAATTACGTTACGTAATACTAGAGATCTCAGCTTAACCACAGCGTATTCAGAAGAAAAAAGAAATTTCTGAAGTAATCGCTGAGAAATCTTCCCGAAATCGGCCTAGCCAATAAATCGTATATTTTGATGTGGAAATAGCCGAATAAAAGGCTATTTCAACCAAACGTTGAATTTTTAGTTTTGAAAACAAAACAGATAATTCTTAGCTAAAGCGCAGATTTTTTACATTACATTCCCTCAATTTATCCTGTTTTAACATCCCAAACAATTTTTAATTCTCCAATTGCTATTGTCAGTAAATTAGTAAATTAAACTCAAGTTGTACTCATAATTATATGACGAAATAAGGAAAAGACATACAAAATAAATTATTTATTGTGACAAATTATTAAAAGGCTACTAAAAAGTGATCAAGATAACAATTGCTCTGTCGTGGGGTCTTGTTTAATAGAACAAAAGGATTGGAATTGTCAAAAAACAGCAATCTTGGTTTTGCGAAGCGGCAGATGAGCTGGCCACGATTCGACTGGAAGTGTATTCTTGAATGTCGGTCGAGAATTACTCTTGACTCTGTTCTTGAAGTTGTCATTGTTTTTTGAAGTTGTACAACAACAACATGTTGATCTGCTTTTTAGTCTCATCGTTAATTTCATTGACCAACTGGCTAGTGTTTTCGGTGTTGCAATGTGCAATATGTCCAGTCAAAGCTGTTCTTTTTGGTGGTCAAAGTTTCATAGAAATCATTGTCAGGGTGAAAGTACAAATTTTCTCTTAGCATTTTGATACGTTTAATTTGTTCAAGTGTACCTTGTTGGTTATGAATGTCGAGTTTTGTCAAAGTTGACGAGGAAGAAAAAGGTTTGTGTTTGCCATCGGTTATGATTGACATTGTAACGATACAAAGGATGTTTGAAATCCATTAATAATATCTAGGGAGAATAGTATATATCAGCTTAAGTAAATGGATACATAAATATAACTTATCTCATAACCGAACCAAACTGACATGGTGATTGAACCGAGCAAAACCACTCAATTGACGAGTTGATTTGAGATAACTTGAGATCTTCATGTGTAATATCCAAGGGAACGATTGTGATAAAACTACAATAGAAAACATTAAACTAAACGAACAACAAAAGTACCACCAATGGTGGTGAGATAACTAATCCAATCAATGGTTAGATTGATTTAGATTAGGTGAATACATTCAAATGTACAATTGTGGTAGAACCACAAAAAGAAATAACGGTTACGGTGACAGAATGGTCACTCAAGTTGGCTTGAGATTTTCGTTGCTTCGAATCGGCACATTCACCCAAACAATTTTGGCACTCGGAAATGGCTTAGATGTTGAATTGGACGACTTGTTTTCTTTTTGTTGTTTGGTTGAACTTTCTTGATCTTTTCGATACCTCAACCTAAACCGGCATAAAAATCGTTATCAACGCCCATTTCAGTCACTTCTTCAAGATCAACATAATCAAAACTCGAAACAAAAAGAAAGTCGTCATTTTCTGGTTCGAAGTCGTCAAAAAAAGTGCTTGTCTGGTTTATCTTCGTCGACCAACTTTGCTTCCGAATATTTGTCGACTCTCCGAATCGCATCTCTCAGCGATTGGTCATCCACAAGTCCACATTCGTACGAACCATCACACGTTTAGACTTGGATATCGTTCAAGCAGTCTTGCGCATTGAAGGATTGACCATGAGCCTGAGCATGAAAAACCATAATACCTTGGAATAAAATGATTATAATAAAATAATTCAAAAATTAGAACGAACCTTCTCGGACAGCAATTTCATTATCCTCAGAGAGGTCTTTAAACTTGTCTGCTTGATAACGTCGAGGTGGATTATCCAAGTCGAACTTGCATTCAACTAACTTCGTCACATCTTGAACTCCTGCAACGAGATAGTGCTTTCTTAGCTTCCAACGAGTATCCACGAAATATCTTTATGGCAACAGATACAGTGATAGTGTTCGTGTGCTGGTCGTTTGTTAGGACAGTTCGGGCATACTTCGGTTTCGACCAAATACAAATCATTCAGATGAAAGTACATGCCGTCCGATCGGCGGATTCTCCCTTTACGGTCCTTCATTGTGGAACAAATAGAACAGTGGTGATGGTATTAAGATGAAGATGATGCGAATGGTAATGATATAATACGAATAAAATAGTGAAGCTTTTATGATGTAGTAGTATGAAAATAGTGATGATATAATGCGAATAAAACAGTGGTGAAGGTATTATGTAGAATTATGAGAATCGTGATGATATGATTTGAACCAAACGATGGTGATTTAATATGATGAGGATGGTGATGGTTTGATAAGATATGATGAGATGAGATAAGCAAAACTTAAATCGTTGAAGCCAAAGAGTGTGCGAAAAAGCAGTGACAGAGGCAACATGTCAACATGCTCGAGTCGAGTGAAACCGCCACAAACACATCTCGAGGTAAACACAAATTGTAAACACTATTTACACCCAAGCAGTCTCATTTGTGTCGTTTTAGCCGTTTGAGAGAAAGCTCCCAGGAATAAATTGAGAAATATCCTGTCATCATGTCTATGAAGGGGACCATTATGCGCCACTGAATTTTTCTGAGGTTAAGCTGAGATCTCTAGTAATACTATACTTATAATAGAGAGGTCGTTTTAACGAGCCACCCTGTGTTCACACATTAACGTTCTCACATGACCACATTCCGGGAATGTTTGACATTTTTCCTTTTGCTCTCACTTCAACTTTACTCTATCTATCTTATTCGTTAGTAAGGGAAAAGCTGTTTTTATTTAAATAGATCAAGATTAAATTGTTAATAAATTTTAAAAAAATATTTACTACTAAATATTTTGAATTAATAAAAAATGAAATAACCTTGTATCAATTCGAAATCCGGTGCTTGAAAATAATGAAAATTCATAAATAGAGTAGCCCTATTAGGTTTTACGTATGTAAAAGAAAACTTGAATTTAAAAACATTGATTAACTGGAACACCTGTAAGCCGATATTATCAAAATTAGTGCACATCCAAAAAATTTCAAACAAAAGGTGCCTTTTAAAAACCAGTTCTAGCACATATAGATTTCAATTAAGACAAAAATATTTTATATAACAATAAAAATAATTAAATAATGATACATAACCTTTTAAAAAAAACCTGTCGCATGCTAATATCAAAATATACTTTTCATAAATAAAGTATCCATTTATAAACGAAACATAAACAAATTTAATAACAAAAACTGAATACCAAAAATAAACACATATACACATACTATCATCTAACTGGTACATTTTTGCCTCAATGGCTTAAATATTCCCTCGCAACCAAATTTTTGCCCGTTAAATAAAAAATTGCATTGTAAAAACCAACTCAGTCACTAAAATTAACATGAAAAATTTCACAAAAATGTAAAATTTATACAAATTCACCTTTTAAATCATTGTCCATCAATCATCTAATTAAGCTATTAATAAATAACGTATCTTTTTTAATATTTTAAAATAATAATAAAAATCTGTTAAACCCAAATTTCTGTCAAACAAAAGTTGTCTTGTAAAAACCAACATAATCTCTAAAATATCCTAAAGGTTTAAATAATTAAAAAAATAGAAAAATAATAAAAAAATTACCTTGTAAAAATACCACTTAAGAGATAATGAACTACTATTCATAGAAACATATAACCTTTAACCATAAAACACAAATTTGATTAATCACCGAACCATAAAACAACACAAACTTTGATTTAACCAAGAGCACCATCTGTCTCTGAATGGGTTAAAATCCCACGCACCCAAAAATTAACCAAACACAAAAAAGTTTCCATGTAAAAACCAACAACAGAACACAAAACCCAACACTTAACCCCTGCACGTCAAATGTCAAGTCTAATTAGTGAATTAACACACACACAAAAAGTGAGACCCAAAACGAACCACAATGGGTTAATCAAGCCAACCAACACTAGACACTCGTAATTGAAATTAATCGTTGTCTTCTCCTCGTCATGTACAAAATGACTAAAACCAAAATGAGACTGTTTTGTTTCCATAGACAGACATCTCTCGATGATGAATGATCGATTTATCTGTGCAATTGTCGCACAGAGGGGCCATCCACAGACACCATCACACCACATCCAGACCCATTAGTGTGCAGCAGTACGTATAGGGTCGCTAATGACCCCAACACACTACCAAACACTAAAAGGCTATAATTACAAACAGGCAAACTGACCACACAATCAAACATTGTTTGGGTGCACCATAGAAAAAATCCCCAACCTCTAATATTCCTCAACTAAATTAAACCACCCTATACGAAAGCGAGAGAAGAGAAGGGTCATTAATAGAATGTGTGGTCGATTCGATTCGATTTTTTCTATTAGATCAGGCCTCGTATAAATGAAAAAGCGAAGCACTGCGTTGAGTAGCAAACACGCTTTTTTTGCTTTTCATTTTTGCATTAATACGAGGCCTGTATTAGATAGAAGCGCGAAAACTTCAATTAAACGTCAGCGTCAACAGAAATAAACTACAAAAATAACAACAGAAAATAATGAAAGGGAGCGAAAGGGTTAATTAGGGGTAATAATGATATAAGCTAATTTAATCCGTATAATAATAATAATGGGTTTGATTTATTAACTTAATTAACGTATTATATTTAAAATTATTAAAACCTTTTACTTGTCAAAGTAAATATACCAAAAAACTTAACCCCATCTGACCTCTTCCATATTCTCATCTCTTTATTATCATAAATCCCATAATTCAAAGACATCAATTAACCCCATGGCACGGTTCATGGAAACTTTCCGTAAGTGTTCCCGTCTGTTCGCTTCTAGGATATCATCAAGATCCAACAGCAAAAAACAAACAAAAAAGCACAAACACACTCAAAAATCAAAACAAAGATAAATGACCCCAAAAGTTAATTGAGAATAACCAGAAACACATAGAATCAAATAGAGACATGAAAAAAAGAAGAAGAATCGTGACCAGAATCGTGTACACTGTACAGGGTGTTTCCAAATAAAAACGTAACGTCATATATGAATAATAAAAGCCACTAAAATTATTAAAACTATTAAAATTTGTGGATAAAAAAGATAGCGGGAAACAATTTATAATTAGAACAAAAAAAGTTCGATGTGAATTTATCTAAACTTTCGGTAAAGTATTTCAAAATGGAAATCATAGCGTCATTTATGAAAGAAAAATAAATCTACGGGAAACCGTTTTTTAAAAACAGTATAATTTTGTACCGAATAACATTCTTTAAAGTAAATTCAAAAACTATAGATAATGACATATGTGAAGAACCCACAGAAAATAATCAAAATTTAAAATTCAAATAAATAAACGGGAAATAATTTATTTCTAAAAACCTTTGTAAAAATCAACGAGAGTGCTATATGCTAGAAATAAACCACCTTGTAAAAATCCCAAAATGAGTCATCCACAAATAAAATACACAAAACAAAAAATTAACACATTCAACCCCCTATCCTCATTTCCGCCCCATCCCGAGCAAGCAAAAAAAGATCATTAGTTCGCGCGTTAATGATCGAACACTGACCACAAACACAACCACACAAAACCATCACCATTGATTATCAACCCAACAAATGGTCACTCAGTATTGGGTCATTCATAAAGTACGTAACAAAATCACCATTAAAATTGCAACAAGAACCATTAAAGAAACATTCTAAACACAGAGAATCTCTAAATACGAGACACAAGTTGTGTTAGACCAATGAGCGAACAAATGGTTTTCATTTCAAGTTGACTTTGTGGCAAAACGAAAGGCAAATCGGAAACCTTAGACATGAAGGCATGAACATGATAAATGATCCATGGCACACTTTGCACTGAATGTACCGAATCTGTGGAAGGACAGACAGACAGAAAAACACACTAATTAACCAAGTGATACACGTGCTGTACTCTGTTCGCCCTCATACATTATATCTTCTATTCACAAAGATACTAAACAAGCTCAAAGAATAACACAACTTTCCATAAAGTTTCCACTTAAGCTAAAAATTACAGAAACTTTCCAAACCACGATACTTTTATGCACAGATTTGTTAAACCACAGAAAAAAATAAACCAGAAAGTCAATTTAAATGTCAATTATTAAATCAAGTGAAATTAATTAATTAAAATGATTATAAAACCATTATGGAAATTCCCTATGTGAACATCTAATATTTCCAGAAAAAAACTATAAACAATTAAAAACAAATTAGATAAAACCTTTTAGAAAATACATGATTAATAAAGACAATTAAAACAGAAAATAGAAAAATATAAATATAAATAACCGATAACTGAAATCATTGAACGCAAAGTAATCAAAAAACAAATAAAACCAGAAATTAATCTATTAAATCACATTACCCTCTAAACGCACATATCATTTTCATGAACCATTTTATTAATCAAAATTATTCAAAAAAGTCCAAATTTTTCCCTTTTATGAGACTGAATTATGTAAATTAATAATCAATTTATTAACAAAAATCGTGACATATGATTTTGTGCAACAAAAAATTAATATTTAGTTTACCAATTAAATATCTCCCATCGAAAAAAAATCAAAAATTCCATCAAAATTTCACAACCCAGCCACACAAAACCACAAGCAAATATTTCTTAATTATGAAATAAACAACGAAAATTAAAAAAATGAAAATTTTCCACAAAAGAACGAAGGTGAATTTATTTATTTATTGCATGTAAAATTTGTAAAAAAAATAAAACAAACTTTTCATGCGGGTTGTCGTTTATAATACAATTGAGAGACTAAATTGAGAGACTAAAGTGAGAGACTAAGCACTAGACGACATTACACAACATCGAGTGTTGCACAGGTACAGCTTACCGTACCATAGCGTATAAAGTGAGAGACTAAAATGAGAGACTAAATGAAGAGTGAATGAGAGACTAAATTGAGAGACTAAAATGAGAGACTAAATTGAGTGATCAGTTATAATATATCAATGTATATAATAACTGTTATAACAGATTTGTAAGATCTGTCATATGCTTGATGCTTGATGGCGTCTGTTCACAGCGCTCGTCGACGAGCTGTTTGGACAATTTAGGTTCCATCAACTTGAGCGTTTGCGTTGTCAATCATCAGCAGCTTGTGAATTTCGGAGACTGATTCTTCAAATATGGTGTAGGCTTGTTGTCTATCCACTAAGTCACTGAGGCATCTGGCTTGTAATCCAGCTAGAGCGAATGCATCTTTAATATAGTGGGAGTATCGGTCGCATTCCAGGAGGACGTGTTCCACCGTTTGACTTGGATGATTGTCACAAACGCAGGCATCACTTGCTCGTAACCCAAACCGCTTCAGATATGCTCGAAAGCATCCGTGTCCCGAGAAGAATTGCGTCTGGACGAAGGTCGTAGAAACGTAGGTGGGGATCCAAGATGCTACCGCAAAGAATTTCTTCATCACAGGGCTTCCATCTTGTCTGTATCGTTCATTTGTAGAGGCGGTTGCCCAGGCATTTGCGACTCTTTTGACATATTTTTTGTTGTATTTAAGATATGCAAAGTTTGGCCTTCTCTTTCTACAATTTCCGATTGCGTCCCGCATTACACTATTGAAGGTAGTGTCCCCATCGGCAGGTCTACGAAAAGCCAGATCACAATCTAAGGCCATCTGTGCAGACATAAGTTCTCCCTCGAGCTCAGTAATGTTGTTTTTGCAGTGTTCTATGAATCTAGACGAGTTGAGTTCATCAGTAATGATCGACACTTTCCTGGGTGGTCCCAGCGCGCTAAGGTCATCTGCATCAATCCGTTTTAATGCCTTAGTTATTGCGAATTGTGTGCCTTGACATCTGTCGATGTAGTGTTGAAAGGTGAAGTCATTGCTGTGAAAGAGCTGTCTATGACTGTACATTCGATAGGACACGCCAAGTCTGAATGAGGAATCAACTTTTCGCATGCGTGCTGAGACGAATAATTCAAAGTTGCGAGAATTTAGGTTGTTAAGTGCTGGTTGTTGCCGAGACACATAAGTAAAGTCGTCGTCAGGTAGGTTGTCGTTGTCATCGACCATGTCTGCAGGTAATATTTGATTGATGTTCGGAGCTGTTGAATGGTTGTTAGTTTCCGTTGCTGTTCCAGGTTGACTAGTATTGTGTCCGAGTCTAACAATATCCGTTCTGTTGTGGATTGAGATTATTTCCTGTGAAGACTTATAGATGATCTTTTCCGGTTTCGGACGTTTTGTTGGTGGTTCATCGGGGAGAAAATACACAGATAGTGGGTTGGTTCCCGAAGGAGTTTGTGTTTGAGCCTCATAAATGTATTTGCGTTTTTTCATGAAGATTTCTATTGGCTCAATACGCGAGAGTGTCTCAACAGAAACGTGAGAGATAGTTCTGTACCCGCAAACGACCCGTCTGACAAATCGTAGTTGAAAGCTATGCAATTTCGCAATGGAAAGTGGGCTTAGTTTGTGCGAGTAAATTTCGGAACCATTAGTCAAACTTGCGCGCACTACTTGTTCGAAGAGAATAGCCCTTCTGTTGGCATCCATGCCATATGCGTTGGGGAATAGTCTGATGAAGGCGTTGCTCAATGGAATTAAGCGACTGATATTGCTTTTTACATGTTCGTCAAATCGAAGGTTTCTGTCAAGCACAATTCCTAGTAGGCGAGTAGATTCAACAATCGGTATATTAGATGTGCCGAACTGAAGACTGTCACCAGTTCCTAGATCCGTTGAAAAGAATGGGATAATGCAACTCTTTTCCGTGTTGATTTGTATGCCCATGTTGGCACATTCGTCATAAACGATTTTGAATGTTTTGAGAATTTCGTTGACAAGAATCTCTGTTGTAGGTGACCAGACAAGGATTGAAGTGTCATCTGCGAATGCGGACACTAATCTGCAATGAGTGTCATTACTTTCTAAAAGCTTCAACAAAGGGTCTAGGCTGAGATCCCATAGAAAGGGAGATAGAACCGAGCCTTGAGGGCATCCCCTGGTTTGTGGTTTTTGAACGGTGACATCTCCAAAGGTGCATTCCACTGTACGATTCGAAATGTAACTCTGTATCAATTCGATTAAGTCAAGTGGAAAGTTATTTTCGTGCATTGTTTTGAGAATAGTATGCCACCAGCAGTAATCAAAGGCAGATTTGATGTCGAATGATATAAGGGCAACCGAGTTACCCTCATCATGTTTCAAATTGGCGCGTTCCACTATTCTTGAGAGTACTTTGAGTGTTGAACCACCTCTTCGGAAGCCGAATTGACTTTCACTGTAGATGTTGTGCTTTTCAGAGAAGCTTTCAAGTCTGTCCTTTATGATTGTTTCATAAATTTTTCCCACATTCGAAAGCAAACTGATTGGACGATAGGCTTCTGGGGTGTCGTACAAGTAGGCTTGTTTGTGCGGTTTTGGGAGAAAAATAGCGAATGCGTTTTTCCAGCAATCTGGGAAGTATTTTTCCCTTAGACAGAAGTTGAGAATGTTTAGCAGACTTTTCCCAAGCTGTTCGAACGAAGCTTTGATCATGTTATTTGAGATACCATCTAGTCCCGGACTGATGAAACAGTCTAGGTTTGAGACAATGTTATAGAGTTCGGTTTCAGTGATCAAAGAGATTGGAGTTGTGTTGCTGGAGATTCTCTGCGGTTGTGGGGGGTTGGAGCTTGACAAAGGTGAGCGGAGTTGGTATGGTCTTGGTTGTGATTGTGGTTGTGTGTGAGGCGTGGACCTTTGTTGTATCTCCACTCTTCGTTGACGTAGGTCCCGAAGATAGACATCGATGTAATCGTCTGATGGAATAGCAGCCAACTGATAAGAGTTTCGCGTGTAGGTCATTTGGTTGTTGTCCAATTGTGGGTTATCATCAGGGAATTTACAGTTGAGTAGCTCATTGATTGTGTTTTTGAGATCATGAGTCGAGCATGAGTCGAGCAATTTCATTCCTCTTGGCCCTGCTTTAACTTTCTTCATTAGGTCATTGCAATGGCCCCACGGATCGGTCCGGTTTAGATCGGAGATGTAATATTTCCATGAGTTGAAGGCGCTTTTCTCGATGGCTGTTTTCAGTTGTTTATCTGCTTGCTTGAAACTTTCCCAGAATTCACGTTTCCTCGTCTGGTCGGTCTCAGTCCAATACTCTCGTTTTAGGTTGTCTACAGCAGTACTCATCCTGATGATGCCGTTCGTGAGCCAGGGAAGGTTAAACGTTTCTTTTGCTCGAGGTTTGGATCTTGGAGTTGGCAGTAGGCTGTTCTTAGCTGCTCTGAGCAATGTTTCACTATAGTCGTTAATGAATTGTTCGACTTGTCTTTTTGAAGATGTGTTACGTGTTCTTATTTGGAAAGACGCCAAGTCCTCATGTTCAGAGATTGCATCGACGTATACAATCCAGTCAAAGTTCTTGGGCTCGACGTACCGTCTAAGAACTTTGTAAGTGTTTCGTGCCTTTGGATTTTCACAGAAAAGGGAAAATCTGATCATGCAGTGCCCGGTGTTTGAATTTTGGGGATCCCGCTGCCAGTCACAGACAATAGGAACTGCTGCATCATTGAGCAGGGTTAGGTCGATTGTGCTGAAACCTCGTCCATTTGTGAATGTCGGACCAATGTCCTCAAAGTTAGCGAGATGGAGTTGGTTTTCGGCCATGTAGTCAGATATTCTGATGCCTTTGGGGTTGTCATGGTGGTCGTACCATGTTTCGTGTCTGGCATTCATATCCCCGGTTATGATGATGGGAAGATTTTGGGTTGTAGAATCAGTTAAGAGAGAGGTGATGAGCGTTAGATTGTCCTCGATGTTGTCTTCTGAGGGCCGAAAATAGACATTTACAATGATAAATACGTCCGAATTAGATACGATGCGAACAGTTGTGATGTGTTCGTTAGAGAAAGCACTTAGAATTTCTGCCTTCAGGAATTTATTCCAAATGATGGTACCAGTGTTGAGTCCTGTTCTACGCGGGGGGTCAGGATGTTTTCCGTTCATGAAGGAAGGATGTAGGACATTTGCTTTGGCGAATTTGGTGATTTTCCCATCACTGTTCATATTAGCATCTTGTAGGAGAATAATATCTGGGTCGATTGACGAGCACCTCATGAGCAAGGTACTAGCTTCCTCTTTGCTGTTACCAGTGTTTAGTTGGATTATATGTACAGGCATTTTAGCTGATAAATTAATTAGAAAAGAATTTGATGTTCCTTTGATTAGCCTCCAATGTAGTTGAAAGACGGGCAAGGTCTTTTGCGCCTAGTTGATCAGAACGGAAGGCTGTTGCCAGAATTACTAAATCCTGTTTGTCTTTGTATTTGGGGCAGTCGATGTTGTTGGCCAGGTGGGCTGTAGGGTGGTTAGAGTTGTTTGTTTTGTTGTATGTTTGGCAAGTAAAACAGCATATTATATTTTTGCAATGGTGCGTTTGACTTTTTACAAATTGAGTAGAACACTTGAAGCAGGTACTTAGGTGAGTTCGACAGTCCTTTGTGTGGTGATCATAGCAGAGACAGTGTTGACATTGTTTCACCGTGAATGTCTCAATTGCTGTACGTTCCCCATAACCAAAATCAATTACAAAATTATTTCGGTCAAGAGTTTGCCAGAGTCTAGGAGAAATGTAGAAAAGAACAGATTTTGATCGTGTGGTGCAGTATTTGGGTTGGTATTGCCAAAGAAAGTGGTGTTGCATGCCTGGCTTCATGCAAGCCAGGTATTTGGTATGGGTAACAATGAGTTGTGGAAGTTTATTGTTATTAATGCAGGTGGGAACTGAAGGAATTTCGATGAGTGGAAAGAGGAATTTTGGCGTCTGAATATCACATACTAGTACCAGGTCCGAGGCCTGTACTTTAGAAAGATAAAGATCGCGCCCTTTTTTTGATTCAAAATCAAGGGTGAAACCTGTTTTGGTGTTTCTGAGTTGGTGAGATTTGAAGTTAGGTTCGGTGAATGGATTGGCGGCAGCTATAATTCTCGGAAGAATTACGCGTGGAGGATTGAAAGTGAGATTTTTAGATAGAATTGACAACGAGTAACACGGGCGGCGTGACGAAACGTATTTTGGCTGTGAATTCAAGGTGGGATTGAGTGTGGCTGGGATGGTAGTGATGAAACGATTAGGTGAGTTGGGCGTTATAGTTCTAGTTTGTTTCAAAACCTCTGCGTGTGCTTGTGTCGTTGTTTGACGGATAGACGTGAGGGCTGAGTCGTGTTTGCTCAATATTGTAAATAGCTTCTCAGAGGTGTCGAGAAGGGAGTCGAGTTTGTCATTAACTGTAGATTCAAATTTAGGGTTCGATGCTTTCTTTGGAGATGGGGGAAGGTCTGGAGGAGCCCTATCCTCATTGGGATGGAGATTCTTTTGGACAAGGTTACGTTTAATTTTGAGATCGAGGTCTTCACCTCCTGCGGCAAGTATCTTGGCGTGAAGTCGAATAGTTTTGGTGATGTCAGTGAGCCTGTCTAGTACTTTGGAGGGTAGTGTTTTTGTTAGGTATTCTGGTTTTCGTCCACCGAAGTATGTGTTTTGTCCCAGTAGATATTCAATTTGTAACGCACAATCCATAAAGGCTTTCCATGATTTGGAAACTGATTCTTTAGTTAGTTGAATATGCACAGGGGGTCGGAAAATTTTGTTAAGTTCGCGGAGTTGGACTTCGATTAGCGAGTCTGGGTCAATAGCATCACCGCCTTCTGACAGATGCTTTTCGTAAAGGGAGTCGAGGTGTTGGAAGTGAAATAGTGCATGTTTAGTGATTACAACTAAATCCTCAGGAAGTGTAGGAACTTGTCCACAGGAGCAAATGAATTTCGCCGGAGTAAGAAGGGTAGTGAGAGATGGCACGCCAGAGAGTTGAGAGTCTTGGCATTTAGTATGGTGTTTTAGACTGGTGCTGCTGGTCGTGGAATTATGTGCTTCCTGGTCAGTTGGTTTAATAGGACTAATTGTCCCGCCTAAATCAGGCTTGGGCGTTTTGGGTGCATTGGGTAAATGAGGTACAAATTGCAGGGCGGAATTGGAATTTTGCGTTGAGTGGAGAGATGTGTCAGTTGGAGGAGTGGCAACAAGAGGACCGTTGCGTTTGATCTTAAATTTTCTTCTACCCTGTATGTCAATTTTTGGTTTCTTAGAAGATTTGAACAGATCTATGGACTCGGAGTCAGGAATATCTCTTTTACTTCTTGTAACCATATGCATGATATTAGAGATCAGAAGAGTTGGTTGCGAATAGAAGTGGAGAAAGAAGGGTGAGAGAGAGAGAGAGAGAGAGAGAGAAGAAAAAAACGTTGTCGGAAGCAGCGCGATGAAGTCGCGATGGTTCCGACGGCGAGCGAGAACTTTGTTCTCGCGAGGCAAGATCCGAGCTGAGTGTTGCCGAGTTGAGTGCGGTCCGAGCGGTAGCGAGGACAGCGCGAAATGAGGCAAGGCGAAGCGAGGGCTTGGTGTTTGTGGGTGAGTGGTCAGTTTGGCACGGGAAGAGCAGGATTGGGTTATATGATTGTTGAGAAGATTGTCGGTTGAGTTGTTGAAGAGGAGGAGGCAGTGGTGAGTTGAGTTGAGTTGAGTTGGGTTGTTGTTGTTGTTGCTGCTGGTGATGATGATGATGACGACGACGACGATGATGATGATGATGATGGGAACAGGTAGGGTCAGTCCTAGGACCAAGACGAAACCTTTAGCTTTGATGTTTCCCCAAAGAGACAACTGGGTGCCAAGATACCAGTGCGAGTTTAGAAGAATCAAATCTGGTCAGCATGGGCCTAAGTCCCAGATTATAAACGAGATACTCTGCACATGTACCGGCTAAGGCGTCAAGAAACTTTGGGTGAAACCGAGAGATGACGGACGAGTTGGAATACGTTTTGACCGCAATCGAGTTGAAAGCTCAAATGAAATTAGTTCAGTGGCCGCGCAGTGTTAGACTTTGTCGATGGTCTGTTTGGCTTGTTGTACGCAACACACATTTGGACTTGAGCAGAGAGTGGAAAGTCAATAAATTTAAATGTCACCGTCTATGGGCTCTGTGTGTGTGTGTGTGCATATGTGACTTGTTGGCTAGTGAGCTGTAGCGAGGCGAGTTGAGCTCTCAAGAATCGAGTCGGCAATGCTGAGGGACAGGGAGGTTCGATCAATTTGAGAAGACAAGGTCGCTCAGCTCGGGCTTGGTGTTTGTGGGTGAGTGGTCAGTTTGGCACGGGAAGAGCAGGATTGGGTTATATGATTGTTGAGAAAGATTGTCGGTTGAGTTGTTGAAGAGGAGGAGGCAGTGGTGAGTTGAGTTGAGTTGAGTTGGGTTGTTGTTGTTGTTGCTGCTGGTGATGATGATGATGACGACGACGACGATGATGATGATGATGATGGGAACAGGTAGGGTCAGTCCTAGGACCAAGACCAAACCATTAGCTTTGATGTTTCCCCCAAAGAGACAACTGGGTGCCAAGGTACCAGTGCGAGTTTAGAAGAATCAAATCTGGTCAGCATAGGCTTAAGTCCCAGATCTTAAACGAGATACTCTGCACATGTACCGGCTAAGGCGTCAAGAAACTTTGGGTGAAACCGAGAGATGACGGACGAGTTGGAATACGATCTGACTGCAATCGAGTTGAGAGCTCAAAAAAAAGAACGAAGGTGAATTACCATTTGATCATAAATATTAGGTGGTTCAAAAAAATATAAATAAAAATCAGCAAAAAGACCTACCCTATAGTTAACAAGTTCATACCCCCTCCTCTTTCTCCCTTTCTTTTAAACTATCTTCCTTTTTAAACCCCGTATCATTATTACGTATATTATCATATATTTACGTCATTCAGTCGAAAAAACAGAATTTTAAAATCCGTCAGTCCGCCCCTTGGTAACATAATACAACAACTACACAGAACAACCTCAATGAACGCAAACCAAAATTAACCCCATCAACCCCCATATTTGTTTTTATATTATATTATATATCAAGTAATAAGTACTAATACTAATCAATTCCAACTTAATCGAATTAACACGTTCAACCCCAAATGTCTGTGAGCCCACTTTGAATCATAATTACGCGTATCTATCCATCCCCCCAATTACCCCCAGGCTACCAGACAGAAATAATTTTGTACTTTTTAAATCACATTTATATTCCAAGTTATACAGGTTGATCCAACCTAAAAGCAACCCTTTCACAAATACCAGTACATTTAATATTCATTAAATTTAATATTCACTCTGTATATTTTCTAATCAATATAATTAATCACTTTATATATCCGCCTTTTTCCTGGAACAGATACGATTTATTTAGTAAACCTGGTTTTATGCCCACCGTCGAGTTTGGAAATAACTCGGCGATGACTGAATTTCTAGGGCTGAAAATTTTTATGGGTACTCACCTCGAGCACCCCTATCGAGTTATGTGTTCAAAAGTTCCAATTGGATCGTTTCCGGAAATATCATTTCCAAATGGAACTTCCGGTTTTCTAAGGAAATTTGCATTTTTAAATTCAGAAATTGATCAGTGTGCAATCTAGATCTTATATAAAAAATAACAGTAAAAATCTGATAAGATTTAGTGGTAAAAAAGCATTTTTTAAGTTGGTCAAAATAGTCGTTTTTGTTTACTGAACTATACATGCGTTTTTTGTTTCTTATCAAAGCTTTATCTAAGCTATCTCTTATTCAATCATAGACAATCTTGGTATCAAATCGCAGTGCCTTTTTCGTCTGAACACGATAGTAATATCAATTTTAAAATTTGACTTATTTTTTAATTTTTTGGTCGGGATCCGGTAGTTCCATTTGGAACAAGCACTTCCGTTTTCATAAAAATTATTATCATGCTTGATGAACAATAATATATAGTTAAAACTTGATTATAATTTTTTTGATAAAAAATTTGGTCAAATTTTATTAACCGGAAGTTGATCCAATTGGAACATTTTCAACATATATTTGGATAAGTGTCTACGAGGTGAGTACCCATAAAAATTTTCAGTTCTAGATATTCACTCATCTCCAAGATAATCCCAAACTCGACGGTGGGCACAAAACCAGGTTTACTAAATAAATCGTATCTGTTCCAGGAAACAGGCGGATAATGTGAATTGGTATTTTTTCTTATTAGAACTAGTGACTCTACATAATATCCCAATATGGTAATTTGGATCAAAAACCGTTCGGAAATACAGACCATTTTCGCGAACTTATTGAATGGCCCTCGTACATAAGATCATGTGTGTGTGTGTGTGTGTGTGTGTGTGTGTGTGTGTGTGTGTGTGTGTGTGTGTGTGTACACACACAGAAATAATAACCAAAAATATGTTGCAATATCACCAGATGATTGCCACACTGTGGCGAACGTGATATGTAGCAATGTATCCATTCAGTACATGCAAGTGCGTAGACACTTGTAGCAATTTGTAGACATTGTATACAGTCTACATCCGTCAATTTGTATATCTCTAATCTAATCAAATTTGTAATATAATAAAAATGTAGCAATCCATTTAAATGTTGCAAGATAGTGGAGCAACTAAATGTAGCTATCTATTTCAATTTGTTACCAAAAATGTATTGAAATTTTAAATTTATGAGTTTGAACTTTATGAATGAACTTTGTGTATGTCTGTCAATAACAACAAATTTTGCATTTAAAATGGGCAAAACTGCCTTTTGGAAGTAACCTTTTTAATACCCGTAAGAATTAGTACATAATTTCGATACAAAATATTTCAAAATCGACAATTGTAGAATTTAGCAAACCATAAAGCTTTTTATAAACTGCCTCAACAACTCTTCGAACTAGTTTTAATGAAAAATATCTTAAAATACAAAAATAAATGAAACCAGTTATGAATGATTGCTACACGACAACAAATCAAGAACCTAAAACAAAAAAACAACAAATACTACCACGATGTAGCAAATCCTGAAATATTTCAATAACTAAAAAAATTATATAAATGGAATATACATTAAAGAAGAATGTATCAGAAAGTAGTCAACCTGTTTGAAAAACTCAGACCAAGTTAGTTTTCTCAAAAAGTGACAAACAACATGCCAAAATATTTGTCATATAAATATAAGTAAAACAATACAACATAGAACAATATATATTGAATTAAAAAATGTATCTGAGATGCGTAAAAATGTCTAAATTAAAAGAAATTAACCTTTTTATGGACAACAAACAGAACTCACAATATCGATACAAAGTAACCAAAAACAAAAAAAAACTGTAGCCATTGCTGATGCATATTGAAATTGATATTTAAAAAACGTAAAATACAACTTTTTAAATAAGTTGACTTTTTTAAATCAAGACAGTCACCAATTTCCACACAAAAAAAAACAGAAAACGTAGCAAATTAAAAATAGCAAACTTTAATCAAATAAATATCTAAAAATCCTATTACTAAAAGAACACTCTACTTTGTATCCAAATGTAGTATCGAATAACACAAATTACCAACTAAAAACGTCTTCTTATTACTAGAGATCTCAGCTTAACCACAGCGTATTCAGAAGAAAAAAGAAATTTCTGAAGTAATCGCTGGGAAATCTTCCCGAATTCGGCCTAGCCAAGAAATCGTATATTTTGATGTGGAAATAGCCGAATAAAAGGCTATTTCAACCAAACTTTGAATTTTTTAGTTTTGAAATTTTCAAATTGAAAACGAAACATAAATAATTCTTGTTAGATTTTTTTACATTACATTCCCTCAATTTATCCTGTTTTAACATCCCAAATAATTTTTAATTCTCCAATTGCTCAGTAAATTAGTAAATTAAACTCAAGTTGTACTCATAATTATACGACGAAATAAGGAAAGACATACAAAATAAATTATTTATTGTGGCAAATCATTAAAGGCTACTAAAAAAGTGATCAAGATAACAATTGCTCTGTCTGGTCTGTGGGGTCTTGTTAAATAGATTGGCATTGTCAAAAAATAAACAGCAATCTTGGTTTTGCGAAGCGGCAGATTAGTTGGCCCCGATTCGACTGGAAGTGTATTCTTGAATGTCGGTCGAGGATTACTCTTGACGCTGTTCTTGAAGTTGACATTGCTTTCTGTAGTTGTACAACAACAACATGTTGATCTTCTCTTTAGTCTCATCGATAATTTCCTTGACCAACTGGTTAGTGTTTTCGGTGTTGCAATGTGCACTATGTCCAGTCAATGCTGTTCCAAATGCCTTTGTGGTGATCGAAGTTTCATAGAAATCATTGTCAGGGTGAAGGTACAAATTTCCTCTTAGCATTTGGATACGTTTAATTTGTTCAAGTGTACCTTGTTGGTTATGAATGTCGAGTTTTGTCAAAGTTGACGAGGAAGAAAAAGGTTTGTGATTGACATTGTAACGATACAAAAGATGTTTGAAATCCATTAATAATATCTAGGGAGAATAGTATATATCAGCTTATGTGAATAGATACATAAATATAACTTATCTCATAACCGAACCAAACTGACATGGTGATTGAACCGAGCAAAACCACTCAATTGACGAGTTGATTTGAGATAACTTGAGATTTTCATGTGAAATATCCAAGAGAACGATTGTGATAAAACTACAATAGAAAACATTAAACTAAACGAACAACTAAAGTACCACCAATGGTGGTGAGATATCTAATCAAATCAATGGTTAGATTGATTTAGATTAGGTGAATACATTCAAATGTACAATTGTGGTAGAATCACAAAAAGAAATGACGGTTACGATGACAGAACGGTCACTCATGTTGGCTTGAGATTTTCGTTGCTTCGAATCGGCACATTCACTCAAACAATTTTGACACTCGGAAATGGCTTAGATTTTGAATTGGACGACTTGTTTTCTTTTTGTTGTTTGGTTGAACTTTCTTGATCTATTCGATACCTCAACCGCTTCGAGTTGGGAAAACTTTTATGAATGTAGTTCTTTACAAATGCACTTGGTGTTTTAAAGTTTTCATGTGAATCTTCTTTGGTGCACCGATTGAACTGATCTTGTCGAGGTTTGAAAGTTGATGCTTCTTCCCGAATGTTGATATCAGTATCCAGTACAGTGTTTGATTATTCGCTGGACAATTAAATGAAGAATATGGATCGAGTCGAACTAGATCTTGAGAATCAGTTAGAGGATCGCCAATTGAATCGTGTTTCGGAATGTTCAAGTCATCGTCCAGAATAATCTCGTCCGGTTAGTACAAATCAGACGGTGGAAAATCCAAGTCATCGTCAAGTTCAACAACATTGCCAACAATTTCCGGGCAATCCAAGTAATAATCGAGTGAGTCAAATTGAAAATGTTTCAGACTGTGCAAATCATCAACGAAATCGTCAACAGTCACTTCAATTCAAGTTTGTTCAATTCGACTGCAGACAAATCCGACTCATCGTCATAATTGTAATCAAACGACACATCTTCATCAATAATAGTGTCGGCATCAAAATCGTCATCAACGTCCATTTCAGTCACTTCTTCAAGATCAACATGATCAAAACTCGAAACAAAAAGAAAGTCGTCATTTTCTGGTTCGAAGTCGTCAAAAAAGTGCTTGTCTTGTTCATCTTCGTCGACCAACTTTGCTTCCGAATATTTGTCGACGCTCCGAATCGCATCTCTCAGCGATTGGTCATCCACATTGGTACGAACCATCACACGTTTCGACTTGGATATCGTTCAAGCAGTCTTGAGCATTGAAGGATTGACCATGAAAAGCCATAATACCTTGAAATAAAATGATTATTATAAAATAATTCAAAAATTAAAACGAACCTTCTCGGACAGCAGTTTTATTATCCTCAGAGAGGTCTTTAAACTTGTCTGCTTGATAACGTCGAGGTGGATTATCCAAGTCGTGCTTGCATTCAACTCCCTTCGTCACATCTTGAACTCCTGCAACGAGATAGTGCCTTCCTCAGCTTCCAACGAGTATCACTGATCTTGGATGGACAAGAAATATCTTTATGGCAATAGATACAGTGATAGTGTTCGTGTGCTGGTCGTTTGTTGGGACAGTTCGGGCATACTTCGGTTTCGACCAAATAGAAATCATTCAGATGAAAGTATTTGCCGTCCGATCGGCGGATTCTCCCTATACGGTCCTTCATTGTGGAACAAATAGAACAGTGGTGATGGTATTAAGATGAAGATGATGCGAATGGTAATGATATAATACGAATAAAATAGTGGTGAAGGTATTACTATGTAGAATTATGAGAATAGTGATGATATAAAATATAAATATATAAATAAATAGAGGTGAATGATATGTATGATAATGTACGATTATGAGAATAATGATGATATGATTTGAACCAAACGATGTTGATGTAATATGATGAGGATGGTGATGGTTTGATAAGATATGATGAGATGAGATAAGCAAAACTTGAATCGTTGAAGCCAAAGAGAGTGCGAAAAAGCAGTGACAGAGGCAATATGTCAACATGCTCGAGTCGAGTGAAACCGCCACAAACACATCTCGAGGTAAACACAAATTGTAAACACTATTTACACCCAAGCAGTCTCATTTGTGTCGTTTTAGCCGTTTGAGAGAAAGCTCCCAGGAATAAATTGAGAAATATCCTGTCACCATGTCTATGAAGGGGACCATTATGCGCCACTGAATTTTTCTGAGGTTAAGCTGAGATCTCTATTATTACCCATGAATGTACCGAATGCCATACATCTTATATCAAAATGTCGTTAGCAGAGTCGTTCTAATTAAAAACTCATAATGTACGATAATATCATGTATCGTATCTATCCCATCATGGGATTCCCATGTATCAATGTTGAGTTCATACAAACATACGAATATATTCAAATCAACTTGAGTGCACCATATGTAAATCTCAACACACACTCACTCACATCCTCTCAGCAAGTCAGCAAATATTTTCTCAAATAAACACAAAACTCGAGTCTTTCTGCCATTTTGTCGGTTTCTCTTTGACCTTTATTATATTTATGCGTACGTATGTCCTGTATGGCCCCATCCTCCTCCCTTTCCTCTGTCTTTTCTCTCCGAACGCGCCACAAGTAGAGCACATCAACCTATTACTTCTACATCTCACAATGCAAGAGACCCTCAACAACACATTTTAACCATCCGAGCCTCATGTTCTCTCCTTCTCAAGTTGAGGTTCAACTTCAGTGAGTTCATCGCCACATGTGCTCACTACTCACTTGTCAGGTAGGTAGAGAGTGACTAAATTAACACAAGAATCAAATCATTTACAGAACAAAAATAAATTAAACAGAAGAACATAATTAAGCAATAAATAAAGTAGAGATAGACCTGTCATGTCAAAGAATTTGACGGGTTACCATTCATAGAATGAGCTAACTAATTTGTGATTTGCTAATATGAAATACATGATGGACCTTTCTTAAGCTCAACCAAGAACCATGCCTAACTAATTAATCTACTAGTGTAACACAAAAAATGATAAAACAAATCTTTGGGTCATTCATAAACAAAGTAACTTTTTCAGAATTAAATATAAAATGAATACAAATACTAAATAATGATAAATTTTTCAAAAACAGTTTGACCATTTTGAAGTAACGAGCACATCTGAAGTAACTTTTAAATTAATAATATTTAGTCTATTTATAAACTATGTTTTTACACTGATTTTTAATCAAATCAAAAGAATCAAATAAAATTTTTGACAACCATTTATGAAAGTCGTTCTTCTGGACGGCCCAAGAACCTAAATTTCAGAATTATTAGAACAAGAATCTATAAAACTTTGAAACTATTCACAAATAAAATAACCATTTATGCATTGCCAATTGGAAGGTTGATCTTAATATTGAGTTAATTCATAAAGAGAGTAACTGTTACTTGGTACTTGTTATCACTTGAAAAATTTGGAAGTGAAAGGTTTGTAACTGCAACTACTGTAACAATCAGTAGAAAAAATTTAAAAAATATTCTTCTAATTCTGGAGCCTATCATAAAAGAGGAAATTAAATAAAAATTTAAAAAATCCAACTACAATGAAAATAATTTTGTTTGAAAACTATTTAACCACGACCCCAGATGAGATCGTTCATAAATAAAAGAATATGAAATAAAAAATAATATTGAAACCCATTAATAAAGCTTCCAAAGGCAAGTTGCACATTAAAACCTCAAACTGTGATAAAACTGTCAAAAAATATCGTCTATTCACAAAGATTGAAAAAATCTTTATAGCTATTCATAAATAAAGGAACCAAAAGAATGGCCAATGAATTTATTTGAGAAATCATTTTCAAAGCAAACAAACAGTTCAAAATTATTCTCATGTTTTGGGGATCAAACAGAAATAACGTGATTTTAAAATTAGAAAATAAATGAAACCTACTGCTGATTTTCTTATAATGATAAAAATTAAATAACCATTTTGTAAATTCGCCGGTAAATACAGAGTTAGGCATTTGGAATAGAATTTATGTTTGTTCATTAATTAATAAACGAATCGCAAGATTATCTTCCCAAAAAATAAAAAAACCATGATCTTGAACTCATCCTTGAATTAAACCCCAACAAGCCTATTCATAAATAACGTTACTAATCAAATTTAAAAAACAAATTTAAGGGACCATTCATAAAAGGGATCTAGTTGGTTATAGTTTAACTATTGATAATTAATGTTTAAATAATCCTAAAAATGAGGATCATTTATAAATGAAAAAGCTGTTCCATGAGAAATTGAATAGGAAATACATTGTAGTTTACCGCTCATCCGATTCCGATCATAGGCCAAACTTATTATATAATATTAAAAGATTCCCTTATTAATAAAGAGTCATTCATAAAAATATGTTTGCATAAAAATAACTAATATCGAGAATAAGGTTACAAAAACATTCTCCCAATTAAAGAAGTAAGATTCTTAGATAAAATTGCGATAACCACTCAAAGAGTCGTTCATAGATGAAGTAACCATTTAAAAGATCCTATCACGACATTCACGACAAGTTCTAGCTTCTATTCGTAGATCAAGTGAATTTTTATAACACTAAAAATGATTAAAGAAAATCACAATTTTTATCAAAGATATTTCCGGTAAAACGAAAAATAAATGAAAAGAGGATCATTCACAAACAAAGTTAATTTTTCATGAGAAAGGAATATATATGAATATACCGTTTATAAGATCAGTTCCATGTCAATCATAATTGATAACCTCTAAAAACAAATATTCTATTCAAAAATTATGGTAATTCGTAAATACATGTATATGGATTATGAGAATGGCAAAGAGTGTCAAGATTAACCATGATAAATTGAAAGATTTGTTACTGTAACTAAGGTAACAATCAGTAGAACGGGTTTCTAAGGTATTATACTAATTCTGGAGTCTTTTATAAAAGAAGGAATTTTTTATAAAATTAAATAAAAAATTATGTGTCAATTATTCAAAATGACTTAACTATGAATAAGATAATTTTGTTTATAAACTAAAAGTTACTAAATAACCACGAGCCCTTATTGAATCGTTCATAAATAAAAGTATGCACAAGAATATGAAATAAAATATATCTTTGAAAATCATTAAAAAAACTTACTTATTGACAAATCGTACTTTAAAGCCCTAAACTGTGATAAATTTTTTCTACTGAATTTAAAAAGGTTTAAATTTTTTTTAAAGATTTCTTGTTTTCTTATTCTTAATTCGCGAATTACCTTATTTCCCTAAAAAACTCACTCACCATTTCACTTCCTCTAATGAGTAGTCATGAGTCATAATTTTGATTACTCCTTCCTAAGAATTTTGTAAGAATAAAAGCAGGGGCAGGCTGGTCGTTAAGATATGTTGGAATATTTACGAATTGGAAGACTGGTCGCGATCCTAGTTTAAAGTCACGGTTTCGGTTGGTTCTTCTCCCCCGGCGTCAATCGCATGTACCCGGTGCGGGTTGTTTGGGCACTCGTTGTGCCAATGCCATTCGTTAGGTTTGTTCAACTTGTTACAGTGGGTGCAAGGTCTTGGTGGCTTTTTCTTATTTTTGACAAAATTCGGGTTTGTTTTTGGTGCCACAGTTGGTTTGAATTCTTTGGCCGAATAGTTGAGTGGTCTGCTGGACGTGAATTGACGCTTTGTAGCGTTGAAATTGTTCCAGATAGAAGTGGCCGCACTAAGCCAGTCAGAAGTACCCTGTAAGCATCTTTTTCCCCTTACGGGACCATTACGGACATATCCTTAAGGAAATCCTTAAGGTACTTAACGGGAAGTTGACCCTTAAGGGTCTTTTATCAGTAAGGGTACCGTAAGGGTCAATATTAAGTATGCTTTACTGGGTACCGCTCCTGGTGCACATAGCCACTCTCGTACTCCCCACCAGTCCAAAGAAATGCATTCAAATGAATTTATTACAAAGTAAAAACAATTGACAAAAATAAAAAGTACACAAAGTGATAACATATGATCGTTCATACTCATGATGTGACATGAAGTCGGAGAACAGATAGCCAAATATCTTCGAGATTAGAAGTAATCTTAAAGTCCACTGCAAATTCTTGCTCTGGTGGTGGATAATCGAAGTTTACGGATGCAATGCCGTTACCAGTGAGACAGAACTCCGGCAAGGACTTGGATACATAGGTACATTGCCAGGCATGCAGCGAAACATCGCGATGCTTGAATCGTCGGTAGTTGTTTCGCGAACAACGGAATACTTAAGCAATTGCAAGTTAAGCCTAAAAGATACAAAATAACTAATTAGTAATAGTCGTTAATGCATTCGTTAAGATATACATTACCAGGTGGTACACGTTCGTTGTCAAAGTTGCCTTGGTGATAGATCACTACAGCCTGCGGGCACACGGGAAAGAAGCGAAATGAAGTATTCTGGTGGTTCGCGATAGTGGAGAAGTCCTCATAGAAACATGGATTCCTAAGATTGAAGATTTCAAGAGGCAAAATGTTTATATAATAACAGATTAGTCATACCTTCACTAACACCAATAATTCCACCGGAATCTTCAGTGTAGTTGTTCGCGAATCGTGTTGAAATTTTTGTTGAATGGTTGCTTCTACAATACCAGAGTAACAGCATAAGTCTCACAATTTCGGATCCTAGGATATAAGTTTGAAATTAGTTAAGAAAAAACAACAAATACAATAACTTACTTGTTAGTATTTAGATTTATTTATTATATTGTCGAGGAGCACTGTTACAGGTAAGAACATGCGAGAAATGAATAAATAAAAAATGAACCAAATACGAATATGAAATGATGTAGGGCAATTTGACAATTCAATTTAGCAACCAAACAAAAATGTTTGCTGAAGTCAACTTGTTGATGAAATATGATGTTTTCTATCGACGAGCGTTGATGAGAATATTGCAGATGTTGGTGTTTGACAATTCAGTTGACGACGGTAAAATAGACAATAAAACGCCACAGTCAGTTGTGACAGATAATAATAAATCAATAGGTTCAGAAGATCAATTGAAAAACTAGAAAACAAACCAAAATATCAAATTCAGAATAAGAGCAACGAACACGAAACGTCGTCTGCCTGCGAGGCGAGTGCGAGGCTCGCACTGTGAGCGTGCTGATGTCCAGAGTGTACAACGGCTGTATTCATGCAGCAGTTGAACTGTGCTGCAGCTGCGTTGTGTGTGTGACATAGTGTGATGAAATGTGTTCGGGACGCATTGCGCAGTTCACTGAATATTCAAATTAGCTATCGATTGTAAACAATTGATTTGTATGCCACTTCGTTAAATCATTTCATTATTCTGACAAAATTAGTGGAGTTTCAGACAGAAACTTAGGATTATTGGAGATACCAGTAGATTGTAGATAGTAGTAGATTGGTAGTATTCTAAGGTCCAAAATTCACGATTATTGGATTTATCTATTGGATGTTTATATCAATCAACCAGTAATCGTTCATTTTTTATCATTGGATCTATTGAGGATATGGCAGATATAATAATAAACTGTGAATTTTATTGTGCTTGTATCTCGATATCATCAAAATTTTGATGAATACCTTTTCCTTAATGAATCAACATTAAGGAACCATTACGTTAACTTTTCCTTACTGGTAACCAATGTAAGGGTCCATTAATGGTTAAATTTCCTTAAGGACGACCCGTAAGGGATCCGTAATGGTCAAATCGTCCTTAAGGGTCTCCAAAAGTGTTCACAGGGTTGTTTTGATGGTGTGACTAATCTTCTCCATGGAGTAGATTCTTCTTCGTTTGAATTAATCTATAAAAATTACATTCAAAATCGATAAATAAATCAGTAAATTACCTTTCGTTTTCCATTTTTCTCAAAAAGCCTTAAAAGCAGCCAAAATGATACCCTTAATTAGACAGAACAAGTTCGTGCCCAGGGACAACCAGTCAACTTCATGTTGAAGTTGCGACGCAAAGTCGCGGATTCATACCTTCAGAGGTATGAAAATACAGGGCACGTAAAAAATACACTTTTATTTATATCAGAAAAATACGTATATTTTATTGTGAGTGATTTGGAATATTCGATTTGATTGTTTGTTTGGATTGTTCAGGATCTTATGATTCATTTAAAAATTGATTGTTTCTAGATTTAATTTTGGGCAATCTACGCCACAACAATGCTGCCTATTAGTGATTAAGTACAAGTCTTTGGACCCAGTTGAATCCAAACATGCTTCGTGTTGGGATCGCGACCTCCAGATTTCCATCTTTGTAGCTTGTCTCGCTCTGATTATTTGACTTATAAGACCACTGGAACAGTCGGCTGGATAGTGCCACAAAACTATGAAATGGTGACTCAGAATTATCGAGCGCCGACAAAATTAGAATTGGGAAAATATTTCGAAAATCCAATTGATTTCAAAATTAAATGGAAATTTAAAAAAACTTTGTAAAGAAGCCAGAAGAAGAAAAGAAGCTGATTCTAAAAAATCTTGCATTTTAAGTACTCGTGCTCCACGTAAAACTCAGCATGTGGAGGATTTAGCTGTTTTGGATTCCAAACTTTCACCTATTGATGCAATCGTCGTGTCAAATGAAGATATTGCAAATAGGCGTGAAGCCGATGTTGTTCCCCTAGATGCCGAAAATGCTTCCGTGCTTTTTCAAAACGAGCCAAACCTTAAATGTTACGATGGAAGTGAAACTTTTAGTATTGATTGCAGTGAATCTTGTATTCCGAAAACGGCCGAAGCTATTTTTGAAAATGCTAATAATTCTTCTGCCCAGGAGATAGAAGCGGTTGTTAAGAACGGCGACGAAACGTTTATAAATGAAGAGAATGAAAAAAAAGCTACGCGTTCTAATTTAGATGGTGAAGATAACGATTATGTTTTCGATGACTCGCTCATGACGAATCACGAACTTGTGGATGCTTATTTTCTAGTAGATACTAATAATTCTCTAGACGCCATAGACGAAAGTCTCCCGTTGGTCGAATTTGGAATTGGAATGGTGGAAAGACCTAAACCTTGACGATCAGAATTTCTAAAACCTAGAACTACAAAAAAACGAAAGTCCAAGAATTTCAACAAAAACGGAAAACTCAAAAAGTCGTCCACAGCTAGCGTTAGAGCAGAGCTCAATGACCTTATTAGATATTTCTTTGAAAATTTCTTTCTTAGGAAAAAATTTGAAAATCCTCAAAACTTACAGGGAAAGGATTTGGCGGTTTTTAAAATGAAATCTATTCTTGAAGAATTACATCAAGACTATGATTGGAGATATAAAGTACGGAAGGACAAGCTCAATTGTTGCCGTACTCTTTACCGTTTAGACATATGTACTGAATGGACGAAAGTGATAAAGAAAAAAAAAATCCTGCAAAGGTTGTTATGTTTCTTTTCGAAAATTAGATAGTTTAATTCGTCATCAACGTATTTGCGCTTACTACATGTTTTATTGTCATTTAATTGATAAACTACTGAAAGATTATGGAACCGTTGAAGATTATCCAAAGTGATCTTTTCTATCTATATAAAACTGCAGTTCGTGCTTTTCAGGATTGGGATCATACCGTTGATGAGAAGACCGACTTTCTCTGCCTCGCAGGCAAATGTACGTTCTAGTAAATTCATCTTGTTGTTGAAATAATCGATAAGTTTTTCATTTGGTTGGATGCATCTCTCGACTGCTTTGTAATGTAATGTTTTGCTAGGCTGTCACAATAATACAATAATGATCTAAACTGAAAAATTACTTAAACTTAAAGTTTAAGTCTTAAATTTCACTCTTTAATCAAATTGTGTTGCTTTGCTTGATTTGTATCTAACCATTTGCAATCACTTACCAACGACTTTGATTATACGTAGCAACAACCTTTTGTATGCCAGATTTGGTTTGGCATATTTTACTTATCATTGCGGTGTTTATCAATCAACCAATCAAATGATTTTGCCTGTATGATGTGGCACTATGTGCAAATTGACATTTAACTTTTAGATACTATTTTTATATTTCGTGTTTTAAATAAACGTTTTGATTTAAAGGAAAAAATTCTTTTATTCCCATTAACGAAAAAAATATTACAATTACTTTAACAATTAATACTTTAGTTATAAACTACTCAATACTGAAATTTTGTAACTATTTTATCGCTAAAGTCTCACGGAGTTTAAATTTTTCTTACTAAAAAACAAAATGTCCTTTTTGAAAGCCACTGAGCCCATGGCTGTGATTCCATTGAAATACGAATGGAACATTGTTCCAGAAGAATTCACCAAATTCAAGCATGCTGATTTTGGCTGCCAAGAGGTGAATGTTATGTCTCCGCTCTTCGGACCGGCCAATTTTGAATCAATCAAATTTCAACTACAACTTAACTACACTCGTAAAATGTTTGGAATTAATTTGAAACTAGTTTCTAGTGAAGTAAGTTGCCTCAGGGTAAAATTCAACAAAGATTTGTTTGTCAAATTGGAAAGTTGCAAGTCAAGTCCTGCGACTAAATCAGGTGAGATTTGCAAAAAAAACTTACTAAACCCTTACTACACTATATCGCTCTACCCATGATTTTATCATTTTGATCCCATCCGAATATCCCACGAATTAACCGACTAAAATTATGATTACACAGATTATTCCATTTATTCTGTTGGGACAATGTATTCTCTCTGGCAATCTAAAACCCGACCAGAAGATTCTCTCCAGTCCATCACTTGTGAGGTAAGTTCCTGGATTCTAAGATTATTTTTTGTAAAGATTTATGTTTTAGCTTAAGCTCAAGTTTATCTACTGCTTGAGCTCACAGGCAAAGACCCTAATCAGTGAGCTGAATGACAAAACAGCTGATGTGATTTTCATGGTTGACAAAAAAGAGTTTCCCGCAAACAAAATGATCATGTCAGCTCGTTCCCCTGTCTTTGCGACCATGTTTACAAGCAGCGAGCAATTTGTCGAGAACGAAACGAATCGAGTACAAATCAAAGAGGTGGACGAAGCGACTTTTGAGGCGTTTCTCAACTTTATCTACACTTCTGAAGTTGAGCCAAATAATTTGACCAGATTGGCGCCATCACTCTATTCACTTGCCCATTTGGTTAGTTTAATTCTTTAATTTTACTTGAAATTAATTTTTTGATTCCTTATTTTTTAAGTACGAAATTAAAACACTACTCCCCCTTTGTGTTGAAAGTATGCTCAAGAATGTTTCATATGCAAATGCAATCGCGTATCTACTGACGGCCAACACATACGGTTTGTTAGATTTGAAGGTGAAAGCAATTGATTGCATCAATCAATACGCTAGTATAGTGACCAAACAGAAAGACTGGGAAGCGTTCGTTACACCGAATAATGATCTGATGAATGAAATCTACAAGGACATGGTGAACAAACATCCCGGTTTGAATCCGCGATTTATGTAATTTTAGCCACAATAACACCAATACAGTAAATATTGTTTAAATTGATTGTATCGCAACACAATAAACCATAGGTTGAGAGGATCAGGTCAGATTGGACAAGTGACAAAACAACGAGTGTTATCGATAGCTTGTGCAATCTTTGGTAATTCCAATCTATTAGATTCAAGAGTTTAACACGCATGCGCAGTAGATCGAATTGAGTACATTGCTCGTATAATTTTTGGTACAAGGTTAAATAAATTTCATGAAAAATTTTCTTGAAGAATAATCGAATTCGATTTCCCACCTTCATACAATAGTTTTGAATAACATTTCCTGTTGAGTTAACAGGTCAACTCACTTCGTTCATTATAAAGGTTACAGATCCAAATAATTATTTATCGATTGTTATTAAAAGAAAATTCCTTCTAGTGCATGGTTATGGCATTTTAGATTTTTTGTAAAATATAAGTACAAAGTGTACTTTCGTTGTCTTTATAAAAGGTACTCTTCAAATAAATCATTTAACTTTATGTTTATTTAATCGGTTAACCAAACAATGATTAATTTACAAAAGTATGGATAAACTTACTTATTGCACATCATTCTAAGAACATGACAACACTCATCTCCCTCTTCATGTCCTCTTCATTCAGAATAAATTCTGTGAATAAAATGCTTGAATGTTTAAAAATAACTTCATTTATGAAAATAAATAATTTTATATTCACACATACTGTTGAGCCGGTTTATAAAAAAGGTTTAATCTGTTTATTAGTTATCTCAAATCTAATATATAAACGCATTTTGTTATTTTTAATTCCACTTTTCTGTGATTTTAGTATGTTCACATTGACTTTTCTAAATGTTTCTTAAACTAAAACCATACTTTATTTAATCAGACAGCTAACGCCATCTAGACTGGGTCAGTGACAACATTTCCTCCTCCTCACTCCTACTCCTCATCGAGTCATTTCATAACCTTTAGGAAGACCTGATAATTAAAATTAAATTTCCAACTCTTCCTTGTGTTAACTAATTTAATTCATCTGTTACTAGCCAAAAGTAATCTTATTCGAAAGACTCGTTAGTTTATAATTTAGTAATAACGATTAAAAAGGTTTAAATTTATATGAAATTTAAGAAGAAATATTTTTAAATCATACATTAGAATTGTAATTCTAATAAATCATTTTTTTAATTTGTCGCGTCTTGTAAACAGGTTCTTTTCCAAAATTTAACTTCTAAAGTATCAATTAAAGAATTCTACTTCTGTTTATTGCTTATAATAATTATTATGAGGTTTAATCGTGGAGACAAGTGTACCTGATGAATACGAGCATTCGGCTTCTTTCAGTGACCCTTTTATAAAAGGTAAGAATTGATTTAAATTTATGATTTTAAAAACAAAATAGCTTCTTCCTATCTGTCATGACATGCATGCAACAAGTTTTTTTGTAATCATCTTACTCTGTAATCAGAAACAATCACAGGTTTCATTATTAAATTTATTTTTTCAATTGAATTGAATTTGATTATTCGTTCTTTTATTTAATTTTTTGTATTCTTAAAAATATATTTGTAGAAATTGTGTCACAATATTTTAAAAGTTTTTCGTTTATTCAAATGTCTTGGCGGTTTCAAGAGTTTGAGAGTTTATAAAGAACGCTTTGTATGTTTTTTATTTAATAAATATTATAAAGGTAATAACTGAACCATTTCAACAGGTGTATCATTATTCAATTCCTTATTCAGGATTTTCTTAAATTTATCCCCATTTAAAGTTATATTTAATTATTGTCATCTTCACTTATGACATTTTTTGGTTATTCACTTTTTCAGTGGCATGTTCATTCAAAATAGAAATAAGTCATCAACAAACAAACAAACGAAAATGTAGTTGAAGTGAGTGAGGAAAAAGAGGCAGACGAGATATTTTTATGAATGGAGGAGATGATTAGGCGTTGAGAAAAGTTACATAATAAATTTTATGTTACTAGAATATTTTTGAAAACTCTTAAACTGGAATTTATTCAACTATTTATAAATATATTTCATTTAATATTTGAAGAAGATTTTAAAGGTAAATCTAAATTTTAATTTTTTAATAAAAATAAATCATATCGAAATTTTAATGGCTGATGATGATTAGTGATTGAATATTTATCAAATTTTTTTTGTTCCGCTTTAAAATAAATTCTATGCGCGTCTTCCACAAAGGTTCTTTATTATGTACAATAACTTTATATATAAATTGGTGTAAAATTAGATAAAAAATAAAGTTGGATTTCTGAAAAGGTAATTTCATTTTATTTTTAGTTAACAATTAAAAGTCTATATTGATTTTTTTGTATCCAACATTTTAAAGCGAGCCCCTTATTTTCTTAATTTCTCGGAAACCCATCTCAAATACGTTTCTTACTGCAAGACTGTAGTATTGCATAAGATTGTGTAAGACATTGTATAGAATTTAACAAAGCTAACAATTGTGTGAATTGGGCTCTCTCCCTATTATAAATAACGAGGGATATTGTTGTGTAATGTAGAGTGGAATTTCACTCAAAATTTTTCTTAGTAACCGGAAATTGCACTTGCTTATTGTGTAAAATATTTTAAAGGGATCTAAGGAAAAATATGACAAATTAATTTACCATGAAAGAGTGCAAACAGGAATTCGTGATTTTTTACGAACAAATGGGTTTTATATTTTTTAAGATTTCTCGTCTACTTATTAATGCACAAACTTCACCTTATTTCCCTCAAAACTCCCACGTCTTTTCTATTTTCTCTAATGAGTGGCCATTCGTTGCTCATAGTAATTATGAGTCATAATTTTGATTAACCTTTTCTGAGAATAATGTTCGCTGAATTAAAAATCACACGAGTGAGCGAGTGAGACAAATCACAGACGGATGTTTACAAAGTTTTTTCAGTTTTGGTGATTGACAATTTAATAATGGTTATTAATTTAAAAATTTTATTTTAAACACAAAATATCCTCTGTATATCTGTTTTGAAAGTTTTGAAAGTGAAAGTATTGGACTTTACACAGGTTTTATTAATTTTTTTTGAAAAATAAATTCAATTTTATTTATATTCCCTCAATATTTATTGTGAATTAGCACCTAACCGGAATTTTCAATGTAATTTGCAGAATTCATTGCTAACTCTTCCGAGTGTAATTACTCAAGACACACTTCGCAGCTTGTTCAGTTTTTTTCTGTTTCTATATTTCAAAGCAAAAACATTTACTTCAACAAACGCATCCAAAAGCCACTGATGCTAAAATAATCTCATTTTACAGCTTGTTCACAAGGTTTTCCCATTTTTCTCTCCACTGAATGCATAGAGTAATTATCACGTTATTTATGAACAATCTGAAAAATTTCGAGCCTGTAAAATACCACCTGTGCCAACTCACCCCAATTTAACCTGTCTTATCTAATCCTCAATCCAATCTCCATTTTGTCTTAATGTCTTAATCTCCTTTAGATAGAAACAAATAAATAGTCGTTGTTTCGTTTTGTTTTGTCTGTACCGCACGCGTGACTCAGACACTCAACACCAAAATGTTGATTTGCCTCTATCTATTATATCTCACTCACCCTCCACCATTAATTGCCTGTACCCAATACCTCACCATTAATGTCACATTACCACTTGACCCCTCACCCCCACCATCTCACTCACCCATAGTATATCACTGTATTTTATATCACCCCCATTTCACCTTCATCCAACATCCATCAACAAACAATTAACTCGAGTTCACAATTCCCAACTCAAACTTATTCCCTTCTTAATGCATTTGGAGACACAATCAACTTGTTCACTTCTTCACAACTCGCAACAACAAGTCAATCATTTATTAATTTCCTTTCTATCATTCAACTTTTTTCAAAACTGAACCAAACAACGATTGTCGTGATACGTTGTACTATCTTCGAGCAATCTAAACTAATAGATTCAACAGCTTAACACGCATGCGTAGTTGCTAAAATTCAACATTGAGTAATAACAGCTGTTTACTAAAAGGTTAACCAAAATACTGTTTATTTTTTTATTTGATTAAATCATTTTTTTCCAATCACCAGATAATCTTAATAGTACATTTTCTTATTATAACTCACCCACTAATGTTGTTCTCATGTACTTTTGATGTTCTTTCTTCTTGTTCATTTCTAAATAGATCTATTGCATCTTTATGGTAACTACTATTTTGAATGGTCCCTCGAATAGAATACCAAACCTAATGTAGTGATCAAGTTGTCCAATGAATAATCGAATTTGATTTCTCGTCTTCAAACACAACTACCCACACACTTAATTATGAGGATTGCTTCGATTATGTTCGGTATCAGACATTAAGGATTGGTCATGTCCAACTGAGATCGCGTTACACGAAGAACAAATTGAACAATCAAATCGAGAAGAAAGAAAAGGGCACAAGACAAGGTGAAATGCAAGAAGATGAATTAGATGGATTTTCGGTGACATGACGCCAACTCTCATCAAACCAACTAAGAACGAACGAAGAGTTACATTGCTAGTTTGTCACTTTTAATTTAAATCTAATTTTAATTTATTCAAGCAATAATTGAAATGTCACACTTTTCAGGAAATTCTGTTCTTTTTGTCATATTCAATTTAAAAAAGGTTTTATTTTTATTTTTGTAAACATTAGAAAAATTATAATTATGACCTTATTGTACTCTAATGTACTGTACTGTACATTTGACACTGTCTGTGAATGACCCTTGAGGGGGTGGAGATAATAGGGCAAAGGTTATATGAAGAGTATGTAGAGTGGGTTATAACGTAGGGTGAGAAACAGTACTAGCTTTGGATGTACAGAAACAAATTGAACACCCCGCGATGACGATAAAAACCATAATTTTCAATTTCACTATAATGTAGTTAGATAAATTGAGCCATTGTATCACTTTAACTATAACATATAATTTTTTACACAAATCCACTTGACAGTGTTGTCTCACGAGCAGGCACCCTCCCAACACAAATCAGTGCTCCTCTTTCTCTAACTTTGACAGTGGAGTGAGTCTTCGAAGGATCTAGATGGTTCTCGAATCTCGGAGAACACCGCGAAAACACATAAAAGGAAGACACCAAGCAGCAAGAGGACACTTACGTACAAGCGAGCACGTGAAGCGATCGGTCAAGTCACAACATTTCTTTATTTTTGATTTAATTTCAATTTTTTCATTCATTGCATTGACCAGTGGTCATTTTGTTTGTTTGCTATACTTTTGTGATCAAATTTTAATAATATTTCTTAGTAAATATCAACTTTGAAGCGTTCGTCTGTTTATTTCAAGTTCAAATTCACCAAAATTATCTTCGTGGGGAAGTATTACACAAGAAAACACCATTCAAAACATTTCATTTCACAGCGCAACATTTGAATCGTGTCCTCTTCGTCGTGGACGGATTGGATTACATTTACACCTATGTTTTATAAAGCTATAATATAATATAAAATAATATAATCAATGATACAGAAAAGAGAAAAAAGGCGGCGTTGCTTTTGAGACTAATAAAGGGGAATGAGTAACAATAACAAATAAATTGAAATAAGTTGAAAGAAAGCATTTATACCAACCTGGTGACTTGTACAAATATTGAATCGGGCTTTACAAAAGGTTATAAAACTATTTTTACTTCGTATCAGTAAATTTAAAAAATGATTTCAATTAATAAAATGAAATCTAGTTTAATTTGATATTCAAAGTTTTCAAAATGTGCCTATAATTTTTTAAAAATAACTTTCATGGTTTAGATTTTAAGTTTATTTTAATTTTTGTTTTCAATATTACAATTTAAATTTACCTTTCAAGACTGATTAAATGGTTAATTTTATTTCATTGCATGGTTCATTTAGAAAAGTTTAATTAGAAAAGTTATTATATTATTTTCGGGCTATAATATCTTTTACTGCTGTTGTTTTATTTATAACCGGAATGACGTAATAAATGCAAACATTAGTGCGTAAGTTGATTATTTATTATTACGCATGAACATATGACACTTTACCTAATCAATCAATCAATGTTGTGCATGTGTTACATTGAACATTACGTCATTAATGATACATTCTGTGCATCATGTTCAAATGTAAATGGTTGATTATAAATCTAGAACTCTTTAAAATCAAACCATTCTTTCTGGAAATCGTTTGTTCATCTTCAAATAAATCTATCCACTATATTACTCGGTGGTCCATTTAAAATCACAACTTAGTTACACTATTTAATTTTTGATGCTGTGTGAGGCTAATGATGTGTCGAATTGAGTTTGTGTTGCCGAATTTAGGTGCTGTAGGTTGTGTTTGTTGGTTAAAACGATTACATTAGTTGAGAATATATGATTATTACGTATTGTGTGAATAGTCCCTTATCTATTGATAAACATCATCACACAAATGATCATGACGTAAAACACGAACAGAGTGTCATATGAAATACATTGAGTTACTAACTAACTTACCTATAGATTGCTCGAAGTTTATTCACAATGTATGGTACACCCTAAATTATAAGTAGTATCTTGTTTTTTCGGATAACACTACATTTATAAAACGATCTCTAGATGGCGCTACAAATTTTTCGAACCGCAATTATGAAATTAAAAAGGTATTTTAATATCATTAAATTAATAAAAATATCCAATTTCAGTAAGCCTTTTCTCTTTTTAATTCATCAATCAAAATATGTCAAATGAAAATTTTCCATCATTTCTATTGTTCTTGTAGTGAAGAAATGAATATTTAAAAATAATAATATTCAGAATAATATAAAATAATTTTAGATTCGATAAAAATCTTTAATTAACGAAAAATAAAATTAATCGCGATCATAAAAGTGAGCAAAGCGAAAATACATTCGGAAACAGAAATTTTAATCAAGCAAAATGGTCATATAAAAACAAATAAAACAAATATTTTTAATAATTCCGAACTATGCGCAAGATAAGAAATAGATCATTTCGAACAAATACAAAGTGCGTTCCAGGGAAATAATAGTGACCAGTCATCGGTTTTTACGAGCAACGGTCCGAACCCCTCAGTCATAAAATAAAACTGAGATAACGCGCTCGCAACGAAACGTGAGCACATACACGCACAGACACGTACAACACAGCGTTAGTACACACACAGTGAATACATGAGTCACCCACACGTTAGGGTATATCTTTCCAAAATGAGTCATTGGTTCGTCCAATTAGACATTCAAACGTATCTAATCGAGAAACCTAAATTAGCTAATGATTCCACTACACTTATACACAAGAATATTCACGACTACATTAAACAAATGAAAAAGGAAAATTAAATTCTACTACTCCGAAGCGGATGACTCATGCAATGGTCATTCACCCATCAGAACATTACTACACGACCAACTGTCGCAGTGCAGAGGCCGAACGGAGTATATAAACAAGAGGCAGAACCCAAAACGAGGGGAGAATCGTTTTGGTTACCAGTCGAGCAACATCATGTAAACTGACGACTCCTCCAGTGGTGAAGCGGTTGGTCACCGTTTGGTCACAAACGGACGCTTCTCACAATGCAACGAGTGCATCAACAATCTTCGATACCTGACCAACATCGGCCGATCAGTGTCTAAGAACTGTTGAGTCCCGGGGACAATAGACAGCCATCACTGGATCATCAAGAGTCAAGAAATTGTTAGGTTTAGGATCGATTTGACTTTGTGACCATTTTTAATCAACAATAAACTACTTTCGACTTCCTTTTAAGTTTGTGTAGTAGTTCAAAGCTCGACAACCGTGTCTTAGTGAGCTTATCGCTAAGGGCACACATCAAGAATTGGGGTACCTCTGGAATCTGAATAATCCAGAGTGGCCGACTAAACCCCCAATCATCTAGGGCCGTTGAAACCCTAGAAAACATGAAATCTTTAAAAATCAATGAAAACCAATAAACCATTACATTCTTTTTGTTGGTTTAGTTTATGCTAATCAAAAAATAAATAGCTTTATTATTTAAAAAATGGAATATTTTATCCAATAATTTTATGATGAATTTGCCTAACTGAGAGTTTTTTGTGTTTAGGTTTAGGTTTATTATGTTAATTTTATAAATAATTTAATGATGATTACTATTTGGCCATGATCCAAAAAAAAAGTTATCCTCTTTATTTTATTCATTTTGTAAAGTTCATTTTAAAAATGTCCCACATAACATAAATCTTCCACTAATGTGTTGCACTCATAAAGTACGTTATCACCTCATTACCGATAACTTATCGTAATTGCTTTATTATACTTACGGAACTATGTGTTTTTTAGTTAATATTTTCAAATCAAATGATTTTTAACGTAGGATACATAAAACCGAGAAGTTTGTTAATATCGAAATTTAGGATTTCGCGAGCATTTCTGATGCACAGTATAAAGTCTTTAAGGGTTTTTTAAAAGAAACGATTCATTTTATTCTATTGCAACTTTTTCTACTTTCTAATGTACAATTTTGATTGCATGCGATTTTTTCCGAATGAATTTCATAAAAGGTAATTCAATTTTGTTTCTGCAACCGAAAATTGCATTTACTCATTTATTAAAGACATTTTAAAGGTCAGACAGAATGCAAAAATATAACAATTAACTTTGCCATGAAAAGTAATAGCACAATTTTAAAAAATGGTTTTAATTTCTTTTAAGATATCTTGCTTCTACTTATTAATTCATCAACTACATAATTTCCCTCAAATCTCCCACGCCTTTTCACTTCCTCTAATGAATGGTCATTTGTAGTTCATAGTAATTATGAGTCATAATTTTGATTACTCCTTCCTGAGAATTTTGTTTGTTCAACTTAAAAGGAGTGAGTGAGTAAGTGAGACAAATCACAGACGGATGTAATAAAATAAATGTGATATAAATTTGTTTGTTCATAAAGTTTCGTTATTTTAATGAAAAAGTTGCATTTGAACTTGAATAATGTTTTTTGAAAATTTTTGTTTTATTTTCCACACCACCAAATAAATAATCGTTTGTTTTATTTTTTCTCTTCTGATGATAATTTGTGCAATAGTTTCTAATTTCTAAACTATCCCTCCTTTATTCTCTTCTATCCCTCGGTCAGAGCGTTAATGTTATCACTTTTGAAAATATTCTTTTATAAAAGGTAATAATTAATTTTTTGATTTTAAAATAATTTCACCTTAAATGTTTGCAACAGGTTTTTTTCCCCAACTTAATAGGCCAAATTTAAACGTGAAAACCTTACCTATCAATCTAACCTGCTTTATCAAATCTTCAATCTATCTCCACATTGTCTTAATGTTTTAATCTCCTCTAAACCGAAATAACCAAATAATGTTTGTATTGTTTTTGTCTGTACCCAACGCGTGACTCAGACACTCAACACCTAAATGTTGATTTCTCTATTCGAACATTCAATCTTCTATCCCTCCCCACCATCTCTACCCTCCACCATTAATTGCCTGTACCCAATAATTTCCTCACCATTAATGTCACATCACCACTTGACCCCCCACCCTCTCAGTCTCCCTAACTTATACTATGTGTCACTGAATTATATATCACCCCCATTTCACCTTCATCCAACATCCATCAACAAACAATTAACTCGAGTTCACAATTCAACACTCAAACTTATTCCCTTCTTAATGCTCTTGGAGACACGATAAACTCTTCTTCTCATCTTGTCAACAACAAGTCAACGAATTATTAATTTCTTTTCAGTCTATTCTTTTTCAAAAATTTGTGAACAAAACAACGAGTGTTATCGATAGCTTGTGCAATCTTTGGTCATTCTAATCCATTACATAGATTCAACAGTTTAACACGCATGCGCAGTAGTTCAAATTGTGTAACTTGAAATCATAGCTCGTAGAATCTTTGGTGCAAGGTTAAATAAATTTCCCAAAGAATAATCGAATTCGATTTCTCACCATCATACAATAGTTTTTATAACATTTTCAGTTGAGTTAACAGGTCAATAAATACTTTGTTCATTATAAAGGTAAAAGATCCAAATAATTATTGATCGATTGTTATTAAGAGAAAATTCCTTCAAGTGCATGGTTATGGCTTTTTAGAATTTTTTTTGTAAAATATAAAACTAAAGTCTCTATAAATTGTCTTTATAAAGGTATTATTCAAATAAATCATTTAACTTTATGTTTATTTAATCGGTTTACCTAACAATGATAAATGGTTTGTGACTTTTCTTGTAAACTTTGCAAATACACAATAAAGATAAGATAACAATGATTAATATACAAAAGTATGGATAAACTTATTGCATATCATTCTAAGAACGTGACAACACTCATCTCCCTTTTCATGTCCTTTATATTCGAATAAATTCTGTGAATGAAATGCTTGAATGTTTAAAAATAACTTCATTTATGAAAATAAATAATTTTATATTCAAAAGTACTGTCGAGCCTGTTTATTAAAAGGTTTAATCTGTTTATAATTTGTCTCACTCGCATACAATTACTCGACATTTGCTTGGCACAATACACAAATTTTATTGACATGTGATTAAATGTGGTGACAAATCATTTTATCTCTTTTTAAAAATAAAATTATATCTCTGTTTCAATTTCATTAATAACTTGATAATTAATTCTACTTATTGTCTTATATGTTGTATACAGCTGAATGGGTTGGTTAAAATTGTATTGTTGAGATATGTAAAAGTTGATTTTTATTATGTTCACATTGACTTTTCTAAATGTTTCTTAGACTAAAACCATACTTTATTTAATCAGACAGCTAACGCCATCTAGACTGGGTCAGTGACAACATTTCCTCCTCCTCACTCCTCCTCCTTATCTAGCCATTTCATAACCTTTAGGAACATCTGATAATTAAAATTTAATTTCCAACTCTTCCTTGTGTTAACTAATTTAATTCATCTGTTACTAGCCAAAAGTAATCTTATTCGAAAGACTCGTATTCATAATTCAGTAATAATAACGATTAAAAAGGTTTAAATTTATATGAAATTTAAGAAGAAATATTTTAAAATCATACATTAGAATTGTAATTCTAATAAATCATTTTTTTAATTTGTCGCGTCTTGTAAACAGGTTCTTTTCCAAAATTTAACTTCTAAAGTATCTCTTAATGAATTCTACTTCTTTTTATTGCTTAGAATAATTATTATGAGGTTTAATCGTGAAGACAAGTGTACCTGATGAATACGAGCATTGGGTTTCATTCAGTGACCCTTTTATAAAAGGTAAGAATTGATTTAAATTTATAATTTTAAAAACAAAATAGCTTTTTCCTAGCTGTCATGACATGCATGCAACAAGTTTTTTTTTGTAGTCATCTTACTCTGCAATCAGAAACAATCACAGGTTTCATTATTAAATTTATTTTTTTAATTGAATTGAATTTGATTACTCAATCTTTTATTTAATTTTTTATATTCTTCAAAAATATAGTTGTAGAAATTGTGTCACAATATTTTAATTTTTTTTTCGTTTATTCAAATGTCTTAGCGGTTTGAAGAGTTTGAGAGTTTCATCTAACCTTTCTTATCTAATATTCAATCCAATCTCCACATTCTCCAAATTTCGCAAAATGAACTTCTACCCACTTTCCTGTTGCGTCAATCACTTTGAAACTTACACATCTCAATGTACAAGTGTTTAAATAAATTCTTGTAATGAAATGCGTGAATGCTTATGATTCAAATTCAAATAACTTTGCCTAAGAAAATAAATAGTTTCATGTTCTTCTGGATTCTTCATTAAATGGTTTATTTGTGTTATTTTTTAAATTTAATAAATTTCGATAAATAATTTCAATTCCAAGAAGAAGAAGACGGTTCCTTAAAGGTCAATAATAACTTAACGTTTTATTTTAAATTAAATTTGAGTGTTTCGGGTGCGTGAAAGATGAATAGATTTAGTATCGATGAGTTAACCATATTTATGGATGATTAGTAATTTTAACAATTAGATCGTTTTCATCTCCATTTTAAATAAAAAGGTATTTCATTAAATAAATTGTTACAAAATAATGACGTTTTTATATGATATGTATTTTCTGTTGAAAATATACCCCAATTGAAGTCCACTTGTTATATTTATATATTGTAACCCACCAATGGATTATTCAAAGTTTATTCACGATACATACACCTTAGATAATTTATTGAGTATTATGAGCGTTTTCGACTGACACTACGTCTATGAATACGACTCCACATTTGTAAAATGATCACTAGATGGCACAACTAAATTAGATATTCACTGTTGACAAATTTAAAAGGTAATTTTATATCACTTAATTAATTAAATATCCAATTTCACTAAATTTTTCGCTTTATATTCATCAATCAAAATATGTCAGATCTAAATTTTTCTATCTTTTCAATTATTCTTTTTATATGTTTGGTTTATTTTTGCAACAAAAAACTCTCAAATAGATGAATTCATCATAATTTTATAAAATAAACATTTCCACATAGCACCGACTTTCCCCTTTAATTCATCAAGTTCGTTGCAAGAAATTTTCCACCCATTTTCATTGCTACATATTTGAGAGGTGTCTTTATTATTTTCGTTTATACTATAAGTTAGAAATAGTGGGTAATTTATAATAAACGCTCTATATGTTTTTTATTTAATAAATATTATTATAAGTCACAGAACCATTTCAACAGGTGAACCATTATTCAATTCTTTATCCAGGTTTTTTCAATTTTCCCCCATTTAAGGTTATTTTTAATTGTTATCGTCCTCACTTCTGACATTTATTGGTTACTCACTTTTTCAGTGGCATGTTCAATGAACATTGAACATGCATATAAAAATAAGTCATCAACAAACATACGAAAATGTTGTTCAAGTGAGTGAGGAAAAGAGGCAAACGAGATATTTTTATGAATGGAATGACGAGGAGATAATTAGGTGTTGAGAAAAGTTACTGAATAATTATATGTTGCTTGAATATAAATGTAAGGAAAAACTTATTGCACACCCTTCTAAGAACATTCATCTCTCTCTTCATGCCCCCATTAACTCCTCTCTCTCTCTCTCTCTCTCTCTCTCTCTCTCTCTCTCTCTCTCTCTCTTCCTTATCCCGACTCAGCATCAGTCGTAGAGAAGCCGTGAAAAAGTAAGTTAACAGACGTTTTTCCGAGAATTACTGAAGACTAATATTTGGTAAATGTTGTACGGATGATGATGCTACACGGACAGACAGACATTCACAACATTCTTGTACCACTCAACCCTAACCGACTTGACCTTTTACTATTGCAATTTGCAATAAAAATGTGTTCGTACATTTCTATACAGACTGTTACACAATGCTCGTGTTGATTAATACAAATGTGATGACAATAGTTTATTTAATTTTATGTCTTGGTTTGCCTTAGTTTTTAAACAGGTTTTTTAATATAATTATTCGTTATCTCTGAAATTAAGAAATTTAATTCTTTGATTGGTATATTTCAAATTAAATTGATTAGAATAGATAATTTTTACAGTGTTCAATAAATTATAATTGCGACTATTTTTGAGACATTGAGAGTTTGAGATTTTAAATTGATTCGTTCATTTAATTTACAATAATTGGACATTTCTACGAGTCTGGGAAAAATTTTAAAGACAAATCTAATAAGCTTATTTTTTTAATAAAATAAATCAAATCTAAATTTTAATTACTGATGATGGTTAATGATTGAATTTTTTGTTCCGCTTTAAAATAAATCCGATGCGCCTCTTCCACAAAGGTTATTTATTATGTACACTAATTTTATATATTACTTGGTGTAAGGTTAATTGAGTTGGGTTTCTGAAAAGGTAATTTCATTTTATTTGTATTTAACAATTTAAAGTCTACAAGTCTCGTATATTGATTTTTTGCATCCAACACTTTAAATCAAGCCCCTTATTTTCTTAATTTATTGGGAACTCATCTCAAATACTTTTCTTACTGCAAGACTGTAGTATTGCATAAGATTGTGTAATACATTGTATAGTATCTAACAAAGCTAACAATTGTGTGAATTGGGCTCTCTCCCTATTATAAATAACGAGGGATATTGTTATGTATTACACAATGTGTAATGTAGAGTGAAATTTCAGTCAAAATCTTTCTTAGTAACCGGAAATTGCACTTGCTTATTGTGTAAAATATTTTAAAGGGAGCTAAGGAAAAATATGACAAATTAATTTACCATGAAAGAGTGCAAACAGGAATTTGTGATGTTTTACTAACGAATTAAAATTTGGTTTTATTATATTTTAAGATTACTCGTCTACTTATTAATTCACATACTTCACCTTATTTCACTCAAAACCCCCACGCCTTTTCAATTCCTCTAATGAGTGCCCATTTGTCGCTCATAGTAATTATGAGTCATAATTTTGATTACAACTTTCTGAGAATTTTGTTTGGTGAATTAAAAAATGCACATGAGTTAGCGAGTGGGACAAATCACAGGCGGATGCAATTTAAAAAATTTGAAAATTAATTTGTATGTTTGCAAAGTTTTGATATTTGATATTTTAATAATGTTTATTAATTTAGAAAATGAGTATCTTTTTACAACACCTAATATATAATATTCATTATGACGTGTAATGATCTTTGAGAAACGTATCGGATGAATGTTTTCCTATAATTGATAACAACTTTTAATAAAAGGTTAAAATTACTTTAAAATTTTGATTTTAAACACAAAATATCCTCTGTATATCTGTTTTGCAAGTTGATTGTATTGGACTTTAACACAGGTTTTATTAATTTTTTTCTTGGAAAACCCAATTTTATTTAAATTTCCTCGATTTATTTTTGCATAACATTGAATTAGCACCTAACTGGAACTTTCAATGTAATTTGTAGAATTCATTGCTAACTCTTCCGAGTGTGATTACTCAAGACACACTTCAGTTTTTGTTCAGTTTTTTCTGTTTCTATATTTCAAAACAAAAACATTTACTTCAACAAACGAATCCAAAAGCCATTGATGCTAAAATAATCTCATTTTACAGCTTGTTCACTAGGTTTTCCCATTTTTCTCTCTACTGAATGCATAGAGTAATTATCACGTTATTTATGAACAACCTGAAAAATTCAGAGCCTGTAAAATACCACCTGTGCCAACTCACCCCAATCTAACCTGTTTTATCTAATCTTCAATCTATCTCCACATTGTCTTAATGTCTTAATCTCCTCTAAACAGAAACAAACAAATAGTGTTTGTATTGTTTTGTCTATACAAAATGCGTGACTCTGACACTTAACACCTTATTCTTGATATCTCAATTCGAACCCTCAATCTGCTATCCCACCCCACCATCTCTACCCTCCACCATTAATTGCCATTATTGAAAAGTCGAAACGGTTTTCTCAAGTGGTGACAGAGTGCTTCGCTACGTTCACTCACTCACTCACGCACTCGCTATCGCTCGTGCGTTCGTTCGTTCGTTCACTTCGCTCAGCTAACTTGTTGAACTATTGTTGTCTAATTAAAAGTGGGGGCGAAAGGGTTGTTTACAGGATGTGTGCAATGTGTTCACGATCTATTTCGATGGTAGACATATCGACACCACTGCACCAGTACCTACCATGTCATTATTCTCTCTCACTTTTTATTGTCCACCCTTCACTTACTTCTGCACTACGAATACACTCGGGCTTTCCGGGAATTTTGTTGCTGTTCAATACAAAGTTTCTTTTTGCAGTGAAAAGTTATATAATTTGAACTCAACTTAATTAGAATTTTTTGTTTGTTGCGAGTATATCAAAAGGTTATCATTATGTGGCAATCATGATATAACATGATTTAACATACATTAAGAAAGAGAAAATGTTTAATCATACCATATTTGTAATATAAAATGTTTTGAGTTTAAATTATTGTTAATATAATATGTACGTAATCATAAAATTGCGTTTTGCTCCTAGATTTTGTAAATAAAGGTTAAACTTTTTTATTTTTTAAATTTAAATATTAAATTCATGATAAATGCTTTCTATTTAATATATTCAATTTGTAAAAGGTTTCGTATGTATTGTTATTTGGTTTGTGATATGATGAATCCACTTGGTGATACAATTTAAGTAAGAAATAAAGTACATTCGATTAATATGTTAAATAGTTTGCTGGAATTTTGTTATGATAATTCATGCAATTACATCTCGAATCCCCTTCTATTCTCTCATTTTTCAAGCTTTTTTGTTTTGCTTTCTTAAAATTTACTACAGATTTGTTTCGTCAATATTTTTCACTTCAAAGAACAACTGTTCAAATCAATTCTTGTAATGAAATGCTTGTGAATAAATAAAAAATAATTTTACAAAAAGAAATATATTATTCATTTTTAGCGAGACTCTTTTAGAGTCGTAAGCTTATGCTATAGTCATCGTGTCTGTCTGTCTGTCTGTCTGTCTGTAAACCTTTGTCCATATTCTGAGAGAACCGTAGACCCTAAAATTATCAAATTTGGCATACATACACTAGGGAGTATATGTAATCGAATAGTCAAACCAAAACTGGGCGCCATGGATCATGACGCCCATTCTGGTGACAAATGTATTCTGAGAGAACCGTAGACCCTAAAATTATCAAATTTGGCATACATACACTAGGGAGTATATGTAATCGAATAGTCAAACCAAAACTGGGCGCCATGGATCATGACGCCCATTCTGGTGACAAATGTATTCTGAGAGAACCGTAGACCCTAAAATTATCAAATTTGGCATACATACACTAGGGAGTATATGTAATCGACTAGTCAGACCAAAACTGGGCGCCATGGATCATGACGCCCATTCTGGGGACAAATGTATTCTGAGAGAACCGTAGACCCTAAAATTATCAAGTTTGGCATACATACACTAGGTTGTATATGTAATCGACTAGTCACACCAAAACTGGGCGCCATGGATCATGACGCCCATTCTGGTGACAAATGTATTCTGAGAGAACCGTAGACTCTAAAATTATTAAATTTGGCATACATACACTTGGGAGTATATGTAATCGACTAGTCACACCAAAACTGGGCGCCATGGATCATGACGCCCATTCTGGTGACAAATGTATTCTGAGAGAACCGTAGACTCTAAAATTATTAAATTTGGCATACATAAACTTGGGAATATATGTAATTGAATAGTTAGACAAAAACTGGGCGCTATTGATCATGACGCCTAAGTTTTTAAGAAAAAATTGTGGTCACTACGTTGAAAATGATGAATAAATGTGTTGCACATTTTAAATAAAATATTGGCGCCAATACACCTCTTTAGTGATTCAAATGGATCAAATAAAGTCGTTTTAAAAGTTTCTCAGTTGATATTTCAAGTTTCTATTTTTTAAGAGTCTCGCACTTTGCCTGGCTTGCCAGACAATCTTATTCTATTTTGTTTATAACTAGTTTGTTTGAATTATTTTATAATCCCTATTATTTTCATAAATAATTTAATCCACTCAAACCATTATCTTAATCAAAGAAAATTGACAAAATTCAATTCAATTTTATGAGTTTTTATTAGAACGACTCTGCCAACCACAATTTTGCTGCCTTCCAGCAGTGGTGTGTAATAGTGCCCACATAATTTCGCGACGATTTTGCGTTGCAGAGCCAACAGTAGCAAAAATCGCTAATACAGTGAAAGTTAAAAGTGGGTGCTGTGCTCCTTAAAAAGCCCATAATGCTCTATTCACAAAAACATTACGTATTCTGAATACTTTGGTACAAAATCTCCGCTGTAAAATGCAAAAGCGTCACTGCAACAATGAACTACTGCTGGTGATGCTGTTGTTGTCATTATTGAGTCTGTGTTTTGTGTTGATGTTTTGCTAATGTGTACTGATTTACTCATTTGTTTTTGGAAAACAACCAGAACCTGACCCAAATTGGTTTTATTCGTGATATTTTATTTCCACTACGTCTATTCTGCTGTAAATGCGTTAATGTGACAAAGTTGGTTCACTTTTGACAGTGTTGGGATAAACAAATTTGTTTTGTTGTCTTTTGGGTTGGAGTTAAGTCTCATGAAGTATTTAAGAAAATTAATCGTGATACGACTGTTGTTTCAAGATTCGCTTTCAGATATACTCAATACTCAACGTGTGATGTATTTGGTTGTTAAAAGGTTTGTGTTTCAAGATATTTCCTTTGGTATTAATATGTTACTTTTGTGATTTGTAGATTAACTTCTGTACAATTCTTAACGTATTCTGTAATCTTCTCTACCCAAAACAAGTTCAATGAATTACTGCTGGTGATGTTGTAGTTGTCACTTTTGAGTCAGTTTTTTGTGTTGATGTTTGCAAATGTGTAATGATTTGCTCATTTGTCCTCGGAAAATACCAAAACCTGACCCAAATTGGTTTCATTCGTGATCTTAACTTCCATCGCTACTATTGTGCTATGCGTGTGTGCTATTGTTGTGACAAAGTTGGCACACATATCACGGTGCTATGAGAAACCAGTTTGTTTCTTTGGTTTGGTATTTGGGATTCGTAGATCAACAAAAAATATTGTGAATTAGTATCATCAAAATAAAGATCACTGGAGTGGTTTTTACGAATTATTATTCTCAGCTAACCCTAAATGTTTCTTGATGTTTGCAAACGTGCCCATTTGTTCTCTGAAACCACTGAAATTGGACCCTGGATTGCCTCTATCGTGAGCTGAATTTCTTTCTCCACCTCTTCTCTTCTGCGGGTATTTGTTGTGACAAAGTGGCTCACAGATGACAGTGCTGGTAGAAACGAGTTTGTTTTGGTGTCCTTTATTTAGTTTGTTATTTAGTTTTCGTTAATCAATTTGAGTATTGTGAATTAGCAGCATCAACTTGAGTGAAAATGACCATCAAACAAGAATCTTTTTAAAGATATTTTCTTTATTCTTCACTAAACCAAACACGTCATCTGTAAACAGGCTACAAAACATGCTCAAGTTTGATAACAAAACATTGAACTGGCAGAGGCACTGCTGTGATTTAGTTTTGCATGGTTTTCTTCACTATATTGAGATCTTATCTCAACGCTATTGTCTTATATTGACAAAAAAGCTCATTGTTGTGAGCAATGCGAGTCTCAGGAAGTGCTTAAGAATATAAATCGTGATGGGACTGTTGTTTGTAGATCAGATTTTCTACTCCATACTCAACGTATTTTCTTAATATGTGTATTTGTCAATGTATTGCTTTGGACACTAAATTGTCATTGTCTACAAGATTACAATTTTGTGCGTGTTCTAAATTGGTCCTGTACCTGAAACTAGAACCAGAAATGGTTGTGTTGAAATATGATTGATTGTAAACAGTAAGTGATTTGTATTTATTTTGAATGCATAATTGGTACTTTTTGATATGAAAATGAATTGAGAAGGATCATTGATGCATTAGAAATTAAATCAAATTTGATTGTTTAGATTAGTGAGCTTTTACAAATGAGTGTATGATTAAATGCTCAATATAGTTTACACAATCATTATAGCAAAAATGGTGGAAACTTGTAGACTAAAATCATAGATTTTACTGTAACTGAGTTTTTAATTTGCGCTTTAAAATGATTAAAACTTGAATGCGCTCAGAAAGGGATAAAACTTGAATTAAACCTTTGTTTGGTTTAGCTTTGATTAAAAACTCAGAGAGCCAACAATTTGAGTCAGTAAGTAGGACTTAATGAGCGCAGTTTTGATTTAATCATCTGAAGTGACAAAAAATATTTACACCGGGAATATATTAAATATTTGCAAATTTCCGCCCTGACAAATAAACAGAATTATCTCATGGAAGAGTTAAATTATCAGTGCTCAGATGGCTTGCTACAGTTTGATAATTCGTTTTGAATCTGAATGAAACGGGAGATTTATTGGTAGTGATACAAAAGTAATCGATGTGTTACTGTATTTGATTCAGGTATTAAGTAGGGATTAATTGGTTATAGTAGAAATTTCACATGCCAAGTGAACAACGAATAGTAAATATGATACGTTGAGTTGGAGATTTTGATAGTTACAGAAAAATACCGGAAGAAATTGTTGAAACATTATGTGATCAATCGTGTTTTAAGACTAAAAATTTAAGTGAATCGAGTAATCATTTTAAGATTTGACTAATTTCTTTTTTAATTTCTAACCCAGACTTCATTTTCAATTATGACAAAGAACCAAATGAATCGCATGAACATAAAAGCAAAAAAGTTATTATTGATCCAAGAACGCCATAACCAAGATCAATATCGCCATGGAATTGAATATCGTCCATACAAAAGAAAACAAACAAACCGTTGTGGTCGAAGTGCTGGCTCTCTGAGTTTTTATTCAAAGATCAACCAAACAACGGTTTAATTCAAGTTTTCTTCCTTTCTGAGCGCATTCAAGTTTTAATCATTTTAAAGCGCTAATTAAAAACTCAGTAATAGTAAAATCTATGATTTTAGACAACAAGTTATTTAACCAAACAAACACATTTTAAGGTTGCACAATTTTTAATTTGAATTTATTGGTATTTATTAAACAAGTACGATGAAAAAAAAAAATACTTAAATGAAAAATATTACAAGTTGAATTTCACTGGTTGCATTATATTTTGAATATAGCTGAATTTATTTATCAAAATAAACGGACTGATCATTTGTAAAGGTTAATCACTTATTCTAGCAATTTGTCTTGTCCCGTACGACATTGGTGATAGTTACTGAATTATATATTTTTAATTGAATTAGTTTTGAGATATACGTACGTTTATAGTGTCTGCGTTTTCGACCCAATTACAGGTAATTTTAAATATTTCATTTTAGAAAAATTTTAATTTTAATTATATTCTTTTCTTTAAATAAAAACCTAAATTTAAAGTCATCACATTGTGAAGTATCTGGTTATTTCATAAAAAGGTCAAGCTAAGATATTTATGTAACTAGTGAATGTCTACAACTAGTTGATTGAGCACAATTATTGACATTAGAAAAAAAGAGAAACTGATAATAATTAGAAAGGTCTAAATAAAATTATTTTTACTTTGTTTTTAAATTGTAATCTAATGTTGATTTACTTTGTAAATAGTTAAATGAATCTATACATATTTATTTAAATTAAATTTTCTTTCTGCATTTGCAATAGGATTGTATTTTTTAGCTTGAATTAATCACAACATACATGTATGTATCCATATTAGCAAGGAGTGCGCATGCGCAGATAATACGTGCAGGTGTGTATTGAACTTGAAGTAGTAGTAGTAGTAGAAGAGACGTGCGGTGGAGTCGAACAGTGACCGGCTGGGGGCGTCAGGGCGCCATTACGTTAACCAGACTTGTGATCAGACAAACAAATTGCAACAAAATGTCGTTACTTTGCCGGTATATATGTAGACTCTACATTGCCATAGAGTAGCCGTCATGGCACGATTTTTTCTCTCACACATGTCCACGCATGCGCACACAAACTAACATTCTCATTTCATCTATTGGTAACCGAATGTGTGACGTCCAGTCACATGAGTTGGGCGCCATTGACCTTGATTGGATTTGTTGATAAACATTCGATTCGAAATGAACTAGTTTGGTTGTGTACTGTAGTGCTTTATTAGAGAGACCGGTGTCCAATGTGAAAGAATTGAGTGAAATGTACTTGGTGGATTTAATCTTTCATCACTTGATAAAATCAACCAATTAAATTATGTCAATTAAATTAAAATTCACAATTTCATATTGCTAAATGTATTTTGTAAACTACTTACGTGCTTGTCTACAATCTAAAAGGTCTTAATTCTTTAAAAATTTTAAATAATTTTAAAAATAATATTAGAAAAATTATTTTCAAAAATTTTAAATTTAAATTATATTTTCTTTTTATCCGTTGTCTAAACAGGTAACATCTTCCAAAACATTTCCACACCTTACTCTCTTTATTTTCAATGAAATTTTCACACACTAAAAAGTATTTAATCAACTCTACAATACAAATATATTAGTAAACGTTTTTGTAATCAAATATGTTTTGCAATAAAACTGTACTGCACTTGAGGTTTGTTGGACAGAGTGATTCAATAGATAAATACACAGAAGAGCAATAATCATGTATCAATAAATAATTGTCTGGGATTTTATTTGTGACTATTCCAAACGATATAAAAGTTATCCATTTTAAGTATTAATCTATCAGTAAAATGTCCCACCCAATAGTGCATGCACTGGTTCGAATGTGTGTTATAACATAGTAGTGACATAAGTTGTACTGTTGTGCATGTACAGACTCATCACCCTCGGTACAAGCCAAATCAGTTTCAGTGCGCACTGTCGTACAACAGAACAGCTGTACAAACCACCACTATATATATATATAGCATGACAGAATTATACTACTAATTTCTTTGTTTACTCATTGCATAATATTTAGAGTCTAAATTTTAGACGGAAAAATCTTCACGATTATTTTTGAATAGTTTGAAACAATTGTGCATTTTCCAAGCTGACAAAAGCGATTTAAGTAGAAAACAAAATTTGAAACAAATCTATATTCTGTCGTTGAAAATTCCACTTCTTCGCATATTGTAACTTGTCCATTGTCGTTACTAAACATTTATGAGGTTTCTTTATTATTCTTTGTAGTAGTAATGGGTAATTCAATTAGTTTGTCCTTAAAGTTTTTAAATTACAAAAAACACATATTTTTATTTCAATGAGGGTTATTCAACAGGTCTAATTCTATATTGGAATTTATATTAATAATTATTTTTGTTGATATTGTTTTGATTCAAATTTTGCAAGTTTCTTTTGCGTAGCAAGTTTTCTAAAAGGTGATCATTATTTAATTTCAAGTTTTCATATTTCTGATTTTTATTCTAAATATTCAAATAACGTCATCATTAATCACGTCCATGTTCCATATTCAAAGGTATTGATAGAAAAAGGTTATCACTTTTAAATCATTCAATTTTTTAAAATTCATTTAGATAATGTCCATATAACATAAATCTTCCGCTAATGTGTTGCCCTCATAAAGTACGTTATTACCTCATTACAGATAACTTAACGTAATTGCTTTATTATGCTTACTGAACTGTGTTTTGTAGTTGAGGTTTTCAAATCAAATTATTTCAAATTTTAACGTAGGATACATAAAACTTGATGTTTTTGTAAAACGATTCATTTTATTCTATTGCTACTCTACTACTTTTACATTGTCCAATTTTGATTGCATACGATTTTTTTCGGAATATCAATAAATTTCATAAAAGGTTATTCCATTTTGTTTCTGTAACCGGAAATTGCATTTACTCATTTATTAAACACATTTTAAAGGTCAGACAGAATGTAAAAATATAACAATTAACTTTGCCATGAAAAGTAATAGCACAATTTTCTAAAATGGTTTGAATTTCTTTTAAGATTTCTCGTCTTCTTATTAATTTACCAACTACCTAATTTCCCTCAAAACTCCCACGCCTTTTCACTTCCTCTAATGAGTGGTCATTTGTAGCTCATAGTAATTATGAGTCATAATTTTGATTACTCCTTCCTAAGAATTTTGTTTGGTCAACTTAAAAGGAGTGAGTGGGTGAGTGGGACAAATCACAGACGGATGTAATAAAATAAATGTGATATAAATTTGTATGTTTATAAAGTTTCGTTTTAGTTTTAATAAAAAAGTTGCATTTGAACTTATAAAATGGTTATTTTGAAAATATTGCTTAACTTTTTATAGCACCAAAGGAATGTTTTATTTTTTCTCATCTGATGATAATTTTTGCAATAATTTCTAATTTCTATTCCTCTTTTATTCTCTTCATTCTCTCGGTCCGAGCGTTAATGTTTTCACTTCCGAAAATAATCTTTTATAAAAGGTAAGAATTAGTTTTGGTTTGTGATTTTAAATAAATTTCTCCTTAAATATTTGCAACAGGGGTTTTCCCAACTTAATATGCCAAATTTAAACGTAAAAAATTATTAATTCAAATTGCATTTCAATTTATATCCTGTACTCTTTCATCGGTTTTGATAAAGAATTTTTTAAGATAAAGTTGTTCGATATTGGCATGGATAATTTATAATTAGCTATAATTATTCACTTTAAACGGCGTTTGAGTAGTATCTAAAGTTAATTTTACTTTCAACTTTCTGAGTGCTTCAGAATCCGAGCAGCCAAAACTTTGCTCTGTTTTTATTGGCTTCTTTTTCAGTTAGTTGAAAATCAATACGAGAAATAGAGCTATTCATAAATTATGTTACTTTTAAATATTAACGAGCCTGTAAAATCCAATTTTCTCAGCTCACCTCAATCTAACCTGCCTTATCTAATCTCCAATCTTATCTACATTGTCTCAATGTCTTAATCTCCTCTAAACCGAAACAAACAAATAGTGTTTATATGGTTTTGTCTCTACCCAACGCGTGACTCTGACACTCAACACCTTATTCTTGATATCTCAATTCGAACTCTCAATCTGCTATCCCTCCCCACCATCTCTACCCTCCACCATTAATTGCCTGTACCCAATAATTACCTCACCATTAATGTCACATTACCACTTGACCCCCGACCCCCACCATCTCACTCACCCATAGTATATCACTGTATTTTATATCACCCCCATTTCACCTTCATCCAACATCCATCAACAAACAATTAACTCGAGTTCACAATTCCCAACTCAAACTTATTCTCTTCTTAATGCATTTGAAGACACAATCAACTTGTTCACTTCTTCACAACTCGCAACAAAAAGGCAATCATTTATTAATTTCTTTTTCTATCTTTCATTTTTTCAACATTTTTCAAAACTTTGAACCAAACAACTATTGTCGAGAAATGTTGTGCTATCGAACATTCTAATTTATTATATTCAACAGTATTACATGCATGTACAGTTGATTAAATTTTGAAATTTTGATGATTATTTTCTAAAAGGTTAAATTAAAATATTAAAATATATAATTAAATTAGATTTTTTTACCAATTGCCAGATAATCTCAATAGTACATTCTTATTTCTAACTCACCCACTTTGTAATATTATGTACTTTTTGTTATTTTTCTTCTTGTTTAATTTGAAATCGATTTATAACATCTTTATGGTCATTAAATCTTTGAATGGAATACTAAACCTAATGTAACGATCAAGTTGTCCAATGAATAATCCAATCGAATTTAATTTTTCGTTTTAGAACACAACTACCCACACACTTATTTATGCGGATTGCTTCGATTATTTTCGGTATCGGTTCGGTCCAATTTATCTAGTGAAAATATGATAATCAGTTTTTTTTGTTCAAAAACCTAATAAAAACTTTACTAAAATTTATTTATTCAATCTTCTGTAAACTTGATTAAATTAATTTTTCTAATTCCTATTTATCAATTTTGTTTAAACATTTGATCTGTGCATCTTCTATTTTAGTTTCTGTACTTACTAAATGGTTTGTGTGTTCAATTAATGTGCGTAATGGAAGAAGATGAATTAGATGGATTTTCGGTGACATGACGCCAACTCTCATCAAACCAACTAAGAACGAACGAAGAGTTACATTGCTAGTTTGTTACTTTTAATTTAAATTTAAATCGAATTTATTCAATCAGTAATTGAAATGTCACATTTTTCAGGAAATTCGGTTCTTTTACAAATTGAGTTTAAAAAGGTTTTATTGTTATTTTTGTAAACATTAGTAAAATTTTGATTTTGATTTTTTAACTACTCAAATAACGCCATCTTTGAAAGAATTCTCAAATCAGTTAGTTGTTTTTTGAAAATCACTATTTTAATATTATGTCGTTTATTGGTTTTAATTCTATTCATTTTATTAAATTACTTATTTTAACTTTCAATTAACATAAAAGTGCCAGTGGCATTAACTCGTAAAAGAAGATGACGCGAATGTACTGGTCGCCATTTGAATGCATTGATGTACATGTTGAGATAGTAGTGAGACACTGGGAGTTGGGTTGTGTACAGTGCAGTTGTGGTGTTGGTGGAGACTGGCAATCACTACGACGCCCTGCGTCACATTAAATCGGTTGTTGTCAAGAGGGCCATTAAACAACGAGTGCGCATGCGCAGATGATACATGCAGGTGTGTATTGCTCTAAATGTAGTAGTAGTAGAGTGCGGTGGAGTCGAACTGTGTCTGACTGGGGGCGTCAAGTCGCCATTACGTTCACCAGACTTGTGACCAGACAGAATGTCATTATTTCACCGGTATATATGTAGCGTAGTAGTACTAAAATGATGCTATTCTGTCTCGCACATGTTCACGCATGCGCACACCAACGTACATTCTCATATATTCTCTTACAATTCTCTTGTTACTAACCAAAATGTGTGACGTCCAATCATATGAGTATGGTGCCATTGACCTTGATTCGATTTGTTTATAAACATTCGATTCGAAATTATATTATGTATTAAGGGTTCCAATAAATTAATATATTTACCTATTCAATTTTGCACCTTTTCTCAACGGTAACTCTTTATAATTATTTCCGAGTATGTTGTGTATCTGGGAAAATCTCGAAAATATCGCGCCTATTGCACACCGTGAGACATGTTTACTATAAAGTTTGAATCATATTTATTACTTTTATATGATTCCCGTTAAGTCAAACGTTTTATATGCGAGTTGCAGTAAGTGCTTATTTTTAACTGGTACCATGGTAAATATAATTTCTTTAATATAATTCAGTAATGTTGAAAAAATTGTTTGTGATTTAAATGGTTTTAATCAATTGATTTTTTAAAGAACATAAAAATGTTTTCAAAAATCTACTATAAAGCTATTTATAGGAATATAACGTTTTAATTCATTCAACCATCTCCTGATTCATCCAAATAGGTTATTCAAAAATTTCTCCACATTATACTATCCAATACTTAAAAAAATAGAAAAACACTTTGAATAGTAAACGTTTCGTATTGAAGAAATTGCGCGCCATTATGACTAAATTCTGTTTGGACAAAAGTGGACAAGTGAACTTATTTGTATTGCCATTGCTTATATTTGCTTTCAATTCTTCTTAATTCATCTTTTCATTAAACGGTAATTTTTTATAATCTTCAATTATAACTTCAAAGTTAACTTGTCACCTACCTATTTATTAAAAATCTATTGTTTGAAAACCAATCTTTTTATAATTTCAATAACTTATTCTTAAGCAATCTCGAATTCATTTATTTCTTTCACCAGGTAATTGATGAATCATTCAACTTTCCCAACGATTGCATCATTTTTCGTGTTTCTCGAATGTTCTCGGCTCGTCTTCTTTTGTCATTTCTTCTTTTGTTTTTGTTTCGATATTTTTGAATGTACACATGTTTCTTTCTATTCTACCCATGCGTCATATTGTACCTGTACAGAGTACAGTGTACATGTCAACTATTAGTATTGCGTACAACAACGGTCCCGCCAAAATATCGAGTCATCAGTCAACAGTGTTGCACAGATTGCATTGCTTCTTGGGGGCCATACTTTAATTACGTGATCAAAAAATCAAGATTTTCGACCCCTAGTACCATGTGTGATCAATCCGTGACCCCCACCCATACCGCCAAAATTTGATAACGTGTACTTGATAACCCTTCCTTGCACAAAGTAATATAGTTAGTCGTGTACGGCAACAAACTATTTACATGTATTTCGATTATTTTGATAACTAATGATCAGATAATTCGGGATTCTTTGTTTTGTTTGAACTTTAGACCCCTCCAAATTTTCCATGATCAAAGCGTGATCACACCTTAGACACCTCCCATCCACCCAGTTGATCACGTAATTAAAGTATGGTCCCCTTGATGCATCCGTTAGCGTACAACCAATTTGAATCGCAACTGATCAATCACTAGACCGTTCATTGTACTGTCTGATGAAATTAGTGCTTCATTGAACAACAATTCAAAGTGATGTGACTCATTAACGCGTGTGACATGGGATTTGTTTAATTGGTGGACATTAAAAGTGAAATTGGATATTGAAATATTTGAAGAATGTACATTATGAAAATGTTAAATATTTTTGAATGTGATTGACATTTGTTTGTGCATGTTTGATGCGTCATTGTGTTGTTTGTCATGTTGTGATGTATCGTGATTTTGTGCACGTTTTATGAAAACGATGTGATTGTGACAATTATCATTGAATTTTAACGTCAAATCATCAATGAACGTATGTTTAGTTGTGTATTTGTCCATACTCCATCATCAACATTGCGCAACACTCTGTCGCACACTATTTTCCGGTATGATTTTATGTTCGTACGTCTTGTAAATATTGCGCCCTTGTTTGAATGTTGAGTGAGGTTGATATAGAGGACGATCTAGAATGATTTATTGGTTTTATATTTGTACATGATAAAATAAATTTTTGGTTTATTTATACGTTTTCATAAAAGGTTAACACTGAATAATTTTGAACTATTTGGGGAATCTAACTCAAATAATTATCTTTAATAAATAGTTTTCTTTTGTAAACAATAAATTTTCATTAATTTATTTTTATGGAATTATCATAATATTGCATTCAAAATTAATTTTCTAGTTTTTCCGACCATTAAGATTTATTACCCTACATTTTTATTATTTGTAAATGATAAGTTGTCTAGACAATTTGTTTTGAAGGACTAATGCCGATGGCGTCTAATTGTGTGACAACTGATAAATAAATATTGAGTGATTATTATTATTATTATTAAAAAAAATTATTTTTATTTCAATGCGGTTTATTCAACAGGTCTAATTTTATTTGAATTTATATTACGAATTTTTTTTGTTGATATTGTTCAAATTTTGCAAGGTTTGTTTGCAAATCAAATTTTCCAAAAGGTGATCATTATTTAATTTCAAATTTTCAGATTTCAGATTTTTCTTCTAAATATTCAAATATCGTCATCATTAATCACATCCATGTCCCATATTCAAAGGTAAGCTTAGTGTTATATATTCAATTTAAAGTTTATCAACTTAAAGTAATTTACGTAAAATGTGCAACATTGTACCCGTTTCTTATTAAAAATGTTTAAAAGTTGGTCTTTGCTCCAAAATTTTGTATTTCCTATTTTATTTTTGTCATTTTTAATTTAAATCTAATTTTAATTTATTCTAGCAATAATTGAATTGACTATACCTCAGTGTGTATGTATGTGCATTTTCTAGCTCACATTTAGCATTAATTTGCTTAAGAGGTCAATAAAATACTATTTCCAAAAAAAAGCAATAATTGAAATGTCACACTTTTCAGGAAATTCTGTTCTTTTTGTCATAATGAATTTAAAAAAAGGTTTTATTTTTATTTTTGTAAACATTAGAAAAATTATAATTATGACCTTATTGTACTCTAATGTACTGTACTGTACATTTGACACTGTCTGTGAATGACCCTTGAGGGGGTGGAGATAATAGGGCAAAGGTTATATGAAGAGTATGTAGAGTGGGTTATAACGTAGGGAGAAAATCAGTACTAGCTTTGACCTATTGGATATTTATTAAAATTTCTTTTTTTCCATGCAAGTTTTTCCGAGTTTTTAAAAGGTACTTAAAAATTTGTAAATACAATTTTCTTAATTCAATTTTCTATTATGAATCACTCTGAATAACGATCTTTGAGCATGCACAATCAGCTGTAGTTATGTCAAAGGTAAATCTCTGTCTTCAAGTTTGATTTAAGTTACTTAAATTCACTATATCAAGATATACAATTTCAATTATAAACAATTCTTTTTAATTCAATAATTCTCTTTTTTACTGCCACTCTTTTTTAGCGAGACTCTTTTAGAGTCGTAAGCTTATGCTATTGCCATCGTGTCCGTCTGTCTGTCTGTCTGTCTGTTAACCTTTGACCATATTCTGAGAGAACCGTAGATCATAAAATTATCAAATTTGGCATACATACACTTGGGAATATATGTAATCGAATAGTGACACCAAAACTGGGCGCCATGGATCATGACGCCCATTCTGGTGACAAATGTATTCTGAGAGAACCGTAGACCCTAAAATTATCAAATTTGGCATACATACACTAGGGAGTATATGTAATCGACTAGTCAGACCAAAACTGGGCGCCATGGATCATGACGCCCAATTTTGGTAACGCCAAGTTTTAAAAAAGATTTTTTGTGATCACTATGTTGAAAATGATGAATAAATGTGTTGCACATTTTAAATAAAAATATTGGTCCCAATACACCTCTTTAGTGATCCAAATGGATCAAATAAAGTCGTTTTAAAAGTTTCTCAGTTGATAGTTCAAGTTTCTATTTTTTAAGAGTCTCGCACTTTGCCTGGCTTGCCAGACAATCTTATTATGACTCTTTTAGAGTCGTAAGCTTATGCTATTGCCATCGTGTCTGTCTGACCGTCCGTCTGTCTGTAAACCTTTGTCCATATTCTGAAAGAACCGTAGACCCTAAAATTACCAAATTTTGCATACATACACTAGGGACTATATGTAATCGACTAGTCAAACCAAAACTGGGCGCCATGGATCATGACGCCCATTCTGGTGACAAATGTATTCTGAGAGAACCGTAGACCCTAAAATTACCAAATTTGGCATACATACACTAGGGAGTATATGTAATCGACTAGTCATACCAAAACTGGGCGCCATGGATCATGACGCCCATTCTGGTCACAAATGTATCCTGAGAGAACCGTAGACCCTAAAATTACCAAATTTGGCATACATACACTAGGGAGTATATGTAATCGACTAGTCAGACCAAAACTGGGCGCCATGGATCATGACGCCCATTCTGGTGACAAATGTATTCTGAGAGAACCGTAGACCCTAAAGTTACCAAATTTGGCATACATACACTAGGGAGTATATGTAATCGACTAGTCATACCAAAACTGGGCGCCATGGATCATGACGCCCATTCTGGTGACAAATGTATCCTGAGAGAACCGTAGACCCTAAAATTACCAAATTTGGCATACATACACTAGGGAGTATATGTAATCGACTAGTCAAACCAAAACTGGGCGCCATGGATCATGACGCCCAATTTTGGTAGCGCCAAATTTTTAAAAAGATTTTTTGTGGTCACTACGTTGAAAATAATGAGTAAATGTGTAGCACATTTTAAATAAAAACATTGGTCCTAATACACCTCTTTAGTGATCCAAATGGATCAAATAAAGTCGTTTTAAAAGTTTATAAGTTGATAGTTCAAATTTCTATTTTGTAAGAGTCTCGCACTTTGCCTGGCTTGCCAGACAATCTTATTGTAACACTGGTGGTATCGTAATGATAAATTTAGTCATTAATTCTTTTATAACATTAACAATTATTTTTTGATCCAACGATGTCTAACTTGATTAAACGGTTCATTTGAATTATTGCATAAATTCAATTATTTCTATAAATAATTTTGTCAATTCAAAACATTCTCTCATTCAAGGTCATGTAAAAATCATATTCAATTTTATTTAGCCAAATAAAAACATTCTTACACAATTTGATTATTTCGGTATTTACTGAATACTTAAAATTAAATGAATTAAATTATAACTCAAGCTGAATTCCACTTATTGAACTATATTTTGTATAAAGCTGAATGGGTTATCATACAACGATTTGTAAAGGTTATCAATTTTTCCGAATATATTTGTAATATATAAAACTTTGGAATTTGGACAACTAAGATTATGATTGTGTGAAAGTATATTCGATTAGTAAAAGGTTTCGTATGTGTTGTTATTTGGTTTGTGATATGAGGAATCCTCTTGGTGATACGATTTAAATAAGAAATAAAGTACACTCAATTAATATGTTAAATAGTTAGTTGGAATTTGGACATGATATTCATGCAATTTGATCTCAAATCCCTTTCTTGGTGATGTTTAAAAGATTTTTAAATAGCTGTAAAATCAATTCATTATACTCGAAATATATTTACAATCAATCTAATTGGGAAATTAACATGTGTAATTTTAAAGATTTATCAAAAAGGTAATTCTTATTCTATTTTGTAGTTGGTTAGATAAATTTATATTAAGATATCTTATCATATCATATGCTACAAGTTTTTCTACATTATTAATATTTGAATGGTTATGCAATATTTTTTAGAACATTTGGTGAAGCAAAATGTGTTTTTATAATTAAAATGCATTACAGGAAAGTTTTATTTTCTGTAATTAAAAAAAATTAACTTATAAAATTTTCCATGGCCATCCAATATAGAGATATAAATGGTATATATATACGAACGTATTTTAAAAAAAATTCTGTATTAAACTTAATCATGTAATACAATTTGTGGAGATCAATTGAGATACAACTTGGTAAAAATCGAATCTTATATCATGCTATACAATACAGAAATCATGATTAAAATTTATTTGCGAAACCAAAAAATTGAGATTTAGATTTTTGATATATGAATTATGATTGTGTGAAAGTACGATTCGATTAGTAGAAGGATTCGTGTGTGTGTGTGTGTGTGGTCAGTCGGATAGTGATATGATGAACAATCTTGGTGAAACGATTTTAGTAATAGAGAAAGTACATTCGACTAAAATGTAAAATAGTTAGTAGGAATTTGGTAATGATATTCATGCAATTACATCCTTACTTGATGACACTGAGTACTGTCCCATTGAATGGTGTACAAATATGGTTGCATGCTTGAATTCACATTGCGAATGCAGTGCATTTGGTTGAGATTTAAGTTTTTCGAGCTATTTAACGAGCACATTAATACGCACACACACTGTACTACTTACGAGGATGTGTGCAATTGTGTGAATTGCACTTGACAATTCACAAGAAACAATCATTTGCCCATGTTACAAACGCCATGAGTACAAATTAGATAACACTTTTTTGATTGATTGGTTAATTTATTTGCCCGTTTATTTCTTTGACAACGATCGATGATTGATTACGATATAAAATGATTTCTTGGTTTTATATTTGTACTTGATAAGTTTTTGATTATTTCTTCGAATCTAACTTTTTAAATTAGATTTTATTGAGTACTGATTGATTGAGTACGTATTGATTTTTTTAAAAAGGTTATATGATTATTGGACAATTTTTAACTATTTTGGAAATCTAACTAAAATTATAATCTTAAATTTATAAAAAATGTTATTATTGTTATGTTAGTGTTGGGTTGAGATGCAATATTAGGCAAATTATAACTGGTAAAAAAACTTTTTCAAAAATTCATTGTTTCTTGAAAATAACTTATTTATCTTCATGTAGATCTATCCAATTTACTACTCGGTGGTCTATTTAAAATCTACTGAATCCTACTTAGTTGCACTATTAAGTTTGATGCTGTGTGAGGCTAATGATGTGTCGAGTTGAGTTTGTGTTGACAAATGTAGGTGCTTAGGTTTTGTTTGTTGGTTCAAACAATTACTTGAGCTCATCATGATTATTACGTATTGTGTGAATAGTCCCTTATCTATTGAGCATAACGATCTACTGTGCATTGGTTAGTTAGTGATGAACTACACTCCCCTTGTGTCTATGACATAATCATCATCACACAAATGATCATGAGGACAACACGAACAGTCACTAAAGGAGAAGTATATTATCTCATTGACAATGACAATGGTGCACCTAGATTATATATACAGAACATTTTTGATTAACACGACATTTATGAATGACGTCAAATTTTCAAAATGATCACTAGATGGCGCAACTACTTTCGCCACTGTACATTATCAAACTTTACATGGTAACACAAGGTGTGATATTTAAAAGGTAATTTTTATTATCACTTAATTAATTAAATATCAGATTTATGTATATTTTTTTCTTAAATTCATCAATTAAAAATTGTCAAGATAAAATTTTCCATCATTTCACTAATCTAAACACTACTCAGTTACTGATTTTTTGGCAGTTGCATGTTCATTCATATAAAAATAAGTCACAAACAAACATACGAAAATGTAGTTGAAGGGAGTGCGGAAGAGAGACAGACGAGATATTTTTATGAATGGAATGAGGAGGCATAGAGAAAAGTTACTTAATGTTAATATACAAATTGAATACAAAAGTATGCACAAACTTATTGCACACCCTTCTAAGAACACGACAACATTCATCTCTCTCTCTCTCTCTTCATGCCCCCTCAACTATTCGTTCCTTCTTATCCCGACTCAGCATCGTCGTAAGAAGCCGTGAAAAAGTAAGTTAGCAGACGTTTTTCTAAGAAATACTGAAGACTAATGTTTGGTGAATGTTGCGTGGATGATGATGCGACACGGACAGACAGACACTCACAACATTCTTGTACCACTCAACCTAAACGACTTGACCTTTTGACAATTACGATAAAAATATGTACATTTATATTTCTATAAATAAACTTACTGACTGTTACACAATGCTCGTGTTGATAGATGCAAATATGGTGTTATAAAATACTCTATTTTCTATAATTTTTTAAGATTTTTTAAAGTTTCTCTACATTTTCTTCTACCACATCAACAATAAACAGGTTTTATTATTATAATAATTTAATTCATGCAATGCTACAAAATTATTTCAATTGTATTTAAATTTCATATAAATTTCATAATGATTTGTCTGTACTCTCTGCATTCTTGACAGTAAATAGCAAAAGGGTAAATTTTAACTTCAGCTCAACTATATTGTCAATCTATTTGATTTAACTTTCACACCAACATTTGCGGTGACAAGCTGCGTAGAAAATCTTTTGTTAGTTGGGTCTGTCCATTGCAAAGTTGATGTACTCGAAAGTGCATTTAGACATTCATTCATTGCCACTTGAGTTTGAACACAAGTGCAATTTGCGTTGCATGTGGTCATTTACATTTTGTGAACTGTTTGTGTGAATTGACACGAAAACTTGTCTTTGCTTTGTTGTTTCGTGTTTTTGTTTTTGTTTGCATTTCACAATGAAAAATGAGAAATGGGATGACTAATCGAGATGCTTTACGCCTGTTTGTGTTGGAAGTAAGTGATTTGACATTTTAATTTTAAACAGTAATATTTTACTTACATGATTAGAAAATCAATTGATTTTTGGATATAATTTGTATGTTAATTTGAAAGTCTTTAAGCTCAGAACAGGAACTAACAGTCCATTAGTGTGTAATTTAGAGGACTTTTGTGAATAATTTCATAAAACAAAAATACAGTGATTAAGGAGCTAGAATAATTTTTCCATTAATTGTCGCTATTCTTTATTAACAGGTTTAAATTATAAACTTATTTCAACTAATGATGCTGTTTATGGTAATTTTATGTCTAGTGTAACAAGTCCGAATCACTTTGTTCGGTACAGAATGATTAATGATTGTGACAAGTGAGGGATTTTAAATTTATAAAATGAAAATGTTTTGGAGAAAAAAAAATCCGTGTTTTAAAACAATCAATCCGCGATTCAAAGAATCTCTTAATGATTTTTAATGCTTTTTATTATACAGAGAATATTATTTATGAGTTGTAATGATCTTGTGGACTCATGAACCGGAGAATAAGAGTTGGATTCGTTCTACCCAGGTGGTTTATTAAAAGGTAAAAAGTGTAATTTAATTTTTGAATACTATCATTAATTATTGTCATTGAAACCTTTTGTTTCACTTGTTGGCCTCAATTCTCTCAATTTATTTTCGTTGAACTGTGAATGAGCTATTGCTAAGTGCTTCCGAGTGTGATTACTCAAGACACCAGTTTTACTGTTTCTATATTTCAAAACAAAAACATTCACCCCAAAAACATCCAAAAGCTCTCAATGCTAAAATATTTTTTTAAATAAAACTGTTCATAATGTTTATCCATTTTCACTAGTATTAAAAACTGATTAATTATCACGTTATTTTTTGAACAACCACTTTTAAATTGGGCGTAAGATAGTAGTTAGTTAAAGTTAGCTACAGCGAGCGCTCTTCTTTTGATGTTTTGTAAGAGAATTAGGATGGCGCCGGGCGTCAGTCTCCACTGCGTCTTTTTTGATTTTTGTGAATGGGCGCCATGCACTAATTAATGAGAATTATTACTTTCATTGCATAATGTTTTATGCAATAACAAACCTACTGTTGACAAACCAAAACCCTGTAGCTTGACTTGTCATGTGATCGATCAAGTGACATGAGTTGGCAGTGGGTGCTCGGGTGGGAATTTTGTATTACTGAAAAATTTACTTATAAATGGAGTCATTCGTAAATAACTAGATTTTCGAAAAATACCGAACCTGTAAAAGCCATTTTGCCAACTCACCTCAATCTAACCTGCCTTATCTAATCCTCAATCTATCTCCACATTGTCTTAATGTCTTAATCTCCTCTAAACAGAAACAAACAAATAGTGTTTGTATTGTTTTGTCTATACAAAATGCGTGACTCAGACACTCAACACCTTATTCTTGATATCTCAATTCGAACCCTCAATCTGCTATCCCTCCCCACCATCTCTACCCTCCACCATTAATTGCCTGTACCCAATAATTACCTCACCATTAATGTCACATTACCACTTGACCCCTCACCCCCACCATCTCACTCACACATAGTATATCTCTGTATTTTATATCACCCCCATTTCACCTTCATCCAACATCCATCAACAAACAATTAACTCGAGTTCACAATTCACAACTCAAACTTATTCCCTTCTTAACAGTCGCGTACCCACGTGGGGTTCGGTCTGGTCGCGCAACCACGTTGGGTCAAAAATGACCCAAAGTTGAATTCCGAATTACTTGGCTATTTTTAAAGATATTAACTTACTTTTTAAACTAGATATTATCTACACTATATATACAATTCGTTTTAGGGATAAATCCGACATATGCATGCCTTGATAAATTGATAAGAATCTTGATAGGATAGAACTATCTTTTGTCAATGGTAATTTGCCACAAAATCTCTATAATTAAGCAAATGGAAGGGAACTATTGCTTGATTTTCTCAAATTATATCTTATTGTTAATGTTTTGACAATATGAGTAAAGCTGATAAGCCATCTAATTCAATTTTATCAGCAGAATGCCTTTTAACAAAATGCTCACCCTGAATGTGCGCTTTCCTGCTTGCCGATGTTTGTACAGCCAAAGGTAGAGTAGCGGCGTATTCAGAATAGTCCCGAACTTTGCGCTCTTATCTCGTTAACATATCCTGATATTATCATGGTCAAATGAACCTTAATGATAGATAACATCATTAAGAAAAGATTCGCTCAATAAAATAGTATATTTTTAATTGGCATTATTGAATTATGTCGCGTCAAAGTTTTGTGCAGTGACACGTTTATCTCCATGATCTGATAAAATAATAACGCGTTATTCGTGCGCAAAATGTGTATTTTGTAAAAATAATCAGCTAGAAAAAAATCCAATGTGATTTGATTAAAGAACAATGAAATAGAGCCAAAAAACGCACCTCTGGGTCAAAAATGACCCAACGTGGTTGCGCGACTGTTAATGCATTTGAGACACAATCAACTTGTTCACTTCTTCACAACTCGCAACAACAAGTCAATCATTTATTAATTTCTTTTCAATTCTTCTTTTTCAAAACTTTGAACTAAACAACGATTTTCGTGAGATAGTCTATATGAATGTTTTGCTATCTTTTAACAATCTGATATGTTAGATTTAACAGTTTTACATGCATGTCCTGTTGATCGAATTGTACATTGTTCATACTGTCTGCATTGGAGCGTTAAAAATGTGACATTCGATTCGGCATGTTTATTGTTTAATAATTTAGAAATACTTATTTTTTAAATTCAATTCTAACTATTCGAAGATCTTACAAGGTAAATCAAGGATATTTTATTTCATTATTTATCTGATCAATTTTCATACCAAACAATGTTTAGTAAAGTATCTAGTGGTCTTATTAGTACTCTCAAACTCCTATTTTCCACCAATCCACTTCTTGTTTGTTTCTAATTTTATCCATTGCATCTTTATGGTAACTATTTTTATGAATTTCCCTACGTATTGATCGCCTAACCTAATGTTCAATGATCAAGTTGTCCAATGAATAATGCTAAACGAATTTGAGTTATCATCTTCATACAACCACCCACACACTTAATTACGAGGATTCCTTCGATTATGTTCGATATAAAAAATTAAGGATTGGTCATGTCCAACTGAAATCATGTTACACGATGAACAAATTGAACAATCAAATCGAGAAGAATGAAATAAAAAAAGTGAACTCGAGGGTGATCAGAACAAAATGATTAATTTGGGGGAGAAGGTCAATACTGCAAATAAGTTAGTTGTCTAATCTAATTAATCCGGTGCAAATATGATAATTTTTTTACTTAGAAAACCCTTCGAGATCTTCTTTTAGAAATTTCCTTTAAACACCATAAACATGGTTTTCTTTCTTTTATTTAATTGAACGTGCAAATTCATGCTAGCATTTTGTATAAGTTTTGTTTATACATTTGATCTGTCATTTTCTGCTTCTGAACTTACGTAATGGTTAGTGTGCTGAAGGAGTGGGCGTAATAGAAGAAGATGAATTAGATGGATATCCGGTGACATGACGCCAACTCTCATCAAACGAACTAAAAACGAACTCCATATTAGTTACATTGCTAGATTGGTACTTTGAATTTAAATTTAATTCATTGATCAAAAGTGAAAAGTCGCACATCAAGGAAATTCCTTCGATGTATTTGCGTATGAGCTTAACTCCATAATGAATTTTATACCCACGCAGTTCAAAACGGTTATTCGTAAAATATGATAGAAAAATAAGTTTAATTATATGATTATACAATTAATTGTTCCAGTATTCAAAAGGTGTTTATTTTTTATCAAACTAATCCTAAATTTCTGATTTATTTTAGGAAGTCTTATTGGATTTATTCCAAATACTCGAATAGTGTCATCTTTAATCAATGCCAATGTTTCGGATTCAACTGTAAACTTAATTTTATTTCAAAAAAATTAATCTATATTTTAATTCAAAAAACACGTCTCATCTCTTATCTTCATGTTTAATCTTTGTTTGTCACAACTCACATCTTCAATTACTTCAACTATCCATCTCCCACACTTTTACTTCAACTAATCTGCCATATCGGTCAATCGGAAGTGAGTTGGTGGGTTTTTTACACAAACAACCAAAGTTTTTGCTTAACGATTTTAGAAAAACATGAATCAATTTTGAGATCATACGACATAACAAATTTAACCTGTTTTAGAAAACCAATGTCCATATATGAAGACAAAGGTAAAGTTTAAATTTTTCCCCAAATATTTATTTAAGTTAAGACTGTTTTTACACTATATATATTTTAGTTGTGATTTATATTTTGTACATTTAATAAAAGACATGAGCATGCATGCACCCTCGCCCTTAATTAGACAGTAGACCATTTCTGTTGTTGTGAGCAAATGAGCCTCGTGCCTGTCACATTGAACATGTCTTTTATCTCGTGACGGACATAATGCACACGACATGTCAGTGTTGATTGATAAAGGTCACAATTGGTACTCAAAATTGGTGGGTTTGCATTTTGAATATGGTGAAGTGGGTTGTTTAATTGATTTTAATTTAATCAACGTATTAAGTAGTTTACGTATGAAGTTTTACATCTTACGTAATTGTCTTTATATTTTTTTTAATAACGGATATTTTAAAAGGTAAATAAGATAGAGTATTACGTAGATTAATTAAATTAGTACGAAAATTGTCCTTTTCGAGAAAACTGTACTGAAGCATATGATCTTGATTATTTTTGTTGGTTTTTGTTGTTGAATGAAGTGTGATTGGAGTAATTAAATTAAGAGAAAAACATTGATTTACCCTAAAAGTGTTAATGTTATGAAGAAGATGGATAGTTGAGTGGTGAGATTAAATTGAGATTGATTGAGATTGAGAAATGTAAAGTAAAGTTTGAAATTAAATTATCTATGTCAGTGATTTTGTAATTTTTGTTCTAAGAGACATTTGAATCTGCTTAATTATAGGTAACATTAAAAAAATGCGCAAGCGTTATTGCACTTTCAAATCATATTTATTTCAAATTTAGTTTCTCTGCTGGATGAATTTATTGAACACTTTATATACAACAATCTTTACATGAGTGAGACGAACTGTCAGAAAGTGAACAATCGAGTTATAACTAACTGTTGGACTACAAGCATACGAAAAACGAACTAACAATGACCTTACTCTATTGAACTGTACTGTACATTTGACACATGTCTGTGAATGACCCTTGAGGAGTGGAGATAATAGGGCAAAGGTTTTATGAAGAGTATATAAAGTGGGTTATAACGGTGGGAAAGAAACAGTACTAGCTTTGACTTATTGCCAATAGGCTATTGGACAATTTTATTGTTAGAATGAGCACTCCAATCTTCTATTAAATTGCTTTAAGGTATTGGTGATGAACTTTTATACAAACAAATTTGAATAATTTTTGAAATCATTGTTAAAACCATGTATATGTTGAGTTTACGTCATATATAAATGACTTTTAAAATTGTTGTTGTGACCTTGGTTATTTCAATGGTAATTTTATATCTTCTAATTTGATTTATTTAAAATTTAAAATTAATTTTGTTTGGAAAATTTAAAATTTAATTGAATTATTGGGAATGTTCAAACCCCAATCAGGATCATAGATAATGAACTAGAGAATCGAAAAAATTGAGGGGTTACCAGATTTTTGAATCGACTATCGAAGGGGTAACCGTGATTTTGTGCACCGTAGTAGGCTTTGGGAAGGGGGCAAGTCAGTGAGTGGAGGGAGTATTGTGAGATTCTACGATTGATTCCAGTTTGCTTGTGTCAATACTTTGAAATTTTAAAAATGTATATGCAGATGTTATTTTAATATGAATTCTATTAATAATATCTCATCAAATAAATAAAAAATTCACAACACCATCCATAGAGTAAGTATAAAAAAAGTGTATTATGCTAATTTTGACTAATTGGTCTGTTCATTCATTCAAGCATTCATGCACTTTTGTTCTTAAACATTTTTAGTGTGCGAATAACCTTAAATATTAATATTTTTGGGCTGGTTTCTTGTTACCCATGTTCAAGCTGGAAATTAAGTAAAGTGAAATTAATTTAGGAACATAGTTTTGTCATACCTCTTTCTGTTAGTAATAAGTCCCTGATTCTAAAAATAATATTTAAATGTTGCTATTTAGATTGAATATTAATACAATTGGTTAATAATTTGCTATTTTTCTAATTCTTCGCAAATTGCGAATTTAATCCAATTTCCTTCCAATCTCGATCACCCATTCGATTATCTATCCACTCGTAACGCATGTCTGCTCCCAGCCTCACTCTACCTGTACATTAGTTGTGCATCACCCCCTCCCCCCACGTCTCTCCTATGGAAGATTATCGCGCCTCATGACGTCCCCCATCTGAGTTTGTTTTATTGTTGTTCAGTCCTAATTTGTCACCACTTTTCAAATCATCTTTCCTCACTTCTATCCCCTTCAATCGATGATGTGTTGAGAATAGTTCGTAGTAACAGAAGAAGGTTGTTGAGTGTCGAGTGTTGTGTTACCTTGTCTTGGTTCATTGCCTTCGTTGTTGTTCGTCTGACAAACGTCCGCCATACGTAGAACATTGATCGAACTTGGGCATAATGTTAAGATAGTCCTGATGTTGACAAGGTTAATAAGTGCAAGAATATATTTGTTATGAGCTATTGCTGGCTTGTAAGCGAGGGAGATAGAATTAAAATGGTAAATCATTTAAATAAGGTTTTCTTCTAGATTTTAATAAAGGTAATATAAATAAGTTTTTATTCTTATAAGTTCAAATTTGTATTAAAACCTTCAGAATATTTTATTTTTATTATTAGAATTACGATTTTTGTTTGTTATGATAAATGAAAGGTTACTAATTCAATCATAGTATCGTGCGATATATCAAATTTATGATAAAATTAATACGTATCTATTCTATTTTTTCTGGAAATGTAAAAAACTTATATAATCAACTTAAAGTTTATTAAACGGGTTCGATTCATTGATCCGTTTGAAAAATGTTTATAATTATCTACAATTTAAATGAAGCATATCTTTGAGCTTAAACATTTTTAATAAGTAAATCTATAAAGTTTCTATAATCGTAGGTGTAACCAGCAATTAGGAATATCACAATGCAACAACAATTATTCCACTTATTATGATATATCAAGTTTTGTTTTGTTGTAAAAAAAGATATAATTTAAACTAAATTTAATTGATAGTTTTTATGTTGCTGGTATAACAAAAGGTTACATCATTATGCGACAATCATGATATAACATGATTAAAAATTCTTAAATTCAGTGGAAAATGTTTCAATCTTGCTATATATGCGCGTATTTGTATTATGACATGCTTTGAGTTTAATTTATGATTAGTATATTTGCAATTACTTTTGTAAAATTGATACCTAAATGTTGAATCTGTAAATAAAGGTCTAAATTTTTATATATATTTTTAATTAATAAATTCCTAGATACATTACCATGATGTTTTTAAATTTTCGTGATATGATGCGTACTAGTAGATAGTAAAACATATTCCATATTTTATCAATGTAAAAGGTTTTTTAGAAGCAATATTTTATTGATCATTAATCATATTGTTTTATTGATTGGGGCGAGCTCATTAAGTCTGTGTTTGCTATTTTTCTTATTACAATTGAGTCATTTGTTGAGGTAAATGTAAAAGGTTAAAATCCAATATATTATGATTTATGATTTCAATTATAAACAAATCTTTTTAAATTAACAATTTTCTATCTTTTTTATTTTAATCTCAACTTTTGTCTATATGTGCTTTACAAATATATTGAACACCTCACTCATTCATCTCTCTTGCACTTGTAGCTGAGTGAGTGCACTGCTAGTGGCACGACCACAGTTCGACTCACATGGCACATTACAGCACTCTCACTCGCATTCTACATTTTGAGTGCACACTCTCAACATATACCAAAAACGTAAACAAGACACAGTCAAAATCACCAAGACAACTCGACTTATTGTTGAATTGATGTCCATGAACGGACAAACTCATGTCACCTGTCACCGCTTCAGCATTCACTTCTCCTCATTGCTTTTCTAGGCCGAAATTTGTCACGATCAACTAAGCCAAGAAGTAATTTAAATGAATTCATAATTAAACAAATATGTTTTAATATCACTCAATCCATCAAAAATTCAAAGTTTTTAACATTTTAAATTTCTATGTTCAATATGTCAATTTTTAGGGGCCATACTTTAATTACGTGATCAACTGACTGGATGGGAGGTGTCCAAGATGTGATCACGCTTTGATCACGGAATTTTAGAAGGGGTCTAAAGAAGGGGAACCGAACAAAGAATCCCGAATTCTCGGATCTTTAGTTATCGAAATACATGTAAATATTAAATAAATTACTATACAAATCCAAATATAACGCATGGCCATTTCACTTTCGTTTCATGATTACACTGCGCTAACTGTAGGCTAATTTTTTTTTGGTAGGGGTAGGGGTCACGTCAAGATCACGGACTAATCACGCATGGTACTAGGGGGTCAAAATCTTCTATTTTTGATCACGTAATTAAAGTATGGCCCCTTACTAAATTCGATTATTTTATCTAATAACATCATTCTGTTTGTCTTGTCATCAACATTCAATCTGAACTGCTTCCTCTTGCCTGTTGCACCAATCTAACCCACTTCAATGTACAAGCGTTTGAAACAAATCTTGTAATGAAATGCTTGTGATTAAAATAAATAATAAATTTAGAACAGAAAATATAATAAACGGTTTATTTGAACAAGTTCAATTATTTCCATAAATAATTTTATACATTCAAAAAATGTTCTCTCAAATGTCATGCAAAATGACTTGATTTTATTTAACCAAATTTATTAATAAAAACATTGTTCAGTTGTACAATTTATTATGTGACACTTGCCGGCATTTATTGAACAGGTATAAAGAAATATATATATATATCAAGCTCAATTCTACTTGTTGTATTATATTTTGCATACGGCTGCATTAACAATTGGTAGGTTGATTTGAAAAAGGTTATCAATTTATATATTTACAAAAATTCAATGCGCAAACATTTGGATTAATGAAATACGAATTATCATTGTGTGAAAAAATACAATTCGATTAGCAGCAGGATTCGTGTATTAGTCGGTTAGTGATATGATAAACTCTCTTGGTGAGACGATCTAAGTAAAAAAGAATGGATGTGTGATACTGTTGGTGCAGTTTAGGTTATAATATAAACTTATAAACTTATCAATAATGAAAAAATTACAATAATTATAATGGTTAAAAGATTAATTTTGTTTTGTTTTTGAAAAATTAATTAAATAAATTGCATATACGTTAGCAAAAGTACAATTACAATTATTTAAAGGTACATCTAATTCTTCATAGAACTACATTAAATAAAATTGTACTTTGATTATAGTTTTTTACATTATTTTGATGGATTAAAACTGGATAATATGTTTTCTATGGTCTGTAGAGCAGAGGTGCGTAGACTTTTGAAATCAAAATCCACTAAAAGTGGACCTCCACACCCATGACACCATTTTTCTCCTTTTCAGAATGGTAACTTTGCATTAGTATTTTCGAGTTTTTATTGTTTCTGAAACAATTTCAAGAATAATGACAGTGAAAGTGAAATTTATTTATTACTTTTATTATTCCGTGAAATCTTGAGTTTCCCGTACATGTATCTGTTTTTTTTTGCCGTGAATTATGTCTCTTTAGTAATTCTGTAAAATTGAAAATATTTAATTTTGATTATAGATAAAATGTACTAAAAATTAAAATGATTACAGAATATGATTACAAATATATTCTTATAGTATTTAGAGTTATATTTTATGCTTAAATTCATGGCCATTTTTAAACCGGTTTAAGAAAAATTATCTCAACATTTTAATCATTAATTAAATTTTTAACATTTCAAATAGTCAATTACACTACGAATAGTAAACGTTTGTGTAATCGTATCTTTTTCGCAATTGGACTGCACTTGACTTTTGTTTGTGACTCCTTAAATAACTGTACGGAAGAACAATTAGATCATATGTATAAAATCAGTTGTCTGGAAATTTTCTTTGCAACTAAATATAATGGAACTATTTCTGATAATTTAAAAGTTATCTATTTTATGTATTAATCCACCAGAAATATGTGCCACCCAATACATGCACTGTATCGAATGTGTGTTAGTAGATACGCAAAGAGTCACATGAGTTGTACTGTTGTACCTGTACATTGTACAGTAGAATTAGGCTCCCCACCCCATCGGTACAACCCAAACAAGTTTCAGTGTGCACTGTCGTACAGCTGTACAAACTACCACTCTTCAACATGACAGAATTGTACTGCAAATTTCTTTGTCTACTCATTGCGTCGTATTGAAGAAATTGCGCGCCATTTTGACTAAATTCTGTTTCATAAACACAAACAAACTAGATTTAATTGTTTCGTATCTTCAACTCATATTCAACGGTTATGCTTTTTAAAATTTTCAATAATCTCGTTATTTATTTTTCGAAATTTTTGTTTTGTAACATATTTTTACGTATATACTTTAATTTATTAATTATTAATAAACTTATTGTAAAGTGATCTTTTGTTCATTTATCAATTTTTTTGTTTCACCAGGTCATGGATGAATCATTCAACTTTACCCACGATTGCATCATTTCTCACGTTACTCGCAATATCTCGTCTCTACTTTTGTCATATTTTCTTCTTTTGTTATTGTTTTGAAATGTACGCGTACACATGTTTTACTTTTACTCTACGCATGCGTGATATTGTGAATGTACGTGTCAACTATTAGTATTGCGTACATGTCTCGTTCCCGCCAAAACAGTTAATCATCAGTCAACAGTATTGCACAGATTGCATTGCATTGCTCCTTGATGCATCCATTTGCGTACAACCAATTTGCATCGCAACTGATCAATCACTAGACCGTTCATTGTACGGTCTCATGAAATTAGTGCTCCATTGCACAACTATTCAAAGTGATGTGACTCATTAACGCGTGTGCAATGTGATCGGTTTAATTGTTTTTTTGTCTTTCAACAATAACAGTGATTTTTAACGGTAAATACGATATAGTATTAATTAGTTTAATTAAATTAGTACGAAAATTGCCTGAGAAAACTGCTACTGTACTGAAGTAAAATATCTTGATTATTTTTGGCTGGTTTTTGTTTTTGAATGAAGTGTGATTGGAGTAATTAAATTAACGTGGAAACATTGATATACCTTAAAAGTGTTAATGTTATGAAGTAGATTGCTGTTGAGTGGTGAAATTAGATTGAGATTGATTGAGGTTGAGAAATGTGAAGTAAAGTTTGAGAGTAAGATTACCTACGTCAGTGATTTTGATTTTGTGTTTCATGTACTTCGCTTCAATTAAAGGTAACATTCAGAAAAGTGCGCAGGCGTTATTGCACCTTTAAACAATATTTATTTCAAATTTAATTACTTGGCTGAATGAGCAGCTTTTTGTGTTGCTCCAAACGACAGTTCATTTTGTACTTTAGTTTCTCTGAAAATGCATTCATTTGTGCAATGATTCATCACTAATGAATATATTAATCTATCAGCAACTCGTACTTTCAGCTTGCTCACCCATCTTTAATGTTTTGGGCGTCATGTGGCGCACAGAGGACTAAAATCAAGAGAAACGAAGAAAGAAAGAAGATGTGTTAGGGTCATTCAACAATTGCTCACCTCACTTGTATTTAATGTTTAATTTCTTTAATCTATGTATCTCTGCTCAATTATATTTTTTGAGTCCCTTAAAGTTTTTGCTGTTATTTTTTAATATTAAACAGTCACTGTATAAATTCAAATTAGATATGGTAATATTAATTAATTTATTAATTCATAAAGTATATTTATTAATTTGAATCACTTTGTATTAATAAACAACACACTCAGTCATTAATTGCTTATTGTTTATCACGTTATAAAATTATAGAATATAATATAAATCACCCTGTAAACATGTTTGAACATTCAAGAGTTCGTAAATTGTAAATGGTCAAATAATATCGGGAATTTTGTTATGGGTTATCTTGAACTTATCTGTGAATTTATTGAACACTCTTTATATTTGTGAGCCTTTATTCAAGTCGAACTGTCAGAAAGTGAACAATCGAGTTATAACGAGCGTTGAGTGAGTGTGACTGTTGGAGTACAAGCAACAACACACCAAAAACGAACTAACAATGACCTTACTCGTTTGTACTGAACTGTACATTTGACACTGTCTGTGAATGGCCCTTGAGGGGGTGGAGATAATAGGACAAAGGTTATATGAAGAGTATATAGAGTGGGTTATAATGGAGAGAGAGAAACAGTACTAGCTTTGACCTATTGGACAATTCTCTTAAAAATCTTACTTTTGCACTTTTCATGCTGATTTAAAGGTACTTAAAATTTTGTATATATATTTCTAAATTCAACTCATTTTTATATTATAAACCACTCTGAATAACTCTGAAGTATTTTTAAATTACAGCTGTTGTCATTATGGTCTTTTAAAAGGTAATTTCAAATCTTTTAGTTTAATAAATTTAAAATTTAAACGGAATTTTAAATTGTATAAAAATTTATTTGAATGATTATTATTGTTATAATTTGATGTAATTAAACGAATTAACCAAATAATCTAGTGTCTATTCATAAATGTCGTATTTTCACAATTAACACATTCAACATTCAAACACTTTTTGTTCTTAAATATTTTTGGTGCAAATAACTTTAAATATTAATCTGTAAAAAGACTGTTTTTAGGAGTACGCGAGACGATCAAAACAACTTTGCGGAAGTTTAGTGCAAAATTAGTGCATTAACAGTTCGGTAGCTTAAAGATCTACCTTCTTCACTTCATATTCATATTTGTACTGTCATTTATTAATGACTCTTTGTGTGTTTGCCAAATGTGGTAAACAAGAACGTTAGGAATAGATCAAGGTGAAGTTGGCTTGTTTCTTCAGTATTTCAAAGGTAAATTGACCAAAAAGTGAAGATTTATATGAAATGCTGTTGGCAAGGGGAAGGTTGAGGTTGAGGTGGTGAATGGTGCACTGAATGGACATTAGCCACAGCTCAGGGCGAGAGGCACGTTCAACAAGTTGTACAACTTTGTTATGATTTTGTAATATTACGCAAACAATAGAATCTTGATGTAACTTGTTGAACAGTGCTAATTAAAGATGGGGGCGAAAGGGTTGTTTACAGGATGTGTGCAATGTGTTCACGATCTATTTCGATGGTAGACATATCGACACCACTGCACCAGTACCTACCAAGTCATTATTCTGTCTCACTTGTTGTTGTCCACCCTTCACTTATTCTGCACGTAAAATACACTCGAGCTTTCCGGGAATTTCGTTGCTGTTGAATACTAAGGAAACCATAAACAGAGTATATTTTAAGAACATAGCTATGCCACCCATTTTTAGGCTCGTACTAAGTGTCAGAATTTATTTGAATATATTTGTTCCCTGAAGCTATTTTTCTAATTCTTCGCAAACTGAGAATTTAATCTTATTTCCATTCAATCTCGATCACCCATTCGATTATCTGTCCATTCGTAACGCATGTCTGCTCCCACCCTCACTCTACCTCTCTCTACCTGTACATTAGTTGTGCATCACCCCCTCCCCCACGTCTCTCCCATGGAAGATTATCGCGCCTCATGACTTGCCCCATCTGAGTTTGTTTTATTTTTGCTTCAATCCTTCTTTATCTCCACTTTTTAACTCATCTTCACGCAACTCTTTTACCCCCTCGCTACTCTTTTCGCTCGATGATGTGTTGAGAGTAGTTCGTAGTAACAGAAGAAGGTTGTTGTTGTCGTGTGTTTTGTTACTTTGACTTGGTTCGTTGCCTTGGTTGTTGTTGAGTCTGCCATACGTAGGACATTGATCGAACTAATCGATGCTTCGATCATACTTTGGGGATAATGTAACCAGGTAATAAGTGCAAAAATATGAGAAATAAACTAATGTTGGTTTGGTGGTGAGTTCGAAATGGTTACTAATTTTCATCGAAATACAACAAAGTTTTTAAAAGGTTATACAAATAAAAACTTTATTCTTTTAAATTTTAATTTATAGTAAAACCCCCAGAATATGGATTCTTACTATTTGGACATTTTTGTTTGTTATAGGAAATGAACAGGTTAATAATTTTGATTAAAAAATAAATTTTTATTTTGTTTTGGATTTGAAAATATAATGAAATTAAAAGTTATTTAAAATTTACATGGACAGCTGTCAACTGGGCAATTTAAAAAAGATTTACATTTTTATACTTATTTTTTAAATGAATCGCATCTTTGAATCTTCAATCTTTAATTGGTAAATTTCGTAAGCTTCTATAATCGTAAGTAGCAATTACCATTTGCCAACTAGACACAACTTCAACTGATTATTACATCTCGGTGTGACGTCAACATGCGACTCGAAGTGTTAAATCATCTCGTTTTGCTCAATCCCAAAACGATTAACACTTCTAATGATGACCAACAGGCACAGGTTAGACCACCCTCTTGGCCATCTTGTTCATCTTCTCGTTCAATCACACTCAAAGTGATAATGAGTTTTGATATATCTCACTTAACCCTTCGCACCCCTCCTTTCACAACCAAATGAACACTTGGCCGGTTCTCTGGTTGGCTGACCGGTTGATTATTGTTTGACTTGTTGCCATATCGAGGGACAATCATCACATGATTCGGATTGAAAGGTCATGTGAACAAAGTCTATTTTGAGACACAAATCAATTAACCCGACTAACATCAAGTGAACAATTCTTTCCACCCTTTAACCAGACTGCGCAATTGTCTTCTGTTTTTATGTATTCTCTTTAATATTAAAAGGATCTTAATGGAGAGTGGAAGGAGGGGATGAAAGGGTTATTTAAAGGAACACTACAATAGAAGAGGGGGTAGTAGTAGTACGCGAACTAAGTCAAACAGGATTTAGAGAGAAGAACAAGTGGAATTAAAGGGAAAGTGTGGGGGAAGGAAGACAAAATGTAAGAGATAAGGACGGAAAGGGGGTCAGCACTACTGTCTGTGTGGATACGGGACAGTGACCCCCTGTCTAAGAAGAGTACAAAGTAGAGTTGCGAACACACAGCTATAAAGACATCACCCCTCTTCCCTCCGTTAACCCTTTCAGCCCCCTCTTTATATCCCCTCCTCTGCACTCAACACTACAATAAGCACTACATAATAAATTTCGCAAATCAGTAATTGTATCATGATACGTACTATACTAATCGTCTTTTGTGTTTATTATAATAGTACAATGAGGATACAATAATTCAATTTTACATGTCAGAATATATCATGATTCTATTGTTCTAAAAAAACTTGAAAATTTAAAGTTGTTTAATTAATTTAAAATAGTATTACTTAAGTAGTTTACCACAGACGCATAAAAGGTGAAAATTTTAACATTATTATTCAAAATAAAAACTCATTAATTTGATTTTCATAAAAAATAAAATCTTTCAATCATAATACATAGTTTTTTACACAGACATAAATTGTGTTCAGAATAACAATGGTTAATCAATCAATGAATTAAAAATTACTTCAAACTGTTTCAAGGTGATGTCAAAATAGGTCAATCTTTTTTTAAATCCTAGATTTTTAAATTCACTATCATAATCAATGTTTTGACTAATGGTATTCAGCTACTACTTGATCAATTATGAACTTTTAAAATCATTAAATATCATATTATATAAATATATCATGTATATGAAAACATTTCCCAAATGTTAATTTTAAATCAACAAACCTGTGATTTATGAATTTGTGAAAGTCAGAATTATGTCATGGAATACGTCAAGTTATAATGTACAAAATCAGTTCTATATAAATGGTAACAATTCACACAAAGTCAGATATCATGATCTTATATCTTTACATAATCGTGAAATAATCTTAAAATCAAATGATTGTTAAACACTACATTGTATATTCGAATTGCCCTTTTAATATTCGTCAAATATTCCTAGCCTCTCCCAGCCAATTGCGCATGCCCAATAGAATGTGTTCAAACCTGTCCAACACCTCACAGGAAAAGTCATCAGTTTTGTGTCTCACTGAGTCAATCTGTGTTTGTTGTCTGATTTTTTCGAAATTTTTATTTACTTGAAGTTTTGGTATAGACAAATAAAAGGTATCTTTCGTAAATTTTTCATGAATCTTTTCTGATTGTTTTGTTTTAATTTCTTGAAATTCGCAATACAATGTCTTACTACTAAAAAAAAGTTGCTCAATAGAATGTACATATTACGAATTTTTTGATTAATTTTTATTTTACTGGTTGCAGAATTCGATCGATGTGATAGAAAGGTGATTTTAAAATATTTTTTTTTGTTTTAATTAAAAAATTTAGAATATTTTTGATTGATTTTTGGTATATTATTTCTAAGAAATCTATTGACAAGAGTTATCTGCGATTTGAAAATCTATTGAACAACCAACTCTATCATCTCCATGCACTTCTATCTGAGTGAGTGCACTGCTAGTGGCACGACCACAGTTCGACTCACACGGCACAGCACTGCACTCTCACTCGCATTCTACATTTTGAGTGCACACTCTCAACATATACCAAAAAAACTCTAACGAAGCATTGTGAAATCAAAATTTGTTGCTCAACTTTTCATTAACTGAAAAGCACTCATCACCTGTCACAACGTCAGCATTCACTTCTCCTTGTTGCATTTTCCAAAATCAGCGACGATAAACTGAGCCAAGCAATAATTTAAATCAACGCACAATTAGTTAATCGACAAATGTTTCAATCTCTACCAGCCAAATTCAATGTTTCAATTTTAAATTTCAATGCTCTCGTATATTGGCAATTTTCACCAGTACTCAATTAATCAATCTGTTTGCCTTATTATTACAATCTGAACTGCATTTAATCACATTCTAACACACCTCAATGAACAAATGTTTAAATCAATTTTTACAATGAAATTATTGTGATTAAATTAAAAAATAACTTTACTAAAGAACATATTAAATGTTTCCCTATTTCATGATTAAATGGTTTATTATATTTCTGAATAAATTCACTAATTCCCATAGATAATTTTATAATACAAAATATTCGCACAAAGAGCATTGCTAAAGAACTCATTTTTAATTAATTAAATGAAGACATTAAGAGGATTTTAGTTTCCAGGTATTTATTTAACAGGTTTAATTAAAAAGTACTTTAACAAAATTTCAAACTTAATTCCACTTGTTGCATTATATTTTTTGTATGCAACTGAATTTGTTAGCTAAGATATACTGGTTTATGATAAAGGTTAATCACTATTCTTTTAATTTGTAATGCAATTAATAATGCAAATAATAATGTAATTTGTAAATTTGTTTTTTGGAATTGTACACAATGAATCAAAATTGTGAGAAAAGGCATTCGGTCAGTTGAAGGATTCATATGTGTAGTCATTCGGTTAATGATATGATAAACCTTCTTGGCAAGACGATTTAAGTAAAAAAATAAAGTACATTAGATTAATATGTTAAATTAAATAGTTAGTAGGAATTTAGTAATGATATTCATGCAATTACATCCTGAACTCCCCCTACTTGGTGACACTCGGTACTGTCACCCTGAATATTGTACAAATATGGTTTCATGCTTGAATTCACATTGCGAACGAAGTGCATTTGGTCGAAGTTGAGTTTGTCGAGTTATTTAACACGAACATTATTATGCATACTAAATGATGATGTTAATGTATGTAACTGATTGAATTTGCATTTGACAATTCCTTCGAAACAATCACTTGCACATGTCACGTACGCCATGAGGGCTAGTTACCAGATTATACACTTTTTAGAATGGATTTGTTTTGAGAATTGCTTTGTATTAGGCTGCAATGTGATTATTAGTTTAATTACAGGTAACTTTATGTATTTTATTTCAGAAGAATTAAAATTAAAATTATATTATTTCCTTATTTTCATTAAATGTAATGAGAAGTATTTATTTGAATTCACAAAAATATTTTGTTATGAGATAATTAGGTAATTTGTAAATGGATACAACTTGTTCACTAACACATGATTGATACATTGCATGGTGCACATGGACGACATGTGCTCGAGTCTGGTGACTGTGGCATGATTAGATTAGATAGACAAGTGGTGATACATTGAATAGATGTGTGATACTGTTGGTGGATTTTAGATAATAACATGCACTCATTCACTAGGAAAAGAGAAAATAATTAGAAAGGTTTTAAATTTAAAGATTTTTTCATTGTTTTGAAATTGTAATTAAATATTTTTTTGTTGGTTGAAAATTTATTTACATATTGATTAAAACTTGTCTTTCATTATAAATATTTTGAAGAATCAAAACATTGAAAAAAATAATAAATAGTAAATTTTTATCTACACTTGCTTTAAATCTTTTTTTTTTTTGCTGGAATTAACCACAACATTTGTATCCATATTAGCTTACCACATTGCAATCCACTTACTATGGCAATATCCTCAAATATATACAAAAATGTGAGGAATGTCACTTATTTGTGTGATACATAGAGCAGTGTACAACTGTACAACTACATTGAAGCTATGAACTTGACAATACTTTACAGGTGTAGTTGTGTGCATTGAGGTATGTAGGTAACAGATTGTTAGTGTTTTTCCAAGAAAATTGAGTACATTTGGCATTGAACAATCTTGCAATTATTCAATATTACAACGTATATTTGATTTAAATCACTATTCACGGGGTTTCGCAACTCACGAATCACTCTATATGATTTCTCTCATTTGTATCAATTATAATAAACTATTTTAAAATTTCAATTAACACAAAAAGTGGCTGTGGCATTTACGAGAAAAACAGATGACGCGAATGTATTGGGAGAGAAATGCATTGACGTAAATGAAGTGCTGTACGGTGAGTTGTCGTACAGTACAGTTGTAGTTTTAAGACTGTAAAAGAGTGTGACGACCGGCTAAAGATAAAATCAGTTGTTGTCAAGAGGGCGATTGAGCAACGAGTGCGCATGCGCAGATGATATATGCAGGTGTGTATTGCAGTAGAAGTAGTGGCAGACTGCGGTGGAGTCGAACAGTGTCTGACTGGGGGTGTCAAGTCGCCATTACGTTCACCAGACTTGTAACCAGACAGAATGTTATTATTTCACCGGTATATATGTAGCGTAGTAGTATTCATAATTGTGCCCTTCTTTCTCTCACAAGTCCACGCATGCGCACACCAACCTACATTCTCATATATTCTCTTGGTAACCGAATGTGTGACGTCCAATCATATGAGTTGGGCGCCATTGACCTTGATTGGATTTGTTGATAAACATTCGATTCGAAATGAACTAGTTTGGTTATATACTTTTTACGAGAGTGACTGAATGTAAAAAGAGTGGAACAGCAATTTAATTTAATTTATTTTGGGTTTGCAAAATCTACTATACCTCTCGCACTTTTGGGAAACCACCCAATAAGATTACGCCCAGTTTGAGTGCACTTTGTTTTCACTCTGTTTATTCTCTACACCACAAGATCGGTTTATGAGAATGAAACTGAATTTTTGATGACTTCTTAAAATTTCTTAGATTCCACTAATTAAATTACACTTTGACAAAACTTGAATTAAGCGTTTTTAAAAAATTAATATAATGAACCATTCAAATATTAGTTTAACTAGATATTTCCTTTCTAAAAGGTAACTATTATTATTTCTAAATATGTACTGTTTCTGGGACAAGTTCGAGATTTATTTCTAAAAAATATTAAAAAATTATTTACACTAATTTTGCGTTTTAATTAATTTTTTCATCAGAAGAATCAGATCTACTAAACAGGTTATTCAAAAATAATTTCTCCACATTATACTCGTTTTATTATCAATGAAATGTCTAAAAGTACTCAATCAACTCTACACTACGAATGGTAAACATGTGAGTAATCGTATCGGTTTCGTATCCAAAATTGTACTGAAACAGAAGCTAGGTTGACAGTGTGGTCCAATAAATAACAGTTTGATAAACAATAAGATCATTTGTTGATACAAAAAATTGCCTGTTCTCATCTTTGAGACAAAAATATAATGTGGCTATTAGAGTCAATTTAAATTAAAATATATCCATTATATGTATTATTCTTCGTGTAATATGTCCCACCCAGTAGTGCATGCACTGGTTCGAATGTGTGTTAGTAGTCCCATGAGTTGTACTGTTGTACCTGTACATTGTACAGTAGAATGAGACTCATCACCCCTCGGTACAATCCAAACCAGTTTCAGTGTTCACTGTCGTACAACAGAACAGCTGTACAAACCACCACTCTACAACCACACTGCACTACAATCTTTTTTGTCAACTCATTGAGTCGTATTGTTGAAATTGCGCGCCATTTTGATGTAATTCTGTTGAGTAAACACAAGTGGACAACTTCCTTATTAAACGGTTATCATTTTTAATACAATCTTCAATGACATCTTTATCAAAAATATGCTAGTTGAATGTATTAGTTGAAAACAAATCTTTTTTATATAATTTCGTATATTAATTATCAATCAACATACTGTAAAGTGATTTTTGTTCATTTATCTTTTATTTTATTTCACCAGGCCATGGATGAATCATTCAACTTTCCCAACAATTGCATCATTTCTCACGTTTCTCGCAATATCTCGTCTCTTCTGTCATATTTTCTTCTTGTTTTTATTGTTTGGAAATTTACGCGTACACATGTTTTACTTCTACACTGCGCATGCGTGATATTGTGAATGTACATGCCAACTATTAGCATTGCGTCCATACTGCGTTCCCGCCAAAACAGTTAATCATCTGTGTGCACTTACAAGTTACTTGTTAGTATTGCACAGATTGCATTGCTCATTGATGCATCCGTTTGCGTACAACCAATTTGCATCGCAACTGATCAATCACTAGACCGGTACGGTAGATTGTACGGTCTGATGAAATTAGTGATCTATTGCACAACTATTCAAAGTGATGTGACTCATTAACGCTTGTGCAATGTGAACTGTTTAATTGGTGGACATTAAAAGTGAAATTAGATATTGAAATATTTCAAGAATGTGCATGAGGATGAAAAGTTTGTTGATGTTTAAACGTTTTCGAATGTGATTGACATTTGTCTATGCGTTATGGATAATATCCATTGGATATGTCATTTGTGTTGTTCATTATGTTGTGATGAGATAATAGTGACTGTGCGACAGTGGAACGATGTGTTTGTGACACTTATCAATGAAGTTAATCATTTCTACTACTCAACATTTATCAATGAACGTATGTTTCGTTGTGTATTTGTATTATTTTCTACAATCGATTTAGTGGTTTGATAAGATAGTTTTTTGCAATTACTCTGATATCGAATTTTTAAATTAGGATTTAATGCTTATGTCTTCAAAAAAGGTTAAATAATTATGAAAAATGGGCAACCATACTTAAATTATGACCTTTAGTAGATAACAATTTTAAAGTATTCCATGTATTGTTTTAAAAGAATAGATTTAAAAAATAAATAATAAATTCTCATTTCATCTTTAGTAATGTCACTTAAATAAAATACATTTAAATCATATTTTTACATTAAAAATCGATTTTCATATTTTTCTAATCATAAAAATTTTCAGGATTTATTACCCTACATTTGCCCTATCTTTGGTAAATGATAAGTGGTCTAGACAAAGGGGCTATTTAGATTTATAAGGGTGGTTTTTATTGGTGCATTGGGTGAATCAAAAAAAATATTTTACTATTAAAATGCATTGCAGGAAAGTTCTCGTTTTGTAGTTTTACTACTTTAAATTTCGTAATAGAAGATTAAAAAGTGGTATATTTCGGTCACCATTAGATGAAATTATGATGGCGCTTAGTCATTACACGCACAATTCTACGTTTTCTTGTTTAGGTATTTTTTAATGGCGCCCGGCGTCTGGTTTGCGCAAAATATCCTTGACCTAATTTTCGTAATGTTGCGTTTTATGTTGTCTTTCTGAGTTTTTGTGCTAAATAGCACCCAATTTTTCTCTCTACAACTTGAGGGTTCTGTGGGCGCCATGCCCCCTTTGCTGTTACCAACCGGGAAGTGATGTGATGCAAAGAGAAATTCACTTTTCTGCTCTTTTATGCGAGATAAAACATGACGCCCTCCTCCTTTTACTTTCACTGTTCAAATCAAGGCGCATAGTAACAGTGAGTGAAAGATGACGCCGGGTGCCATCAAATACATATAACGGGAAATTTCGTTACATTCACTGTCAACTCAAATAAAAAACCAAAAAATTCTGTTCAATATTAATTCTGTGTTGTGCAATACTACATGTACTATATGGCACGAACGCATGACGCCTGATACATGATGAAACACTTTCACAAATTCTACGTCGTATCAAAAATTGCACAATCGAGATTTAATGGTTCGTGAAAAAAAGTGTATAGTTTAAATGCACCCATTTACGCATGGCACCCAAAAAGAATACGTCATATACTTTCCCGGCACTTGACATTTTGTCTCTCACTCTGAGACACAACAAAGTAAATGTAGTACTGCGTAGTACTTTCTCCTTTCTCTTTTCTATGTATCGAGTGTGTTTGATTGTTTTGCACAATGTTTGTTCATATTATTCGTGTCATAGTCAAGACTAAACAGACATAACAAACCAGACAAATCATTAACAAATAATAACAAGAAGAGTACCCACAAAAATTTTCAACTTCTAATATTCACACATCTCCGAGAAAAAAATTACCGCGACCAGGTGATATATTATGATTTTGGTTAAAAATGGATATCTTTTCCAGGAAACAGGGGACACCTGCGCATGCGTGCTAATTCTTGTCAGTACTAGTCCCTCCACACCATTTACCAATATGGTCATTTGGAACTAAACCCTTCTAGAAATACAAAAAAGGTTTTTGGTTATTTATTTGTTATCAAATTCTTAATTTATTATTTACGTATGACTTCTTATTTCAAGAATAACTTCAAAAAAGGTTTTAACTATTTGAATGTATAAATATTTTGAACCATTTAGGGAACAATACTCAAAACATAACTTTTGTAAATTTAATTTTGAAGTGTTTTTTATTTATTTTTTCAAAAAATCAATTTTAATTCTCATACACATTCTAATAACAATAAATTATAATTTTATGGTTTTTAGAATTGGCAATGATAATAAATTACAATTTTAATCATAATTTTGCATTAAAAATCAATTTTCAATTTTTCCCATCATAAATATTGCCAAGATTTATTACCCAATATTTTCCCAATTTTTGGTAAATGATAAGTGGTCTAGACAAAGGGGCTAGTTGGATTAATATAGGGTGGTTTTATTTGTACATAGAATGAATCAAAAAAATATTTTCCAATTAAAATGTATTGCAGGAAAGTTCTCGTTTTGTAGTTTTCAAACTAAAATGAATTTTGTAAGATGATTAAAAAGTTGTATATTTTGGAAATTATGACGCCCAGTCTTGTGCTCTACGCATAGTAGACACAATTTAGCCTTTATTTGTTTAAGTTCATTTTAATGGGGCCCGGCGTCTGGTTTGCGAAAAGATCCTTGATCTAATTTTCGTTTTGATGCGTTTTATTTTTATTTCTCTCAGTTTTTATGTACTCGATGCCTCCCAATTAATACTGAAGGGTTCTGGGAGCGTAATTGCCTTTTACTGTTACCAACCGGGAAGTGATGTGATACAAAGAGAAATGCACTTTTTTTTGCTCTTTTAGACGAGATAAAACATGACGCCCTCCTTTAACTTTCATTGTTCAAATCAAGGCGCATAGTAACAGTGAGTGAAAGATGACGCCGGGTGCCATCAAATACATACAACGGGAAATTACGTTACATTCCCTGTCAACTCCAATAAAAAACAAAAATCCTTTACCTTGTTTCCTTTAAAGCCCTTGAGTTCTCCCTCAAGTTCACCTAATATTACTGCAAACAGTTCAATATTAATTCTATGTGCCATTCTGTGTTGTGCAATACAACATGTACTATATGGCACGAACGCATGACGCCTGATACATGATGAAACACTTTCACAAACCCTACGTCGTATCAAAAATTGCACAATCGAGATTTAATGGTTTGCGAGAGAAAGTGTAGAGTTTAAATTCACCCATTTACGCAAGGCGCCCAAAAGAATACGTCATATACTTTCCCGGCACTTGACATTTTGTCTTTCACTCTGAGACACAACAAAGTAAATGTACGGGGGACGATCAATGTATTCGCGGAATTGTCTTGTATTTTTGTTCAGCTTTTGATTCAAATAACTATATTGGTATACAATGTAGAGTGACCAATTCTGAGTAGAATCAACACGCATGCGCAGTTGTCGCATGTTTCCTGGAAAAGATACCATTGTTTTAGCAAATCTGTTTTTGAGCACACGGTCGCGTTTTGGATTATCTCGAAGATGCATCAATATCTGGGGCTGAAAATTTTTGTGAGTACTCACCTCGGGAACCCTTGTTAGGATGTATGTTCAAAATGTTCCAATTGGATCAACTTCCGGTTAATAAAATTTGACAATTTTTTTAACAAAATTTTTTAAAATCAAGTTTTAACTATATATTATTGTTCATCTAGCTTGATAATAATTTTTGGTAAACCGGAATAATTTGTTCCAAATGGAACTTCCGAATCCCAACTGAAAATTTGAAAATTTTGTCAAAAGTTAAAATTGATATTACAATCTTGTTCAGACGAAAAAGGCAATGCGATTTGATACCAAGATAGTCTGAATCCACTAAGAGATAGCTGAGATACAGCATTGATAAGAAACCAAAAAACCATGAATAGCTACTCAATAAACAAAAGCGACTATTATGACTAAACTTATAAATACTTAAAAACGCTTGTTTTATCTCTAAATCCTATCAGATTTTTTCTGTTTTATTTTTTATAAAATCTGTATTCAATATGTATCTATTTCTGAATTTAAAAGTGCAAATTTCTATCGAAAACCGGAAGTTCCATTTGGAACAAAATTTTTTTAAATCGATCTAATTGGAACTTTTGCACACATAACATAATAGGGGTCCTCGAGGTGAGTACTCACAAAAATTTTCAGCCCCAGATATTGATGCATCTTCGAGATAATCCAAAACGCGACCATGGGTTCAAAAACAGATTTGCTAAAACAATGGTATCTTTTCCAGGAAACATGCAACAACTGCGCATGCGTGTGGATTCTACTCAGAATTGGTCACTCTACATCATATACCAAAATGGTTATTTGGATCAAAAACTGAACAAAAATACAAGACAATTCCGCGAATACATTGATCGTCCCCCGTAGTACTGCGTAGTACTATCTCCTTTCTCTTTTGTGTGTATCGAGTGTGTTTGATTGTTTTGCACAATGTTTGTTCATATTATTCGTGTCATAGTCAAGGCTTAACTATCCAGACATAACAAACCAGACTAATCATTTACAAATGATAACAATTCTACATAGATACTACGTTAAGTTAACTACTACTACTACTAGATAATCAAGATAATAATACAGATAAATTTTCGGCATTGATTTTACAGGTAATTCAATTTTCAAACATTTTATGCTAAATTTAGAATAAGTTTACATCCAATTTCCAAAATTTATTATTAGGTTGCCTAATTTATTAATTTCTGTAATTAATGTTCTCAATTAATTAACTTTCTTCTCCGACTGTACAACCATGAGATCTTTATGTAATTAACTTATTATCGCTCTGTATTATTTACTTCACACGCACATTCACAAAATATTGAAAAAGATTAGTTTTGTTAATTAAAAATAAATCTCACTACAAGAATATTCTGGTTGAATAGAAATTTTGGTTGAATCTTAAGTCGGAAAAGACGTTAACCTTGAGCCTTGTTGGGTTAATGAGTATAAATGAGTAACATAAGTAGTAAGTTTTTTTAAAAATTAATTTAACTATATTCTATCAAATAAAAACCATCTAAATCAAACGGAACTAACTATTTCTAGTTCAAATTTATTTTAAGCGCTGATCCAAATCAAAGCACAGTCACCCCATTATTGCCATTTTTAATCAAATTAATATTTTCCAGTCGTCTCTCTCATTTTCGAAAACAATAATTAATTAGTATAAATTTTTAATTTAATTTATTATCTTCAACAAATAATGTGTTTTTTCACTGGTTCTCCCCTTTTGTGATTAATGTTTGTTCTATATCTACATTTCACAGAGTTTAATTCAATTTTAATGCATTATAATTATTGTTCGATTTGCATGAAAAAACAAATTAAAAATTACAATTGTTGCTTAGATTATTATATCGGTTAATTTTTTTACTTTTTTTACTTCTTTCTTAATTTATGTCATCCTTTTGCTTTCTTAACCTTTTGATTATTATGCTTCTTTCTAACTAGTCGTTAGAGTGAGTCTATACAATGTATTGGGCACTTATTCAATTGTGTTTATCTTAACCTCAATTACTGTGAGATTAACTTTTTGGCATATGAGAATGGTGTTTTGTTTTTGTTCCCCCACCCACTTTCTCCCCTACTTCTTCAAAACTCCAATTATACCTCTTCTACCTTGCCCTTATCATATTTTTGTCTTCGGCTAATGATTCTGTGTTTAACTGGTTGTATCATTTGTTTTCTCAGATACCCCATTTCTAGATAATGATTTTAATCGTCACGAAATATTCAGTAGTAAGTTTGTATCAAGTAGCAAAAAGAGATACATTAAATGTCGATTAATAGTAAAGACTAATTAGCACAAAACCTATGGAAGCTAACTCGTCTGATAATGGTCACATCTCGATGATATGCGCATACTAAATTGCTTGTGCGCAACCATCTGTTCACTTGTTGATTACTCAACACCCAAATAATAATACGATTTTCAATTTTTAGTAGCTTTAATAATCGTTTTATTTTAAATGAAGAAAACGCTACATTAAAACCTTTAATCAAAACAATGACCTTTATTTTTCAAGATAATTACTTGATTTTGTCAATATGTACAATCAAAAAGGTCTAAAACTTAATGAATTTTTTTTTCTATAACCCTCAAATTAGTTTCTAGTACACAAAATATAAATTATTGGTCATGTTTGTTTTGCTTTTTAAATTTTTTATTATTATTAAAACATTAAAATCTTGATAAAAACGGGATAAAAGGTAAACATAAAAATTAATACATTTAAGCTAATTTATATATGAAATATTTTATTTATGATATTAATTGGGAATTTCTACATTTCAAAACGTGTAGTTCTTACAAAATTGTAAGATGGATTGTATAGTTCAGTATTATAACGTACTAGTATACTTTATAAAAGAAAACGACACGAGTCTCGCGTAACTTTAATAGTTGAAAGTAAAAGTATTGATAATGGATATAAATTACTATTGAGGGTTATTTATTGTGTTATCGAGTAGAGGAGAATATTGCGGTGATCATATTGTGTTGAGATTACACGCACAAACTTACATGCCATTTTACATACTCGGTGCATAAAAGAGATAGAATGAGGACATTAACATACGACAGAATGGCTATGCATTTTGTGCTCAAAAGAGGAATTTAATGATGATGATGCTGATTTACCACTCGTGTTCATGTTTTCTTGTTATTACATCATACATTACGTCATTTATAAAATAATCTTTCTGTTTCCATTGAATAGACATCACACGACACGTTACCGAATCAATCAATCAATTCATGTTGTGCAATTTATGTTTGGATGCTACGTCATTGATGTTAATATTGTCATGTTAGTGTTGGAATGAGATCAAAAATTGTGTAAATCAAATGATAAAATATTTTTCTCAAATCACCTATTCATTGTTTCTTCGAATTAGATTTTTTTATCTACAACGATTTGTCTAGTTTACTACTCGGTGGTTTATTTAAAATTTGGTAAATCATACTTTGCTACATTATTAAATTTTTTATGCTGTGTGAGGCTAATGATGTGTCGAGTTGAGTTTGTGTTAACAAATGTAAGTGATTTAGTTTTGTTTGTTGGTTCAAACGATTACTTGAGCTCATCATGATTATTACGTATTGTGTGAATAGTCCCTTATCTATTGAGCATAACGATCTACTGTGCATTGGCTAGTTATGACTATTGTGATGAACTCCATGCCACTTACGTACGTTATGACATAATCATCATCAAACAAATTATTATGAGGAGTACACGAACAGGCACTAAAGGAGAATTACATAGAAATATATATCTCGTTGACAACGACAATGGTACACCTAGTTTATATGAAGTATATCAAATTTTTTTTTATTAGCAATACATTTATAAGTGACTTTAAATTTTTGGAATTATTACTAGATGGCGCCACTACTTTCGTGTTACTGCAGACAATTTTCGATGGCATAATTAAAAGGTTTTTATCAATTAATTAATTAGTTGAATATTTTAGCAATTGGATGTTTATTCATATAAAAATAAGTAACCAACCAACATACGAAATTGTAGTAGAATGTAGTGCGGAAGAGAGACAGACTAGATATTTTTATGAATGGGGAAAAGAGAAGATTGGTTGAGAAAAGTTACTTACTATCAATTTTAAAATACAAATTGAACACAAAAGTATGGAGAAACTTATTGCACACCCTTAAAAACATGACAACATTCATCTCTCTCTTCATGCTCCCTTAACTATTCCTTTTTCTTTTCCCGAGTAAGCATCGTCGTAAGAAACCGTGAAAAAGTAAGTTAACAGACGTTTTTACTAAGAAATACTGAAGACTAATGTTTGATGAATGTTGCGTGAATGATGATGCGGCACAGACAGACAGACATTCACAACATTCTTGTACCACCAACGACTTGACCTTTTATAATTACGAGAAAAAATGTATACGTTGCTATTTCTGTAAATAATTTTACTGACTGTTACACAATGCTCAGGGTTGATTAAAACAAATATAATGTTAAATGTTGCTATAATTTTTTCGGTATTATTTTTTAAGATTTTTTAAAGTTTCTTCGTTACTACCTTCACCTTTAAACTGGTTTTACTAATATTAATTTTAGCCAATAATTTTAATTATTTGATTTGTATTCAAAATTTCCAATTAATTTATTAATGATTATACGTACTGTACTTTTGATAATCCAATAGAAAAAAAGTAAATCTTAATTATCAACTCACTTTTTTGTCAATTTATTTGATCTAATTTTCACCCAAACACTTGTGCTGACAAGCTGCTTAGAAAAACATTTTTTAGATGTGTCAGTCTATTAGTGCAAGGAGCATGTACTCGAAAGTACATTTTGCCATTGATTGCTATTTGAGTATGAACAAAAGTGCAATTTACGTTGCATGTGGTCATTTACATTTGTGCTGTTTGTGTCAAGTGACACGAAAACTTGTCTTTGCTTTGTTGTTTCTTGTTTATGCCCCTTGTCTGCATTTCACAATGAAAAACGAGAAGTGAGATTACTAATCTAGATGCTTTATCGTTGTTTGTGCTAGAAGTAAATGATTTGACATTTTATTTAGACAGTATTGAATTTACTAACATGATTAAAAAATCAATTGATTTTTTAAATTTTATTTGTAAGTTAATTTGTAAATCTTTAGGTTCAAAACAGGAGCTAACAATCCATTTGTGTGCGATAGCTGGTCTGTTTACAGGATATAAAATAAAATAAAATAAGTTAGGGGACTTTGTGAAGAATTTCATAACAAAAATACTTGGATTTAAAATCATGAATAATTTTATCATTATTTTTTTGCTGTTCTTTATTAAAATTATATTTATTCCAACTAATAATTCTATTCGGGTATATTTTGTCTAGTGCAACAAAACAGAATCACTCCATTCTATACAGAATGATTAATGATAAATTAAGAATTTAAAATTAATGATGAAATAAAAATGGTTTGGAGTAAAATTCTGTGTTTTAAAACAATAAATCCGTGATTAACAGAATCGCATAATGATTTTTTTAGTATTGTTCGTGATACAGAGATCATTATTTAGGAGGTTTAATGATCTTATGAACTTGTGAACCGGAGAATACGAATTTAATTGATTCTTCTACCTCGATCGTTTCTTAAAAGGTAAAATTTAACTATTTTTCTATTTTTTAGCAGTCTCTTGTTGGTTTCAATTCTGTTGATTATTTTTTTGCATAGAAGTGAATGAGCTATGGATAAGTGCTTTCGAGTTTATTACTCACGACACTTCGTTACAAAAACATTCACCCCAAAGCGCATCCAAAAGCGCTAAAATAATCTTCATAGAACTGTTCAAAATGTCTGTCCACTTTTTCTTGTATGAAAGACACAGATTAATTATCACATTCTTTGTGAACAACCACTTCCAAATTGGTAGTTAGTTAAAGCTAGTTACACAGTATGCTCTTCTTTTGATGATTTGTATAGAAAATTAGGATGGCACCGGGCGTCAGACTCAGACAGCAGACGCCGTTCATTTTGTGAATGGGTGCCATGCTCTAATAAATGTGAATTAATAACAAAAATACTTTCATTGCATAATGTTTTTGCGTAATAACCTATCGTTTAGAAAGAAATAACAATACCCAGAATTAAAAAACCCGGTAGCTTAGCTTGTCAGGTGATCGATCAAGGAACATGAGTTGGCAGTGGGGGGATTTTTGTGTTATACTTATAAAAAGAGCCATTCGTAAATAGGGTGATATTAGTTTTTGAAAATACCGAGCCTGTAAAATACCACTATTCCAACTCACCTCAATCTAACCTGTCTTATATAATCTTCAATCCAATCTCCACTTTGTCTTAATGTCTTAATCTCCTTTAGATAGAAACAAATAAATAGTCGTTGTTTCGTTTTGTTTTGTCTGTCCCAAACGCGTGACTCTGACACTTAACACATAAATCTTGATTTGCCTCTATCTACCATCTCTGACTCCACCATTAATTGCCTGTACCCAATAATTACCTCACCATTAATGTCACATTACCACTTGACCCCTCACCCCCTCAGTCACCCTAACCTATACTATATATGTATCGCTGTATTTTTATATCACCCCCATTTCACCTTCATCCAACATCCATCAACAAACAATTAACTCGAGTTCACAATTCCCAACTCAAACTTATTCCCTTCTTAATGCATTTGGAGACACAATCAACTTGTTCACAACTCGCAACAACAAGTCAATGATTTATTAATTTCTTTTTTAATCTTTTCTTTTTTTCAAAATTTTGAACCAAACAACGATTTTTGTGAGATGGTCTATAGAAATGTGTTGCTATCTTTTAGCAATTTAACCAACTAGATTCAACATTTTAGGGCGCATGCGCAGTGAATCAAATATTTTTTAAATTACCATCTAGTCTCAGTGGTATACACTCAAACCCCTAATTCCCACCAACCCACTTGTTGAACTCGTGTACTTTTGTTGTTATTTCTTATTGTTCGTTTTAGATTCGATCAACTTCATCTTCATAAATGGTCACTACTTTTATGGATAGTCCAACGTGTCGATTACCTAACTTAATGTCCAATGAATAATCCAAATCGAATTAGATTTCCCATTTTCATACAATCACACCCACACACTTAATTATGAATATCAAACATTAAGGATTGGACATGTCCAACTGAGATAATGTTACACAAAAGAACAAATTGAACAATCAAATTGAGAAAAAAGAAAAGCAAACTAGAGGGTGATCAGAACAAAATGATTGACTGGCAGGAACGTCAATACTGCTAACAAGTCTGTTGCGTAATCTAATTAATTCGGTGCAAATATGATAATTTGTTTTATTGTTTAAAAAACTTTCCAAATATTTTTTTTGAATTCCCTTTAAACTTTATAAAACATTCTTTACTTTAATTATGTTTAATTCATACTAACATTTTGAACATTTTGTTTAGGCATTTGATCTCTGCATTAGCTTCTGCACATACGTAATGATTTGTGTTCAATGAGTGGGCGTAATGGAAAAAACGATAAGAAGAAGATGGATATCCGGTGACATGACGCCAACTCTCACCAAACGAACTAAAAACGAACTCCATATTAGTTACATTGTCAGTTTGAATTTAAATTTAATTCATTGAGCAAAAGTGAAAAGTCACACTTCCAGTGAGTTTTGTTTGTTCGATGTATTTTACAATGAGCTTGACTCAATACAAAGTTTTCCAAATTCAGATAATTATGTGTTAAAATCAATTAAAATTAATTACCATGTTACGCATATAAATGTAAATGGGAGATAAATTGTGAATGTTTAGTTCGTATTTTATTTTGAAATTTGTTGTTGAATTATAAATCACTATCTGCAATTTGCCACTCATTTTAAAATTTTACAATTTTTACACCCACTCAGTCCAGAAGGGTTATTCAGAAAAAATGATCAAAAATAATTTTTTGAGATGTATTATAATGGGTTTGATTGGTAGAACTTTTTAAACGGTTTTTATTTTCGTGAAACTAATTTTTTAAATTTCTTATTTATTTTATTTTAGAATGTCAAATTGGATTTTATCAAAATACTCAAATAACATCATCTTAAATCATGCCATTGTCCGGGATTTAAAGGTACGTTTAATTTAATTTAAATCGAAAGTTGATTTATTTATTCATTCAAAAACACATCTTATCTCTTATCTTCCTGTGTAATCTTTGATTGTTACAATCAAATGCACATCTCTATCTTCCACACTGCAACTTGAACTAATCTGCCATATCGGTCAGTCGGAAGTGAGATCGAGTTGGTGGGTTTGAGTATTACACAAACAACCTATGTTTTTGCTTAATCATATTAAGAGGGAAAATGTTATTCAAAAGAAAAAATAAATTTAATTTGTTTTTTTATAAATTCAACGAACTCATAATTAGCCAGTTAAAGGTAAAATTTTCAACCTTTTAAAATATTATTTGAATATGAAATAATAATATTTTCAAGATCATTTATTGATTATGTTTCTAACTCATATTTCGATATTTTGTACATTAAAAGGGCATTGCACGCACGCGCAGTAGATCTTGCATGAACCTTCACCGTTAATTATACAGTAGTAGTAAATGTACGTTGTGAGCAAATGTGCATTGTGCCTGTCACATCGAACATGTCTTTTATCTCGTGATGGACATAGTTCACACCATATTCGAGTGTTTCTTGCTAAAGGTCACAATTGGTACTCATAATTGGTGGGTTTGCATTTTGTAAATGGTGGAGTGAGTTGTTTAATTGTTTTTAATTTTACGTGATGTGATTTACGTAAGAAGTTGAACATCTTGCGTAAATCTTTCTTATTTTTCTGAAATAACTGCAATCTTAAATGAGAAATATGATATGATATGACGTATACGTAATTGTCCTTTTCTGTTTTTTCTTTTTTGGCAATTTTAAAAGTAAATATAATATAGTATTACCTAGATTAATTAAATTAGTTCGCAAATTGTCCTTGACAGAGAAAACTTCTTCTGTAGTGACGTAAATTATCTTGATTATTTTTCTTGGTTTTTGTTGTTTTGAATGAAGTGTGATTGGAGTAATAAAATTAAGAGGAAAACATTGATATAACTCAAAAGTGTTAATGTTATGAAGTAGATTGCTTGAGTGGTGAAATTAGATTGAGATTAATTGAGATTGAAAAATGTAAAATAAAGTTTGACAGTGAGATTACCTACGTCAGTGATTTTGCAATATTTAATTTATTCGAAAAAAGGTAACGTTCAATAATAAACGCATTCAATATTACGTTGAGACCATATTTATTTCAAATTTAATTTCTTGTTTAAACATATGTGTTCTTTGAAAAGACTATTCATTTTGTACTTTGATTTCTCTGAAAATGCGTTCATCTGTGTAATGATTTCTTACTAATGAATGAATTAATCAATCGGCAACCCATACTTTCTGCTTTGCAATCAACATTCCAGTATTTCATCACGTGACTCGTACACATCAACACAGTCAGTCCTGTGTATTGATCTCTCGTTCAGACATGTCTCAAGGGCGCGCATTAAACTCACTGCCCTTACCAATCGACACTCGAAAGTGTCTGCTTTGGGAGTCATTTGGCGCCCGGACGATAAAGATAAAGGTGCGAAAGAAGAGAAAACATGAAAGAGAGATTATGTGTTTGATCATTGAACAATTGCTCACCTCAATAATTTCCGATCTTTGATCACATTGATTGATTAGTTGGTCGGTTCATTCATTCAGACATTCAAACACTTTTAGTTCTGAAATAATTTTGTGTCCGAAAAATTGAATATTAGCCAACAAGAGTCTCTCTTCCGAAGAATTACGCGAAACTATCAAAACAACATTGCGGAAGCTTAGTACGAAATGAGTGCATTAAGTGCGGTAGCTTAAATCTACCCTCCTCAGTTCATATTCATATTTGTACTGTCATTTATTAATGATTCTTTGTGTGTTTGCCAAATGTGGTAAACAAGAACGTTAGGAATAGATCAAGGTGAAGTTGGCTTGTTTCTTCAGTATTTCAAAGGTAAATTGACCAAAAAGTGAAGATTTATATGAAATGCTGTTGGCAAGAGGAAGGTTGAGGTTGAGGTGGTGAATGGTGCAGTGAATGGACATTAGCCACAGCTCAGGGCGAGAGGCACGTTCAACAAGTTGTACAACTAAAGGACACAACTTTAAAGGAAACAATAGAATCGTGATGTAATATAACTTGTTGTACTATTGTTGTCTAATTAAAGGTGGGGGCGAAAGGGTTGTTTACAGGATGTGTGCAATGTGTTCACGATCTATTTCGATGGTAGACATATCGACACCACTGCACCAGTACCTACCAAGTCATTATTCTGTCTCACTTGTTATTGTCCACCCTTCACTTATTCTGCACCACAAATACACTCGTGCTTTCCGGGGATTTAGGAATATATATCTATGTCATACCTCTTTCTATTTCTTACCAGAATTATTTAGTTTTTATTTTATTTTATTTTAAAACGTTAATGTTTTCCTAGAAAATTTCTAAACTAATCTTACCTTTCCTTCCAATTTCGATCACCCATTCGATTATCTGTCCACTCGTAACGCATGTCTGCCCCAGCCTCACTCTACCTCTCTCTACCTGTACATTAGTTGTGCATCACCCCCTCCCCCACGTCTCTCCCATGGAACATTATCGCGCCTCATGACTTGCCCCATCTGAGTTTGCTTTATTTTTGTCTCAATTCTTCTTTATCTTCACTTTTCGCTCATCTCAACTCACCCCATCTCACAATTCTCTTCAATCGATGTGTTGAAAATAGTTGGTAGTAACAGAAGAAGGTTGTTGTTGTTGTTGTTGAGTGTTGAGTTTTGAGTGTTACCTTGACTTGGTTCGTTGCCTTCGTTGTTGTTGTGATGTTTGGTCTGTAAAGCATTTACCTAGGACATTGATCGAACTATTCTCACTTAACCCTTCGCACCTCTCCTTTCACAACCAAATGAACACTTGGCCGGTTCTCTGGTTGGCTGACTGGTTGATTAGTGTTTGACTTGTTGCCATATCGAGGGACAATCATCACATGATTCGGATTGAAAGGTCATGTGAACAAAGTCTATTTTGAGACACAAAAATGAATTAACCCGATTAACCCCAAGTGTTGTTTCTACCCTTTAACCAGACTGCGCAATTCTGCGTGTCTTCTGTTTTTATGTATTCCCTTTAATATTAAAAGGATCCTGATGGAGAGTGGAAGGAGGGGATGAAAGGGTTATTTAAAGGAACACTACAATACAAGAGGGGGTAGTAGTAGTAGTAGTACGCGAACTAAGTCAAACAGGATTTAAAGAGAAAAACACGTAGAGTTAAAGGGAAAGTGTGGGGGAAGGAAGACAAAATGAATGAGAGATAAGGACGAAAGGGGGTCAGCACTACTGTCTGTGTGGATACGGGACAGTGACCCCCTGTCTAAGAAGAGTACAGAGTAGAGTTTCGAACAACTGTGCAGACAGTACCCTTTTTCCCTCCGTTAACCCTTTCAGCCCCCTCTTTTTATCCCCTCCGCCTGCAACACATCTCATAGATTCTTAAACTTGTAATCTCGATCAATGTTTTCAACTATGATCACGATAATAAGATACGGATATAGGTTGTAATTTTAAGCGTTTAAGATATATCATAATATATAATTTGAATTAGCATTTTTATCAATTTCATTTAGTTTATATCATGTGTTATTAGGTGCAATAATTGTGTGTCCAAGAAATTGAAAGGTTATTCATAAAGTGTGTTACGTAATATTATATGCAATACTATTAAATTGATTAAAAATTTCTTCTAATTAAAAGGTCATGAAACATGAATTTTTAACAAGTAACTTAAAATTGTTAAAACAATAATTTAATCGGCTATATTTTTAAATGTCAATTTTCACAATTACTTAATTTTTGAAAATATCTTAAACTATAATGATTGTCAAACACTTTATATACGAATGACCCTTTTTTATTAAAAGTCGAATCGGTATTTCTAGCATCCACCCTCTTCCACGCAATTGCGCATGCCCAATTGAATGTGTTCACACCTGTACCACGTCCAATAGCTCACAGGAAAGGTCATCAGTCTTGTGTCTCACTGAGTCAGTGACTGTCTATCGGTGTTTGTTGTCTCATTGTCCATTTAATTGGGACCTTAGTGGTGAGCTGGCTGATGGAAGGGAGCTGTGAAGGGGGTCATCCACAAGGTTATGGCACCCATTGATGAACAAACATTACATGATAGTACATACATTTATATTGTATTTTTAAAAATTGAGAAAAGTTTATTTATAAAGCACGTGTAGTTATTTTTGAAAATTGCTGATAGTTTTCTAAATTTAAAAGGTTAATTCATAAAGTACATATTGATCCTTGGAAAAATCTTGAAAGACAAATTTATTAATTATTATATTTTGCAAATAACTTCAAAATCTGGATTTTTTAAACGCTAAAAAAGGTTGTTAATAAAGTATGGGATTTCTTTAATTAATTTATCAAAGATTTTAGATAATTTCCTGTTTACCGTTTTTATGTTCATAGATTCTCTTGATCGACGAAATAAAAGGTGACTTTCTAATCAATCCTGACTATTTTTTCAAGATTTTTGTTTTAATCTCGTAAATTAAACTATAGAATGGTTAGTTTAATTAAAGGTTACTCAATAAAATGTACATTTCACATTTTTTTATTAAATTTGATTTTTCGTATTGTATTGTAATTATATTGATAATAAAAAGGTGCTTTAAAAATATTTTTTTGACAAAAATTTAAATTATTTTAGTTATATATCTGCTATCTTTGAGAAATCTATTGGTCTATCTGTGTTTTACAAAAAATCTATTGAACAACCAACTCACTCATCTCTCCTGCACTTCTATCTGAGTGAGTGCAGTGCTAGTGGCACCACCACAGTTCGACTCACATGGCACATCACTGCACTCTCACTCGCATTCTACATTTTGAGTGCACACTCTCAACATATACAAAAAACTTGAATGAAACGTTGTAAAATCACTAAGACTTGTGCAATTCTGTGATTTGTTGTTGAACTTTCTATGAACGGACAAACTCTTGTCACCTCTAAACCCTTCATCATTCACTTTTCCTAATTGCATTTTCAGGTCCAATTCAACCACCACCAATAACTAATTTGAATGATTGATTAATTGATTATTCGACAAATGTTTCAATTTCAGCTGATCCTACAAAATCAACAATTTCAATTTCCACCAGTATCTGTCATCAATCCTAACAATGCCCTACAATCCGAACTACTTCCTCTTGCCTGTTGAAATGTTAGTGATTAAAATAGAAAATAACTTTTAAAAAATATATTATTTCTTTCTGGATTGACTGATTAAACGGTTTATTAGAATTATTGTTTACGTTCAATTACTCCCATAAATAATTTTATCATTTCAAAATATTCTTTCATTTGTCATTCGAAAAATAACTCAATTTAATTTTATCAAATAAAGACAATGACCAATTTCACAATTTATTATTTGGTTTTTTTGAATTTATTGAACAGGTATAATGAAATATATCTCAAGCTGAATTCTACTTGTTGAATTACATTTTTATACATCTTAAATTTTGTTGGTAAGATATACATGAATTTGAGAGATTATAAAGGTTAATTTATTTTAACTAATAACTTTAATTCATAAAACATTGACATTTTGAATTGGTTCAATTTGAATTAAGATTGTGAAGTGAAGTGTGTGAAGTGTATATTCGATTAGTAGAAAGATTCTTTTATGTGGTCAGTCGGTTAGTTATATGATGAAGTCACTTGGTGAGACGATTTTAGTAAGAGATAACGTGCCTTCTATGAATATGTAATAGTTAGTAAGAATTTGGTAATGATATTCATGCAATTACATCCTGAACCCCCTACTTGGTGACACTGAGTACTGTCCCATTGAATGGTGTACAAATATGGTTGCATGCTTGAATTCACATTGTAAATGAAATGGATTGGGTTGTATTTGAGTTTGTTGAGTAATTTAATGAGCACATTGTTATAATATGCATGCAAATGATGATGTTAATGTGTGTCACGTACGCCAGGAGTTAAGTTATTAGATTATGCTTTCTTGATTGGTTTAATTTTTTGATTTGTTTGTTGTTTATTGGGTGAGCCATCTTTGTTGATTTGATAACAGGTATTTCACTTTAATTTATTTTTTGAAGATTTTACATTTAAGTTCATATCAGCCTCCCATCTTAACGTCCAAATATTTGAAACGATTTTCATAATAAAATAAAAATATTTTTTCAACAATGAAAATAAATAATTTAGTATTTCTATTTGACCAAATTATTTTATTAATCCTATTTAATCTTAATCCGTTTATAATGTTTTCTCAAAGGTCACACAGAAAAAGTTACTCAATGTGAAAGTTTGTTGTTTTCAATTTTTAAAATTTTTAAAGATGAACATTTTATTATATATGTTAGGCAGGGAGAAGACCCCGTGTGAGTGTCGTAATACTCGACACGAGGATGGGGATACAAGTTGAGATACAGGCGAGAGTACAATGGGGGTGTGCTGATAATGCGAAGGTTTTAGGCTTTAGAGCAGGAGTTCGAGGTCTGCTCAAGTTGAAGTGGGTTGACTTGCAAGAATCCAAAGGGGGCGTCAAACGAGGATCAATCAATGTGATCCAACTGGTCTTCTGGTAAGGTGGTTTCTACTAAACGAATATCCGCTGCCCACACACGTATGGTCTTACTGGGTCTTATTGGTGAATACCGATGGAAATGCACAACTCAATACGCAAGAGAGAACCGAGACACAACCGCACACAATGGAGTGCTATATACAAGTAAAGTTTATTACAAAATGTTACAGGCGAATGTACAGAAGAAGAAGAAGAAGAAGAAGGTAGTGGTTCTACCCATTATACATACAATAATAAGTGTTTAATAATAACCTAGTGGACCTAGTGGCACAGTCAAAGGCCACACGGTACCTATCACAGTTGAACATGAGAGAAAGAGGAGAGAAAAGCAAAGGGCAGAGGCCGCCTCGCTCAATGTACAATGTTTTGAGGTTTGCGCGCGAAGTTCAATCCATGGATTTTGTTACACCCGGAGTATGAACATACGACAGTGAGTCCTCTTCACAATTCAGTTATATTAGCAAAGAAAAGTTAAAGCGGTCGCTACTACCACTAGCTTGCGTAACTTAATTGTGAAGAGGACCCACACGGGATCCTGCCTAATATATGTCTTACTTGATATTTTCTTCTCAAAATTCACAATTTAATGAACAATAAAAAGTTAAGTATACGGGTATATGTATACAATCGCACAATCATTAAATATAAAAAACGGTAAAATTTAAATTAAATAAAGTCAAGTCAAGTAATTGCACAACTAAGCCTCAAAAGTCCCGAAACATGTTACTAACGAGTGCAAGTAATTAGATTATATGCTTTCTTGATTGAATTAGATCAGATTTTAGATTTGTTAGTTAACTATAGATTGCGGTGGTATTCATCTGGGGAATTAATTACAGGTAATTCTATGTATTATGTTTTTAAATTTTTAGATAATTTTTGCATACAAGTACATTCACGGTTTGTAAATGTTTGCAACTATAGTTGATTGAGCACATGATTGATACACGGAATGGATGAGTGATACTGTTGGTGGAGTTTAGGTTATGACATTAACTTACTGTAATGTTTAAAAATGATTAAGAAGAAACATATATCATCATAATTCGAAAGGTCTAAAAAATTAATTTTACTTTTGTATTTAAATTGGAGTTAAATATTATTTTACTTTGTTGATTATTAAATGAATTTATACGTTAATTAAAGTTAAATTTACTTTCTACATTTTCAACTATTTTATTTTTTTGCTGAAGTTAATCACACCATTTGTATCCATATTATCTTACCACATTGCAATCTGCTCACTATGACAATATCCTCAAATATGCACAAATATGCAAAGAATGTTACTTATTTGCGTGATACAGTGTACAACTGTACAGCTACATTGAAGCAATGAACTTGACAATACTTTACAGGTGTAGTGGTGGGCATTGAGATATGTAGGTAACAGATCGAGAGTATTCTTTCAAGAAAATTGAGTACATTTGACATTGAACTATCTTGAAATTATTCTGTATAACATTATCCATTTGATTTAACTCACTATTCGTTGGATTTCGCAACTTTTGAAATGATTTACATGTTTTTTTCGTTTTTTATTCTATTAAGTATTTTAAATTTCAATTAACACAAAAAGTGCTTGTGGCATTTATTAGAAAATCAGATGACACCAATGTGCTGGGCGCCATTCTACTGCATTGACGTACATAAAGTGATTGTGCTGGTGAGTTGTCGTACAGTACAGTTGTAGTTTTTTAGACTGTGAAAGAGTACGATGCTCGATGTCATAAAATCGGTTGTTGTCAAGAGGACAATTGGGCAACGAATGCGCATGCGCAAATGATACACACACGGGTATGGATTGCACTAAAAGTAGTAGTAGTAGAGTGCGGTGGAGTCGAAGTGTGTCTGGCTGGGGGCATCAAGTCGCCATTACCTTCACCAGACTTGCAACCAGACAGAATGTTATTATTTCACCGGTATATATGTAGCGTAGTAGTACTAAAATGATGCTCTTCTGTTCAACACAAGTTCACGCATGCGCACACAAACTAACATTCTCATTGATTCTCTTGGTAACCGAATGTGTGACGTCCAGTCTTATGAGTTGGGCGCCATTGCCCTTGATTGGATTTGTTGATAAACATTCGATTCGAAATGAACTAGTTTGGTTATGTACTGGTGTGTATAATTAGAGAGACTTGAGCTCAAATTGAAAGAATGGGATAAAATGTAATAGATGTTTTAAAAGTCGGCTTTTTTCATTTTTTGGAGCCACCTAATAACGCCCAGTTTGAGTGCAATTTGTCTTCACTCTGTTTATTCTCTACATAGCTAAATCATATTTTGAAGGTGATATATAATTAACAATGACGTTTAGATTTTTCTTGGAATTCCAATAATTGAATTACACTTGAGCAAAACTTGTATTAAGCGTTCCAAAAAATTAATATGTTTAGCTCTTCAATTTTGCACCTTTTCTCAACGGTAACTCTCTCATAATTATTTCCGGTATGTTCTATTTCTGTAACAATATCGAGAATATCGCGTCTATTGCACGTGAGGAATTTGTTCAATAAAGTTTCAACCAAATTTATTATTTTTATATGATTCCCGTTAAATCATGTGTTTAATATTAACCCGGCAAAATTCAATTCTCTACTCATCGTTGTTTTTTAACTGGTAAACATATTTCTTTAATAAACAACTTTATTTCCAACACAATTTTTGCATCATAATCAATGAAATATCCAATACGTCCAAAAGTTCTCAATCAACTCTACACTCGCAGCTACGAATAGTAAACGTTTGAGTAACCGTATCTGTTTCGCAACCAAATGCACTTGATGTTTGATGGACTGGGTAGTTCAATAAATAACATTTCTAATTATTATTAGTTGATAAAATAAATTGACTGAGACAATACTGTATTGGGTTACTATGTCAGACATTTTAAAGGTTTTTTGTTTTGTGTATTAATCTACCAGTTTATATGTCCCACCCAATAGTGCATGCACTGGTTCGAATGTGTGTTAGTAGTCACATGAGTTGTACCTGTACATTGTACAGCTCACTATCCCTCCGTACAAACCAAACCAGTTTCAGTGTGCACTGTCGTACAACAGTACAGTTGTACAAACCACCACTCAACAACATGACACAATTGCACTACAATTTTCATTCCCAACTCATTGCGTCGTATTGCAGGAATTGCGCGCCATTTTAACTAAATTCTGTTTGATGAACACAAGTGGACAAGTGAACTGATTTGTATTGTCATTGTTTATATATTTTCGCAAACCTTCCACCTTGTCAACGGTTATGATTTTTTAATACTATCTTCAATGATATATTCATTTATTTAACAAAAATTCTATTGATTGAAAACAAATCATTTTATATAATTTTATATGTTTATTGTTCATTAACTAACTGGTTTTAAGTAAAAGTTCATTTATCTTTTTTTTATTCACTAGGTCATGGATGAATCATTCAACTTTACCCACGATTGCATCATTTCTCACGTTTCTCGCAATTTCTCGTCTCCTTTTGTCATATTTTCTTCTTTTGTTATTGTTTTTAAATTTACGTGTACACATGTATTACTTCTACTCTGCGCATGCGTGATATTGTGAATGTACATGTCAACTATTATATTGTATTGCGTACATACGTGTTCCCGCCAAAATATCAAATCATCAGTGCACAGTATTGCACAGATTGCATTGCATTGCTCATTGATGCATCCATTTGCGTACAACCAATTTGCATCGCAACTGATCAATCACTAGACCGTTAACTTTATGGTCTGATGAAATTAGTGCTCCATTGCACAACTATTCAAAGTGATGTGACTCATTAACGCGTTTGCAATGTGATCGGTTTAATTGGTGGACATTAAAAGTGAAATTAGATATTGAAATATTTGAAGAATGTACAGGAGGATGAAAAGTATGATGATGTTTAAACGTTTTCGAATGTGATTGACATTTGTTTATGCATTATATTGATATGTCATTTGTGTTGTTCATTATGTTGTGATGAGGTGATAGTGACTGTGCGACAGTGAACCGATGTGACACTTATCAATGAAGTTAATCATTTCTACTACTCAACATTTATCAATGAACGTATGTTTCGTTGTGTATTTGTCAATACTCCATCTTCAAATTGAGCAACACTCTGTCGCACACTGTTTTCCGGTATGATTTTATATTAGTTCGTTTTGTAAAATAAATATCGCGCTCTTTTTATGTCGAGTGACCCTTAAATTTATATAATGATTTTGAATGATTTAGTGGTTTGATACGATAGTTTTTGCATTTACTCTGATATCGAACTTTTAAATTAGGATTTAATGCTTCATTTAATGCGTCTTCAAAAAAGGTTAAATAATTTTGAAAAATGGGCATCCATACTTAAATAACCTTTTGCGAAAATGGGCGACCTTTAGTAGATAACAATTTTAAAGTATTCCTTGTATTGTTAAAAAAATAGATTTAAAAAATTAACAATAAATTCTCATTTCATCTTTAATGTCAATTAAAATAAATTACAATATTAATCACAATTTTACATTAAAACTCGATTTCAAGTTTTTCCCATCATAAATATTGCCAAGATTTATTTTAACCTAATTTTGTAAATGATTAGTGGTCTTGACAAAAGGGATATTTAGATTTATACGGGTGGTTTTTATTGGTAAATTGGGTGAACCAAAATAAATATTTTACAATTAAAATGCAATTCAGGAAAGTTCACTTTTTGTAGTTTACAAACTAAAATAAATTTTGTAATAGACGAATAACAAGTTGTATATTTTGGGCACCATGAGAGGAGATTATCAGTCTCTACGTACAGTAACACCATCCTATGTTTTTATTTTGGGTTCTTTTTTTCATGATTTTCATGGGCGTTTGATTTGCGAAAAAGTTCCTTGACCTAATTTTCGTTTTAATGCATTTTATGTTGTGTCTCTCAGTTTGTGTGTGCTAAATAGCACCCAATTTTTTCTCTCTACAACTTGAGGGTTCTGTGTGCACCATTGCCCTTTACTGTTGCCAACCGGGAAGTGATGTGAAGCAAAGAGAAATGCACTTTTTCTGCTCTTTTAGGTGCGAAAAAACATGACGCCCTTCTCTTACTTTTACTGTTCAATCAAGGCGCATAGTAACAGTGAGTGAAGGATGACGCCGGGCGCCATCAAACAACAGGAAATTTCGTTCACTGTCAACTCTGCCTTCTAAAATAAAAAATCATTCACCTTGTTTTTTTAAGTTTCTGAGTATTACCTCAAGTTCACCTTATATTATTACAAATTGTTCGAGATTCCATGCAGTGTTGTGCAATACTACATGTACTATATGGAATATGACGCTCGAATCTTGAATATAACATAAAACACTGACATAAACCCGTATGAAAAATTGCACAATCGAGATTTGATGGTTTGCGAGAAAAAGTGTAGAGTTTAAATTCACCCATTTACGCATGGCGCCCAAAAGAATACGTCATATACTTTGCCGGCACTTGACATTTTGTCTCTCACTCTGAGACACAACAACAAAGTAAATGTAGTACTGCGTAGTACTTTCGACTTTCTCTTTTGTGTGTATCGAGTGTGTTTGATTGTTTTGCACAATGTTTGTTCATATTATTCGTGTCATAGTCAAGGCTTAGCTAACTATCCAGACATAACAAACCAGACAAATAATTAACTAATAATAACAATTCTGTATAAACACTCAATCAAGGTCGTATAATCAATATATTAATTCAAAAATACTATATCCATTATTTTACAGGTAATTTTAAATTTTTGAACTAAATTTAAATATTCTGAGCCAAATTTAAAAAAAAATTTCATTTAATTTTGGGTTGGCTCATTTCTGAATTACCCAACTCGTGTAATTAATGTTCACAATTAATTAACTTTTTTTGTCATACTTAATTATACAATTTTGAGCAATCATGAGATTTTTGTGTAATTAACTTACAATTGTTAATTATTTTACAAGGTGGTTTCGTTTTAATGGAAAATTAAATTAGTTGTTATGTGAAATTGTTAAAATAGTTCGCTCTGTATTATATACTTTTTATATTTCCAATATAATGCAAAAGATTAGTTTACTTAATTAAATCTCAATATAAGAATATTCTTGTTGGACTGAAATTTAGGTTAAACGTTAAGACTGAACAGACGTTGACCTTGAACACTGTTGGGTAAATGATTATATATTAGTGATAAGTTTATTTATTTTTTCAATTAATTTAACTAAAGTATCTCAAATTAAAGCAATCTAAATCTAATGGAACAAACATTTCTAGTTCAATTTCTATTTAAAGCCCAAGTCATCCCTACCATCCATTCTTAATCAAATTAATATTTCCCAATCATTTCACTCATTAAAAAAAGAATACAAATTCTTATATCAACTTTAATTTAATTTATTGTCTTAGACAAATTGTGCCATTTTTCCCCACTTTTCTCCCTATTTGACATTTGTGTTTATTGTGTTCAATTTCAATATTTTGACAGAATTCAATTTTTTATAACCAATGTTATTGCGGAATCAACTCCAAAATAATATTTGATTTTGAATATTTGATATGAATATATAAACTTTTTGGAGTGATTAGTTTAATGTCTCAATTAACTCGTTTTGCAACACTCTGAATTATTGTAGTTAATTTGTGTATTTTCCATTGTTTTACATTTTTCCTTGTTCAATCTATCGTTTGAGCATTAATCGACTACTTCCACCCACCATCATTATAATTCCACCCTCACTCCAGTCATTATATTCGTGTTCACGTGTTTCTCATTAACTCTTTATTACTCTTTTCACTCAAATTATTTTTTGTCCTCCGTTGTTTCGTTCAATGCTAATTTAGTCCGCTCATTTTCTACTCAATAATCAATGACGGGGATAGGAGAAAAAGAAAAAGGGACGTGGCTTTAGATAATTACAAAATGGAACGAGTAACAACAACAAATGAATACGCTCTGAGAAGAATAGAGAATGTGAAAAAATGATGGGGATCAGGAAGAGTTGATTATTGATCGATTGAAAAATAAACATTTGGAAAACCTTGGAGATTTTTTAGAAGAAGAATGAAGAAGTTTCTATCTCCATTATATTAAAGTAAAGATGAAAAAAGTGGTCGTCGTCGTCGTCGTCGTCGTCGTTGGTGATGGTACAGTAGAGGTAGGAGAACAAGAGTTACACTGTAGAAGTTAAGAAAGTTAAGAAGTTAGAAAGGTTAAGTCTTTAATTTTTAAAAATTCAATATAACTCTAATTTAAATTGAAGAGGTAAAAAAAGCATGATGACTTGTCTTTGTTCTTTCCCTTACTTTTTTCCATACTTGTAAAAACTAATTAACCCCTTCTGCCCTACCCCTTATCATATTTTTATCTTCAGTTAATGATTTTGTGCCCAACTAGTTCTATCATTAGTTTTCTTAAATTATCCTTTTTCTAGCAAATGATCTTAATCATAACAAAATATGAAGTAGCTAGTTTTGTATCAAGTAGCAAGTGAAGAGATACATTAAATGTCGATTAAAAGTAGAAACAAATTAACAACACAAAACCTATGGAAGCTAACTCACTTAGTAATGGTCACATCTCGATGATATGCGCATACTAAATTGTTTGTGCGCAACCATGTGTTCACTTGTTGATAACTCAATAAGATCTCTACTTTTTTTTATTCACATTCATACTCGTTATTACCGATGAACGAAAACATTAAATTACAATCTTTTGACAAAAAATTTATTTTCTCAGATATTGAACGGTAATCTTTTCAAAACAGAAAATCAAAAGGTCTAAAACTTATAGAATTTTTCTTCTCAATGTCCACTCAAATTAGTTCTTACAAGAACACGTGTTTAAATTATTGGTCATGTTTTGTTTTTTTAAATAATATTATTCTTAAAACATTAAAATTTTAATAAAACTTGATAATAGGTAAACATAAAAATTACTACATTTAAGCCAATTCATATATGTGATGTTTTATTTGTGATAATAATTGGGATTACTTCATTCCAAAACGTGTAGATCTAACAAGATTGTAAGATGGATGGTATACTCTTGTGTTTTAACGTATACTTTATAAAAGAAAACGACACGAGTCTACCCTAACTTTAATAGTTGAACGTAAAAATATGGATAATGGATATAAATTACTATATGAGAGTTATTTATTGTGTTATCGAGTAGAGGAGAATATATGTGGAGAATATTGTGTTGAGATTACACGAACAAGCTTACAGACCAGTCTGCTGACTCCATACATGAAAGAGAGAAAATGAGAACATTAACATAGAACAGGATGGTTATGCTTTGTGCTCTAAAGAGGAATATTATGATGATGATGCTCATTTACCACTCGTGTTCATGTTTTGTTGTTATGACATGATACATTACGTCATTTGTAAAATAATCTTTCTGTTTCCATTGCATAGACATCACACGACACATTACCGAATCAATCAATCAATTCATGTTGTGCATATGTTTGGAGGCTGCGTCATTGATGTAACAATGTGTGACCAACAATATTGTCATGTTAGTGATGAGATCAAAAATTGTGCAAATTAACTGGTAAAAAAATTTTCTCAAATGACCTATTCATTGTTTCGTGGAATTTGATTTTTTATCTACAATGATTTATCTAGTTTACTACTCGGTAGTCTATTTAAAATTTGGTCAATCATACTTTGTTACACTATTAATTTTGATGCTGTGTGAGGCTAATGATGTGTCGAGTTGAGTTTGTGTTAACAAATGTAGGGTTAAGTTATTGTTTGTTGGTTCAAACGATTACTTGAGCTCATCATGATTATTACGTATTGTGTGAATAGTCCCTTATCTATTGAGCATAACGATCTACTGTGTATTGGTTAGTTATGACTATTGTGATGAACTTGGCTTCGTGTCACTTATTAGTTAGCTAGTTTTGTCTTGTGTCTATGACATAATCATCATCAAACAAATGATCATGACTTAAACACGAACAGAGTGCACTAAGAAGTACATTGAGTTACCAACTAACCCATCAATTTGATTGCTCAAAGTTTATTCACAATTGATGGTACACCTCAGATAATATTGAAAATGCTGAACATTGATGAATAACACAACATTTATGAATGACTTTAAATTTATGAAATTATCGCTAGATGGCGCTAGAAATTTTTTAAAAACAATAATTATGAATTTAAAAGGTAATTTTATATCATTTAATTAATTAAATGTCCAATTTCAGTCAGCTTTTGTCTTTTAATTTCGTCAATCAAAATATGTCATGGTTAAATTTTCCTTCATTTCAATTGTTCTTTTCTTTGGTTTATGCTAGCCAAAAAACAAATAATTTTATTATTAAGAAGAAAAAACTACGATGAATTCATCTCACTGAGAGTTTTTGTTTAAAGAAAAATCAACATTTTCATATAGCACCGACTTTCCCATTTAATTTATTTTGCTCGTAGTGAAAATATTTCCACTTTCTCGCATATTTTCGCTCATTGTCATTGCATTTTTGAGAGATGCATTTAGTGTTTCTAATAATATGAGTGTGCTATTTTAGGGAATTAATAAGGAAATTCAAAGTGCATTTTATTGAAAAATTATCCAAAAACCACTGATTTATTTCAACAGGTGTATCATTATTTGATTTTTTTCATTAGAATCCTATTAATTTGATATTTTCTTGAACTGTTTTTCAGATTATTACAATTAAAGCTTCAATATAAACACCTCTCGGCTACTTACTTTTGCAGTGGAATGTTCATTCATATGTTACCAACAAAAATACGAAAATGCAGTAGGAGGGAGCGCGGAAGAGAGGCAGACGAAATATTTTTATGAATGGAGAAATGAGAAGATTCGTTGAGAACATTAACTTACTATTAGTGTTAATATACAAATTGAATACAAAAGAATGAACAAACTTATTGCATACTTCTAAGAACACGACAACATTCATCTTCCTCTTCATGCCCCTTTAACTTCTCTCTTTATTATCCCGACTAAGCATCGTAAGAAGCCGTGAAAAAGTAAGTTAACAGACGGTATTTCCGAGAATTACTGAAGACTAATGTTTGGCGAATGTTGCGTGGATGGTGATGTGACACGAACAGACAGAGATTCATAACATTCTTGACTAGTTAACCTAAACGACCTGACCTTTTATAATTACGCGAAAATGCGAAATTTCTATAAATAAATTTACCGACTGTTACATAATGCTCGTGTTGATTAATACAAATATTATATTAAAAGATACTTTGGATTATATTATTTTTCAATATTTAAAAAATTTTCTTCACCTTCGTTCACTTCGTAACTAAACAGGTTTTAAAATTATATTAAATTAAATCATTGCCTAAATGCTATAAAAAATTTTATTATTTGATCTTTATTTAAATTTCATATAAATTTCATAATGATTTTACTGTACTTTAAAATAATCGAATTGCAAAAAGGTAAATCTCAATTTTCAATTCACATAATTTGTCATTTTGTTTGCATTTCACAATGAAAAATGAGATGAGAGATGAGATGAGATGACTAATCGAGATGCTTTACGCTTGTTTGTGTTATTTGTGTTTAGAGTAAATGATTTGACATTTTATTTTGAAACAGCAAAGTTTTAACTAACATAAATTAGAAAATAAATTGATTTTTTGAATTTAATTTGTATGTTAATTTGGAAAGTATTTAACTTCAAAACAGGAACTAGCAATTCATTAGTGTGTGATACCTGCTCAGTTTGTCATGAAGGATATGAAATAAGTCTGAGGTATTTTGTGAAGAATTTTATAACAAAAATACTTGGATTTAAAATCATGAATAATTTTAGCATTATATTTTGTTATTCTCGTTATAAAAGGTTAAAATTATATTTTTCCAACTTATGGTCCTATTCAAGGTATTTTGTACGTCCAGTGCAACAAACTAGAATCACTCTGCACAAAATGATTAATGATTGAATAAGTGAGGAATCTTAATTTAGAAAATTAATTGTTTCGGAAATTAAAATTCCGTGTTTTATAACAATAAATCAGTGATTCACAGAATCTTTTAATGATTTTTAAGGCTTTTTGTAATACAGAGAATATTATTAATAAATTATTTATGATCTTGTGAATTTATGAACCGAAAAATAAGAGTTTAATTGGTTTTTTATACTTGGGTCGCTTCTTAAAAGGTAAAATTTGATTATTTTTCTATTTGTTTAATAAATCCTCTTGTTTTACTTGTTGGTCTCAATTCCCTCGATTTAATTTTGCCTAACAGTGAATGAGCTACTGCTAAGTGTTTCCGAGTGTGATTACTCAACACACTTCACTACTTGTTCAGTTTTAGTGATTTTATATTTTCATACAAAAACATTCACCCCAAAACGCATCCAAAAGCGCTAACATAATCTTTTTTATAGCAGTTCATAATATTTGCCAACTTTTCTATGTATTAAATGCATAGATTAATTATCAAGTTATTTGAGAACACCAACTTCCAAATTGGGCGTAAGACAGTGGTTTGTTAAAGTTAGTTATCGCGAACGCTCTTCTTTTGATGTTTTTGCAAGAGAATGGATGGATGGAGTCTCGACTGAAGGTTCTTTTTGTGAATGGGCGCCATGCTCTAATTAATGAGAACTAAATAACAAAATACTTTCATTGCATAATGTTTTATGTAATAACAAACTAACTGTTGACAAACCAAAACCCGGTAGCTTGACTTGTCATGTGATCGATCAAAGGACATGAGTTGGCAGTGGGGGCTCGTGGAGATATTTTAATATGTAGCCAAAAAATTAACTTATAAATTGAGTCATTCATAAATAGCATGATGTCAAATACCGAGCCTCTTAAATTCATCTTCCCCAACTCACCTCAATCTAACCTGCTTTATCTAATCCTCAATCCAATCTCCACATTGCCTTAATGTCTTAATCTCCTTTAGATAGAAACAAATAAATAGTCGTTGTTTCGTTTTGTTTTGTCTGTACCGCACGCGTGACTCAGACACTTAACACACAAATCTTGATTTGTCTCTATCTACCATCTCTACCCTCCACCATTAATTGTCTGTACCCAATAATTACCTCACCATTAATGTCACATTACCACTTGACCCTCACCCCCACCATCTCACTCACACATAGTATATCTCTGTATTTTATATCACCCCCATTTCACCTTCATCCAACATCCATCAACAAACAATTAACTCGAGTTCACAATTCCCAACTCAAACTTATTCCCTTCTTAATGCATTTGGAGACACAATCAACTTGTTCACTTCTTCACAACTCGCTACAACAAGTCAATCATTTATTAATTTCTTTTCAATCTTTTTTTTCAAAACTTTGTACCAAACAACCATAGTCGTGAGATGGTCTATATAAATGTTTTGCTATCTTTTAGCAATTTTACCAACTAGATTCAACAGTTTAGAGCGCATGTGCAGTTAATCAAATATATTTTTAATTGTAGTCTGTAGACCCTGTAGTATACACTCAAACCCCTAATTCCAACCAACCCACTTGTTGAACTCATGTACTTTTGTTGTTATTATTTATTTATTTAAGAAACGCAATTGTTGTTATTTCTTATTGTTCATATTAATCTTGATAAATCCAAATCTTCTTAAATGGTCACTACTTTTATGAATCGTTCAAGGTATCGATTACCTATCCTAATGTTTAATGAATTTATTCAAATCAAATTCTCATCTTCATTACAATCACCCACACACTTAATTATGAGTACCATGGTACCAAACATTAAGGATTGGTCATGTCCAACTGAGATAATTTTACAAGAAGAACAAATTGAACAGTCAAATCGAGAAGAAAGAAAGAAAAGTGAACTTAAGGGTGATCAGAGCAAAATGATTGATTGGGATGAGAATGTCAATAATGCTAATAAGTTTGTTACGTAATCTAATTAATCTGGGTGCAAATATGATAATTTGTATCATTACATAATAAAACTTTTAAATTCTTTTTTAAAAATTCTCTTTAAACTTCATAAACATTGTTTTCTTTCTTTGAATTAATTGAATGCGGTAATTCGTGCTAACATTTTATCTGTTCTGTTCAACTTATGCTTCTGTACCTACGTAATGATTTGTGTTGAATGAGTGGGCGTAATGGAAAGAGATGAATTAGATGGATATCCGGTGACATGACGCCAACTCTCATCAAACGCACTAAGAACGAACTCCATATTAGTTACATTACTCGATTGTCACTTTGAATTTAAATTTAATTCATTTATGTAAATGTAAAGTGAAAATTCACACTTTCAGTGAATTCAGTCTTTTCTTTTTTATTTGTGTATGAGCTTGACTCTATCCAAGTATTCCAAATTCTGAGAATTTTTGATTAAATGTAAAAATCACTTATACAAATAGTAACAAGTAGTCAATTACGATGTTACATATTTTATTTTCCTCTAAACATAATTTATTCAACTAATTTAGTAATTCAACGATAACTTGTAATGTCCCAGAATCAAAAGGTACGTTTAAATTTATTTAAATTGAAAGTTACTTTATTTATTCATTTAAAAACATGTCTCATCTCTTATCTGTTCGGTGTAATCTTTTGTTTGTTACAACTAAACACACATCATGTTTACTACTAGTTACTTCTCCCACACTCCAACTTCCACTAATCTGCCATATCGATCAATCGGAAGTGAGATCGTGTTGGCTTGTTTGAGTTTTACACAAACAGCCTATGTTTTTGCTTAGTCATTTCGGACACACATTACTTTTATATTAGATCATATCAGATAAAAAGATTTGACCTGTTTGAAAAATCAATGATCACACATGAAATCAAAGGTAAAATTTAAATTTTGTTCTAACTATTTATTTAAGTTATGACTGTTTTTTTATTATTTTGGTTGCGATTTATATTTTGTATATTTAATTACACACATGAGCATGCATGCACACTTATTCTTAATTAGACAGTAGTAGTGACCATTCCTATTGTTGTTGTGTGCCTTGTGCCTGTCACACCAAACATGTCTTTTATCTCGTGCACATGGGCATAGTTCACACGACATGTCAGTGATGCTTGATAAAGCCAATAATTGAATGGCGTCACACCTGTACCACGTCCAACAGCTCACAGGAAAGGTCATCAGTCTTGTGTCTCACTGAGTCAGTGACTGTCTGTCTGTGTCTTGTTGTTTGATTGTCCATTTAATAGTGACCTTAGTGGTGAGCTGATGCTAACACAAACACAAACACACACACGCATCTATAGATGCGTCACAGGTCTATTAATAGTACAAGGTGCTTGGTAATATTTAAGACATTAAAAAGGGGTAAAAATATTAGTGATGAACCACCCGATTGAGTAAATTGAAGAAGACAACAAAAACAACATCAAGAACAAAGAGACTTGTCTGATGATCGAAAGAAGCGAACTGGTGGTGGCTGGTTTGGGTGATGGAAGGGAGCTATGGAAGGGGGTCATCAACAAGGTTGTGGTACCATGGATAAGCCTACGATAGTATATTGTATTTTTTAATTCAAAAATGCTCATTCTCAAAGTACGTATTAATAATTTCTTGAAAATAGTTGATTAAATTTTCATTATTAATTTTCATAAAAAGTTCTCGATTTAAAAAGTTAATTCATAAAATACGTGTTCTGAACATTGGAATATTCTTAGAAATTTATTTTTATATTTTTATCTCCTTAAATTAATTTAAAATTTCTGGATTGTTGTTTGAATACTCAAAAATTGTTTATAGTGTACGTGATTTTTTAAATAAAAAAATTGGAATTTTATTTACTTGAAGTCTTGTTATAGAAAAATAAAAGGTAATTTTCATAAAGTTTGCCTAAATCTTTTTAAAATGTTTTTTTAATTTCTTGAATTTTGCAATACAATGGTCTTACTACTAAAAATGGTTGCTCAATAAAATGTACATTTTAAGAATTTTTTCATCAATTTTTATTTTACAAGTTGCTGAATTCGATGTTTTAGAAAGGTGATTTTAAAATATTTTTTTGTTTTAATAAAAAAAATGATGAATATTTTGGATTGATTGCTGGCATATAATACGGAGAAATCTATTGGTCTGTCTGTGCTTTACAAAACTATTGAACCCCAACTTTTTTATCTCTCTTGCACTTCTAGCTGAGTGAGTGCACTGCTAGTGGCACCACCACAGTTCAACTCACATGGCACAGCACTGCACTCTCACTCGCATTCTATATTTTGAGTGCGCACTGTCAACATATACTGAAAACGTGAACGAGACAATGTGAATTCATCAAAATTTGTAGAATTTAATAATTTGTTGTTCAACTTTTCATTAACTGAAAAGCACTTATCACCTGTCACAACGTCAGCATTCACTTCTCCTCGTTGCATTTCAAAAATCAGCGACGACAAACTGACCAAGAAGTAATTTAAATCAATGCACAATTTGACAAATGTTTCAATCTAAACCAGCAAAATTCAATGTTTCAATTTTAAATTTCAATGCTCTCGTATATTGGCAATTTTCACCAGTACTCAATTAATCAATCTGTTTGCCTTATTATTTATACAATCTGAACTGCATTTAATCACATTCTAACACACCTCAATGAACAAATGTTTAAATCAATTTTTACAATGAAATTATTGTGATTAAATTAAAAAAATAACTTTACTAAAGAACATATTAAATGTTTCCCTATTTCATGATTAAATGGTTTATTATATTTCTGAATAAATTCACTAATTCCCATAGATAATTTTATAATACAAAATATTCTCTCAAAGAAGATTGAAAAATAACTCATTTTTATTTAATTAAATAAAGACATTTGCAGAATTTACTAGTTGAATTCCTAGGTATTTATTTAACAGGTATAATTAAATGTACTTTAACAATATCTCAAACTTAATTCCACTTGTTGCATTTGTTAGCTAAGATAAACTGGTTTGTGATAAAAGTTAATCACTATTCTAATAATTTGTAATGCAATTAATAATGCAAATAATAATGTAATTTGTAAATTTGTTTTTTGAATTGTACACAATGAATCAAGATTGTGAGAAAGTGCATTTTGTCAGTAGAAGGATTCATATGTGTGGTCATAGTGATCAGATAAACCTTCTTAACAAAACGATTTAAGTAAAAAATAAAGTACATTAGATTAATATGTTAAATAGTTAGTAGGAATTTAGTAATGATATTCATGCAATTACATCATGAACCCCTTACTTGGTTACACTCGGTACTGTCACATTGAATGGTGTACAAATATGGTTGCATGCTTGAATTCACATTGCGAATAAAGTAAATTTAGTTGAGATTTAACTTTGTCGAGATATTTAACTAGCACATTATTACGCATACTAAATGATGATGTTAATGTGTGCAGTGTACTTGACAATTTACACGAGACAATCACTTGCTCATGTCACGTACGCCATGAGTTATTAGATTGTACTTTCTTGAATTGATAAGTTTTGAGATTAATTTTTTATGTATTTCCTTTGTTGGATTTGGAATTGTTGGTATGATTACAGGTAATTTTATTTTATTTTTTTATTTTTGATGATTTTTACATCTTTGTGTAGATGAGCCCTTGACATAAAACTTAGAAAGAAATTTATTACAAACATTTTTGATTAAAGAAAAAAACTAATAAAAAGAAAGTTCTAAATAAAAACATTTATACTTTGATTAATCAATGTATAAATTTATTTAACCATCAACAAAGTATAAATTTACGTTCTATATTTGCAACGAGATCTATTTTTAGCTGGAATTAATTACAACATTTATATCCATATTAGCTTACCACAATACAATTTTATCACTAAGGCAATATCCTCAAATATGCCAAGAATGTTACTTATTTGTGTGATACAAACAGCAGTGTACAACTGTACAGCTACATTGAAGCAATGAACTTGACAATACTTTACAAGTGTAGTAGTGGGCATTGAAGCAAATTAAAGATCGTTAGTGTTTTCCAAAGAAATTGAGTACATTTGGCATTGAACAATCTTGCAATTATTCAATATTACAACGTATATTTGATTTAAATCACTATTCACGGGGTTTCGCGACTCACGAATCACTCTATATGATTTCTCTCATTTGTATCAATTATAATAAACTATTTTAAAATTTCAATTAACACAAAAAGTGGCTGTGGCATTTCCGAGAAAAACAGATGACGCGAATGTATTGGGAGAGAAATGCATTGACGTAAATGAAGTGCTGTACGGTGAGTTGTCGTACAGTACAGTACAGTTGTAGTTTTTAAGACTGTAAAAGAGTGTGACGACCAGCAAAACATAAAATCGGTTGTTGTCAAGAGGACTACTAAGCAACAAGTGCGCATGCGTAAATTGTACATGCAGGTGTGTATTGCACTAGTAGTGGAAGACTGCGGTGGAGTCGTACAGTGTCCGATTGGGGGCGACAAGTCGCCATTACGTTCACCAGACTTGTAACCAGACAGAATGTTATTATTTCACCGGTATATATGTAGCGTAGTAGTATTCATAATGGCGCCCTACTTTCTCTTACAAGTCTACGCATGCGCACACCAACGTACATGCTTATATATTCTCTTGGTAACCGAATGTGTGACGAATGTGTGTCTAATCACATTAGTTGTGCGCCATTGACCTTGATTGGATTTGTTGATAAACATTCGATTCGAGATGAACTAGTTTGGTCAAGTACTGAAGTGTATAATTAGAGAGACTGGCGCTCAAATTGAAAGAATTGGGTGATATAGAATTAACAGTGACGTTTAGATTTTTCTTGGAATACCACTAATTAAATTACACTCGAACAAAACTTGTATTATTATGTTGAGTTATGCAATCTAAGGCGTACCTTTCTCAACGGTAACTCTTTATAATTATTTCTGAGTATGTTCTGTTTCTGGAACAATCTCGAAAATATCGCGTCTATTGCACATCGTGAAACATGTGTTCAATAAAGTTTGAATCAGATTTATTACTTTTATTTATTTATTGCATGTAAAATTTGTAAAAAAAATAAAACAAACTTCTCATGCGGTAGATTTATTACTTTTATATTATTCCCATTAAATCATGCGTTTTATATTATACCCGGTAAAATTCTAATAGCTGTCCAGCGTTGTTTTTAAACTGGTAAATATATTTCTTTAATAAATAGTTATGTTTTAAAATACTTTGAGTTTAACAAATTGTCTATGATTTAAATGGTCTTGATTGATAAAAAAATAGATTTAAAATTATTAGGAAAAAATTCAGTAGAAAATGCGTTTTAATTTATTCTTCCATCTTCTGACTTCTCTAAACAGTATTTATTCAACGAGTATCTCCAACACAATTCTCTCATTATAATCCATGAAATATCCAATACGTCCAAAAGTTCTTAATCAACTCTACACTACGAATAGTAAACGTTTGTGTAATCGTATCTGTTTCGCAACTAAATTGTGCTGTACTCGATGTTTGATTGGCAGAGTGGTTCAATAAATAACCATTCTTAAGATTATTAGTTGATAAAATAAATTGACTGAGACAATATTGTGTTACAATTACAAACATATTAAAGGTTATTTGTTTTATGTATTAATCTACGGGTAATATGTCCCACCCAGTACTGCATGCACCCGTTCGAATGTGTGTTAGTAGTGACATGAGTTGTACTGTTGTACCTGTACATTGTACAGTAGAATGAGGCTCATCACCCTCGGTACAAACCAAACCAGTTTCCGTGTGCACTGTCGTACAACAGAACAGCTGTACAAACCACCACTCTACAACCACACTTCACTACAATCTTTTTTGTCAACTCATTGCGTCGTATTGTTGAAATTGCGCGCCATTTTGACTAAATTCTGTTTGATAAACACAAGTGGACAAGTGAACTGAATTGTATGGCCATTGTTGATATTTTCCCTATTCCTTTTGCGCACAGAGATTGCAACCAATTGTGTTGTTGTATTTGGTGAATTAAAATATTCATGTTACAATTAAAATGCATTGCAGGAAAGTCTTCGTTATATAGTTTACGCATTAAAATACATTTTATTGGAAGATTAAAAAATTGTATTTTTGTGGGCACAATTAGAGAAATTTATGATGGCACCAAGTCTCGACACACAATAGAAACAATACAATGTTTTTTTTGTTTGGGTTCTTATTTAATGGCGTCCGGCGTCTGTTTTTTTCGCAAAAAAATCCTTGACCTAATTTTCTGGTTTTGATGCGTTTTATTTTTGTGTCTCTCAGTTTGTGTGCTAAAATAGCACCTAATTTATTCTCTACAACACGATGGTTCTATGTGCGCCATCGCCCTTTACTGTTACCAACCGGGAAGTGATGTGATGCAAAGAGAAATGCACTTTTTCTGCTCTTTTAGGCGAGATAAAACATGACGCCCTCCTCCTTTTACTTTCACTGTTCAAATCAAGGCGCATAGTAACAGTGAGTGAAGGATGACGCCAGGCACAATCAATCCAATTTGTTACATTCACTGTCAACTCAAATAAAAAACAAAAAAATCCTTTACCTTGTTTCCTTTAAAGCCCTTGAGTTGTTCCTCAAGCTCACCTTATATTACTGCAAACTGTTCAATATTAATTCTGTGTGCCATTCTGTGTTGTGCAATACTACATGTACTATATGGCACGAACGCATGACGCCTGATACATGATGAAACACTTTCACAAACCCTACGTCGTATCAAAAATTGCACAATCGAGATTTAATGGTTTGCGAGAAAAAGTGTAGAGTTTAAATTCACCCATTTACGCATGGCGCCCAAAAGAATACGTCATATACTTTCCCGGCACTTGACATTTTGTCTCTCACTCTGAGACACAACAAAGTAAATGTAGTACTGCGTAGTACTTTCTACTTTCTCTTTTGTGTGTATCGAGTGTGTTTGATTGTTTTGCACAATGTTTGTTCATATTATTCGTGTCATAGTCAAGGCTTAACTATCCAGACATAACAAACCAGACAAATCATTAACAAATGATAACAATTCTGCATAGACATTATGTACTAATCAAGGTCGCATAGTCAAGAAGATAATACAGAGAATTTGTAATTTATTATTTACAGGTAAATTAATTTTTGAACTAAATTTGAACTTTTTGAGCTAAATTTAGTAAAATATTATTGAATTTGTTTCCATAAATTTATACAAGGTCATATATGAATTACTTATATCCTGTGATTAATATTCACAATTAATTAACTTTTCCTTTCCGACTTAATTATACAATTCTGTGCTATTATAAGATCTTTGTGTAATTAACTTAAATACTATATACATATGTATATGGTATATTACATGGTGATTTTGTTTTTAATGGAAAAATAAATCTCAATACAGGAATATTCTGGTTAGACTGAAATTTGACTTAAGATTGAACAGACCTTAACAGAATTGACCTTTGAACTTTTTTTGAATGAGTAGAAGTATAAGAAGTAAGTTTTTGAATTCATTTATTTTAATTAATTTAACTAAAGTTTCTTAAATTTAATCAATCAAAATCTAATGGAACATTTCTAGTTAATTTTTTTGAAAAGATTCATAGTCACCCCTACCCGCCATTCATAATCAAATTAATATTTCCCAATCATTTCTCTCATTAAAAAAACAATAAAAAAAATATTGATATAAACTTTTAATTTAATTTATTGTCTTAGACATTTATTGTGCAATTTTTCCCACATTTTCTCCCCATTTCCTTTCCGTGATTAATGTTTGTTCTATTTCAATATTTTTACAGAATTTAATTTTGTAAATTCAATAAAGTTGTTGATTTTGTAAGATTATTATATTTGGATTTTATATCTGGTAATTCAGGTTCAAATTGTGAAAATTTGTGACATAATTGAAATTTGGGTTTTCACAAACGCAGTTACGCCGTTATCTCTGAATATAGATTGACTCATAGTCATCTGTTTAATGTCTCAATTAACTCGTTTTGTATCACTCAGGGTTATTACAGTCAATGGCTTATGATAGTCAATTTGTGTAATTTCCATTGTTTTGCATTTTTGTTTGTTCAATCAAACTATCTATGTTTGATCATTAATAGACTAATTCCACAATCACTCCAGTCATTTTTATATTCACGTGTTTCTCATTAACTCTTTATTGCTTTTTTCCACTCAAATTATTTTTTTCCCTCTGTTATTTCGTTCAATGCTAATTTAGTCCGCTCATTTTCTACTCAATAATCAATGAAGGGGAGAGAAAACAAGAAAAGGGTCGTGGCCTTTGATAATCATGAGAAGGAATGAGTAACGACAACAAATGAATACGATTTGTGATGAATAGGGAAAGTGATCATTGGTCACTGAACAATGATGATGATCAGGAAGGGTTGATTATTGAGTGATTGAAAAAACATTTGGAGTACCCTGGAGATTTGTTGGAGGAACAATTACAAATTTTTTAAAAAAGGTTAAAATACATGGTTTTTATGTATATTAGATTAATGTAGATCAATCAAAATTAATTAAATTTAATTAAGACAAGGAAGTTTCAAATCTTTAGACATATTTAATTTTCTTAAAAGCCTTAAATTTTTATTATAAACAGATTGTAGTCTAACTTATTTTTTTAAAAGGTTAAATCTTTAATGTTAAAAAATTCAATATAACTCCAATTTAAATTGAAAAGGTAAAAAAACATGATGACTTGTCTTTGTTCTTTCCCTTTCTTTTCTCATACTTGTAAAAACTAATTAACCCATTCTGCCCTAGCCCTTTATCATATTTTTATCTTCAGTTAATGATTCTGTGTCCAACTAGTTGTATCATTTGTTTTCCTCAATTACCCCTTTCTAGCTAATGATCTTAATCATCACGAAATATGAAGTAGATAGATTGTATCAAGTAGCAAGTAAAGAGATACATTAAATGTCGATTAAAAGTAGAGACAAATTAGCACAAAACCTATGGAAACTAATTCACTTGATAATGGTCCCATCTCGATGATATGCGCATACTAAATTGCTTGTGCGCACCCATGTGTACAGAAACAGTAAAAATATCTCTAGTTTATCTAATAGCTTTCAGAATCGCAATTTACAATGAAAGAAAACATCACATTACAATCTTTATGATCAAAGATATTTCGACAATCAAAAAAGGTATAAAATTTTCTTCAGAATCACCATCTAAATTAGATTCAACTTGAACACGTGTATAAACTATTGGTCATTTTTGTTTTGCCTCTTAAAATTGCCTTATTCTAAAAACATTAAAATATTGATTTAAACTTTATAATAGGTAAACATAAAAGTAGCTACATTTAAACTATTTCATATATAATGTTTTATTTGTCAAAATAATTGGGATTACCTCATTCTAAAACGCATATTTCTGATAAGATTGTAGGATGGATGGAATTTGTTTTAATGTTCCAAACGCGAAATTCGTCATTCCGTGGTTTGCCTAGGCAAAACTAGATAAAAAATTAAATATTTTCACTTTTGCCTAAAAGTGAGTATTTTCAAACGCGGAATGCCTAGTCAATCCTTAGACTGCCTAGGCAAAAGACGGAATTATAAAATTGATCATTTTTCTCCTGATTTGCCTAGGCAATCCACGGAATGACGAATTTCGCGTTTGGACGGTAACATATATTTTATAAAAGAAAACGTCACGAGTCTCACCTAACTTTAACCCTTTCCGTGCCATAAATGACAAGAGCCTTGCGGTCGCATTATTGGGTCTAGAGACTTGAAATTTTAGGACAGTACCCCTCGGGAGTGGGAAATTTGGGGAAGGATACTGATTTGTTCCAATTGGAACACTTAGGACAAAATATTTTTTTATTGGCGATCTGAGTAGCTAGATCGATTCTACTCGCTTAGCTGAGAATTTTGATATATAACATGCCCAAGAAAAAAAATTTGGCCCCATTTGAATCCAGGTTTCAGAATCCAAGTAACCAGAAAAATCGATTTTTTAGATAATTTGACATCAAAATCGGATTCTACGGAAAAAATCATGCGGAATTGACCTTTCAACCATAAAAATCCATACAAGCAAAGCAGAGATACTCATTCTTTAAAAATGTCTATTTGGGACCCGGGATGTCTGTCCGTCCGTTCTAGGGCCAGACTAAATTTTCATTTTGATTATGTTCCCGTGCATGGATTTTGATAAAACCGGTACCATTTTCCTCAGGAGTGTGAGTAGAATGCAATAGTCTTATCGTTTGGTTTCAAAAGTAGATTTCCTGGAACCGGACCCTAGGCCCTGTACCAAAGTCAAACAAATGGACCAAATAGTACGTCAAAACGTCAGAAATGGAATCTACTCACAATTCTGAGCATTTTGATATATAACTTGACTACATTAATCATTAATTTAAGAAAAAAATATTGGGACCTAGAACGGACGGACAGACATCCCGGGCCCCAAATAGACATTTTTAAAGAATGAGTATCTCTGCTTTGCTTGCATGAATTTTTATAGTTGAAGAGTCAATTCCGCATGATTTTTTCCGTAGAATCCGTTTTTGATGCCCAATTAGTTCCAAAGTAGCATTATCTGGTACCTGGTTCCAGGATTCCTAGGTTCCAAAATGGATTCTATGGCAAGTTGTATATCAAAATTCTCAGGAAGACGAGTAGAATCGATCTAGCTACTCAGATCGCCAATAAAAACACATTTTGTCCTAAGTGTTCCAATTGGAACAAATCAGTATCCTTCCCCAAATTTCCCACTCCCGAGGGGTACTGTCCTAAAATTTCAAGTCTCTAGACCCAATAATGCGACCGCAAGGCTCTTGTCATTTATGGCACGGAAAGGGTTAATAGTTGAACGTAAAATATGAATAATGGATATAAATTACTAATGAGGGTTATTTATTGTATTATCGAGTTGGGGAGAATATTGTGGTGATTATATTGTGTATTGAGTATTGTTATAAGACACTAGTACAAACAAGCTTACAAGCCAACCTGCAGACTCCATGCATGAATGAGAGAAAATGGACATTAACATGCGATGGTTATGTTTATTGCTCGAAAGAGGGAGATGATGATGATGCCCATTTACCACTTGTGTTCATGTTTTATTGTTATGATATGATACATTACGTCATTTATAAAATTAACTTTTAGTTTTGAGTACAATTTCAATATATTATAAAGTAATGGAAAACAATTTGTCCAAAAAGATTTTGTAAAATTCTCGAAGTACTTTAATTCAGTGTACTTTTTTTAAATAGTACAATTCAAAAATTTATTAATTTATACATATAAAAGTGTTAGTAAACTAATTTTGACATGGTATTTTACACAGTTGTTTTTATCAATGACGTTATTCGTGTAAGTTGATTATGTATGTATTGTTACGCACAAACATCACACGTTACCGAATCAATCAATCAATGCATGTTGTGCATATGTTAGGAAGTTACGTCATTGATGTTATATTGGTTTGTATGTTATTATTGTCATGTCAGTGTTGGGTTGCTACTGAAACAAGTGCAAATTAACTGGTAACAAAAAAAACTTTCCCAATAATCTATTCATTATTTCATGGAATAAGATTGTTTATCAACAGTGATTTATCCACTTTACTACTCGGTGGTCTATTTAAAACTTGGTCAATCATACTTTGTTACATTATTAAATTTGATGCTGTGTGAGGCTAATGATGTGTCGAGTTGAGTTTGTGTTAACAAATGTAGGTGCTTAGGTTTTGTTTGTTGGTTCAAACGATTACTTGAGCTCATCATGATTATTACGTATTGTGTGAATAGTCCCTTATCTATTGAGCATAACGATCTACTGTGCATTGGTTAGTTATGACTATAGTGATAAACTTTGCTTTGTGTCACTTATTAGGTAACTAGTTTCCCCTTGTGTCTATGACATAATCATCATCAAACAAATGATCATGACGAGAACACGAACAGAGTGCCCTAAGAAATACATTGAGTTACTAACTAACCCATCAATTTGATTACTCAAAGTTTATTCACAATTGATGGTACACCTCAGATAATATTGAGTATGCTGAACATTGATGAAAAACATTTATGAATGGCTTCGAATTTATAAAATGATCGCAAGATGGCGCTAGACGTTTTAAAACAAATTGTTTTAAGAACAATTAATGGCAATTCAAAAGGTAATTTTATATCATTTAATTAATTAAATATCCAATTTCAGTCAGTTTTTTAAAATTTAAATTCATCAATCAAAGTATGTCATGGTTAAATTTTCCATCATTTTAATTGTTTTTTTTCTTGGTTTATGCTAGCCAAAAAACAAATAATTTTATTATTAAGAAAAATGGAATATTTTAAGAAAAAAACTACGATGATTTCATCTCACTGAAACGCCTCTCGTTATTCACTATTGCAGTGGAATGTTCATTCATATGTTACCAACAAAAATATCAAAAATGCAGTAGGAGGGAGCGCGGAAGAGAGGCAGACGAGATATTTTTTATGAATGGGGAAATGAGAAGATTCGTTGAGAAAAGTAACTTACTATTAATGTTAATATACAAATTAAATACAAAAAGTATGAACAAACTTATTGCATGCTTTTCTAAGAACGATTCATCTCCCTTTTCATGCCCCCTTAACTCTACCTTCCTTATCCAATGAAGCATCGTCATAAGAAGCCGTGAAAAAGTAAGTTAGCAGACGTTTTTCCGAGAAATACTGAAGACTAATGTTTGGTGAATGTTGCGTGGATGATGATGCGACACAGACAGACAGACATTCACAACATTCTAGAATAGTTAACCTAAACGACCTGACCTTTTATAATTACGCGAAAAATGTGTGCGTTCTATAAATAAATTTACCGATTGTTACACAATGCTGTAGTGTTGAATAAAACAAATATTATATTAAAAGTTACTTTTGGATTATATTATTTTTCAATATTAAAAAAAATTTTCACCATTGTTCCCTTCTGTCATTAAACAGGTTTTAAAATTATATTTATTTAAATCATTGTTTCAATGATATAAAAATTTTATTATTTGATCTTTATTTAAATTTCATAATGAAGTAATATTGTACTTTAGATAATAAAATAGCAAAAAAGATAAATCTCAAATTTCAATTCACATAATTTGTCAATTTATTTGATCTAACTTTTATGACAACATGTGTGTTGACAAACTGCTTAGAAAAGCATATTTAGCTGCGCCTGTCCAGTGCAAGACATTACTCGATTATGCACTCGAAAGTGCATTTTGGCATTCATTCATTGCCATTTGAGTTTGAACAAAAGTGCAATCTGCGTTGCATGTGGTTATTTACATTTGTGCTGTTCTGTGTGAAGTGACACAAAAACTTGCCTTTGCTTTGTTGTTTTCTGTTTGCATTTCACAATCAAAAATGAGATGAGAGATGAGATGACTAATCGAGATGCTTTACGCTTGTTTGTGTTATTTGTGTTAAAAGTAAATGATTTGACATTTTATTTTGAAACAGCAAAGTTTTTACTAACATGAATTAGAAAATAAATTGATTTTTCGAATTTAATTTGTATGTTAATTTGGAAAGTCTTTAACTGCAAAACAGGAACTAGCAATCCATTAGTGTGTAATACCTGCTCAGTTTGTCATGAAGGCTATGAAATAAGTCTGAGGTATTTTGTGAAGAATTTCATAACAAAAATATCCCATCCCACTTCTATTAAAATTCTGGTGTGCGTATGTCCGTGTGTCACGCTGTTTGTTGCGTACAACAATGTCATCATAAAAGTGCAACAATGCAACAAAGGAAAAATTTTATCAACAATTGAAATTTCGAATTTTGGTGCGTTTTTCCGTCGATAGACGTAGGTTTAGGTTAGGTTAGGTGGTTTGGTGAGGGTTGGGCGTCGTTCGGTTTAGGTTAGGTTAGGTTAGGTGGTTAGGTGAGGGTTGAGCGTCGTTCGGTTTGGGTTAGGTTAGGTTAGGTGGTTAGGTGGGGGTTGGGCGTCGTTCGGTTTGGGTTAGGTTAGGTTAGGTGGTTAGGTGGGGGTTGGGCGTCGTTCGGTTTAGGTTAGGTTAGGTTAGGTGGTTTGGTGGGGGTTGGGCGTCGTTCGGTTTAGGTTAGGTTAGGTGGTTAGGTGGGTGGTGGGCGTCGTTAGGAGTAGGTTTAGGTTAGGTTAGGTGGTTTGGTGGGGGTTGGGCGTCGGTCGGTTTAGGTTAGGTTAGGTGGTTAGGTGAGGGTTGGGCGTCGTTCGGTTTGGGTTAGGTTAGGTTAGGTGGTTTGGTGGGGGTTGGGCGTCGTTCGGTTTGGGTTAGGTTAGGTTAGGTGGTTAGGTGGGGGTTGGGCGTCGTTCGGTTTGGGTTAGGTTAGGTTAGGTGGTTAGGTGGGGGTTGGGCGTCGTTCGGTTTAGGTTAGGTTAGGTTAGGTGGTTTGGTGGGGGTTGGGCGTCGTTCGGTTTAGGTTAGGTTAGGTGGTTAGGTGGGTGGTGGGCGTCGTTAGGAGTAGGTTTAGGTTAGGTTAGGTGGTTTGGTGGGGGTTGGGCGTCGGTCGGTTTAGGTTAGGTTAGGTGGTTAGGTGAGGGTTGGGCGTCGTTCGGTTTGGGTTAGGTTAGGTTAGGTGGTTTGGTGGGGGTTGGGCGTCGGTCGGTTTAGGTTAGGTTAGGTGGTTAGGTGAGGGTTGGGCGTCGTTCGGTTTAGGTTAGGTTAGGTGGTTAGGTGGGTGGTGGGCGTCGTTAGGAGTAGGTTTAGGTTAGGTTAGGTGGTTTGGTGGGGGTTGGGCGTCGGTCGGTTTAGGTTAGGTTAGGTGGTTAGGTGAGGGTTGGGCGTCGTTCGGTTTGGGTTAGGTTAGGTTAGGTGGTTTGGTGGGGGTTGGGCGTCGGTCGGTTTAGGTTAGGTTAGGTGGTTAGGTGAGGGTTGGGCGTCGTTCGGTTTGGGTTAGGTTAGGTTAGGTGGTTTGGTGGGGGTTGGGCGTCGTTCGGTTTAGGTTAGGATAGGTGGTTAGGTGGGGGTTGGGCGTCGTTCGGTTTAGGTTAGGTTAGGTTAGGTGGTTTGGTGGGGGTTGGGCGTCGTTCGGTTTAGGTTAGGTTAGGTTAGGTTAGGTGGTTTGGTGGGGGTTGGGCGTCGGTCGGTTTAGGTTAGGTTAGGTGGTTAGGTGGGTGGTGGGCGTCGTTAGGAGTAGGTTTAGGTTAGGTTAGGTGGTTAGGTGAGGGTTGGGCGTCGTTCGGTTTAGGTTAGGTTAGGTGGTTAGGTGGGTGGTGGGCGTCGTTAGGAGTAGGTTTAGGTTAGGTTAGGTGGTTAGGTGAGGGTTGGGCGTCGTTCGGTTTGGGTTAGGTTAGGTTAGGTGGTTTGGTGGGGGTTGGGCGTCGTTCGGTTTAGGTTAGGTTAGGTGGTTTGGTGGGGGTTGGGCGTCATTAGGAATAGGTTTAGTTTAGATTAGGTGGTTAGGATCGTTAACCGTTAGGTGACGTCTCACCATCTATTGCATCTTATTTAATATTTTTGACTTAAATTTTTTTTGGGTTAGGCGCGGCGGGGGCCCGCTGGCAGCTTTCTGCCAGCGGCTTCGTACAAGTCCCAAAGGCAAAACGTTAGTTTTGCGGGACTTGTACGAAGTTTAATTTAAAATCATGAATAATTTTATCATTATATTTTGTTATTCTCGTTATAAAAGGCTAAAATTATATTTTTCCAACTTATGATCCTATTCATGGTATTTGTACGTCCAGTGCAACAAACTAGAATCACTCTGTACAAAATGATTAATGATTGAATAAGTGAGGAATCTTAAATTTTGAAAATTAATTGTTTTGGAAATTAAAATTCTGTGTTTTATAACAATAAATTCGTGATTCACAGAATCTTTTAATAATTTTAATGCTTTTTGTAATCCAGAGAATATTATTAATAAATTATTTATGATCTTGTTAAATTGTGAACCGAAAAATAAGAGTTTAATTGGTTTTTATATACTCGGGTCGTTTATAGAAAGGTAAAAATTTGATTATTTTCTATTTGTTTATTTAATAAAAATCCCTTGTTTTACTTGTTGGACTCAATTCTCGCTATTTATTTTTTCCGAGCAGTGAATGAGCTATGGTTAAGTGCTTCCGAGTGTGATTACTCAAGACACTTCACTACTTGTTCAGTTTTAGTGTTTCTATATTTCAAAACAAAAACATTCACCCCAAAACGCATCCAAAAACGCTAACATAATCTTTTAATTTTTTATAGCTGTTCATAATATTTGCCCAATTTTCTATGTATTGAAAGCATAGATTAATTATAACGTTATTTGGGAACACCAACTTCCAAATTGGGCGTAAGATAGTTGCTAGTTAAAGTTAGTTTTTCACGGTGCGCTCTTCTTTTGATGTTTTGTTAGAGAATTAGAATGGCACCGGGCGTAAGTCTCGACTGCAGACGCCGTCCTTTTTTGTGAATGGGCGCCATGCTTTAATTAATCTGAATAAATAACAAAATACTTTCATTGCGTCACCGTTTTTTCATAATAACAAACCTTCCGATGACAAACCAAAATCAAAACGATAGCTTGCCTTGTCATGTGATCGATCAAGGGACATGAGTTGGCAGTAGAGGCTCTGATGGGATTTGTGAGTTCCTGAAAAAATTAAATTACGTATAAATAAAGTCATTCATAAACAGGGTGATATTAGTTTTTTTGAAAAATATTGAGCCTGTAAAATACCTCTATTCCCAACTCACCTCAATCTAACCTGCCTTATCTAATCCTCAATCCAATCTCCACTTTGTCTTAATGTCTTAATCTCCTTTAGATAGAAACAAATAAATAGTCGTTGTTTCGTTTTGTTTTGTCTGTATCAAACGCGTGACTCAGACACTTAACACATAAATCTTGATTTGCCTCTATCTACCATCTCCCACTCACCCTCCACCATTAATTGCCTGTACCCAATAATTACCTCACCATTAATGTCACATTACCACTTGACCCCCTCACCCCCACCATCTCACTCACCCATAGTATATCACTGCATTTTGTATCACCCCATTTCACCTTCATCCAACATCCATCAACAAACAATTAACTCGAGTTCACAATTCCCAACTCAAACTTATTCCCTTCTTAATGCATTTGGAGACACAATCAACTTGTTCACTTCTTCACAACTCGCAACAACAAGTCAATCATTTATTAATTTCTTTTCAATCTTTTCTTTTTTTCAAAATATGAACCAAACAACAATTTTTGTGAGATGGTCTATATAAATGTTTTGTTATCTTTTAGCAATTTTACCAACTAGATTCAACAGTTTAGAGCACATGCGCAGTTAATCAAATATTTTTTAAAAATCATTCTCTAGTTTCAGTGGTATACACTCAAACCCCTAATTCCCACCAACCCACTTGTTGAACTTGTGTACTTTTGTTGTTATTTCTTATTGTTCGTTTCAATGTCAATCAATTTTTCATCCTCATAAATGGTCACTCCTTTTATGAATTGTCCAACGTATTGATTACCTAACCTCTACTTAACCTAATGTTCAATTAATAATCCAAATCGAATTCTCATCTTCAAATACAATCACCCACACACTTAATTATGAGTATCAAACATTAAGGATTGGTCATGTCCAACTGAGATCATGATGAACGATGAACAAATTGAACAATCAAATCGAGAAAAAAGAAAAGTGAGCTAGAGGATGATCAGGACAAAATGATTGACTGGGGAGAGAAGGTCAATACAGCTAACAAGTCTGTTGCATAATCTAATTAATCCGGTGCAAATATGATAATTTGTTTTATTGCTTAAAAAACTTTCCAAATATGTCTTTTTGAATTCCCTTTAAACTTTATAAAACATTCTTTAATTTAATCATGATTAATTTATGCTAACATTTTAAACATTTTGTTTATGCATTTGATCTCTGCATTAGCTTCTGCACTTACGTAATGATTTGTGTTGATTGAGTGGGCGTAATGGAAAAACGATACGAAGAAAATCCGGTGACATGACGCGGACTCTCACCAAACGAACTAAGAACGAACTCCATATTAGTTACATTGCTCGATTGGTACTTTGAATTTAAATTTAATTTATTAAGCAAAAGTGAAGTCACACTTTCAAGGAGTTTTGTTTGTTTGATGGATTTTTCTTTGAGCTTTACTTTAAGTTTTCCTAATTAAAATTAATTTTTGATTACATGTAAAAATAAATTACAATTAATAACCGTGTTAATGCAAATTGTAATTTCACATATTCAACTAATTTGGTAAAATGCAACTGTCACCATATAAATGTAATTGTAGAATAATTTGTGAATGTTTAGTTCGTATTCTAATTTGAATTTTGTTGTTGATGAGTTATAAATCGCTACCTGCAGTTTGTCCAACATTTCACAATTTTTACACCCTCCCAGTTCTCATCAAAGAAAATTCAGAAAAATGATTAAAATAATTTTTAAAAATATATTATATTTGATTTGATTGTTAGAACTTTTTAAAGGGTTTTTATTTTCGTAAAACTAATTTTTAAATTTCTGATTTATTTTATTTTAGAATGTCAAATTGGATTTTTATCTAAATACTCAAATAACACCATCTTAAATCATGCCATTGTCTCGGAGTTAAAGGTACGTTTAATTTAATTTTAATCGAAAGTTGCTTTATTTATTCATTCAAAAACATGTCTTATCTCTTATTTTCCTGTGTAATCTTTGTTTGTTACAATCAAACGTACATCTCCTACACTTTTACTTCAACTAATCTGCCATATCGATCAATCGGAAGTGAGATCGAGTTGGTGGGTTTTACACAAACAACCTATGCTTTTGGCTTAATCATATTAGGAGGGAAAATGTTTAATGCAAAATAATAAATCTAACTTGTTTTAAATCAAATGGACTCGTACAAAGCTAGTTAAAGGTAAAATTTATTTAAAATATATTTTCAAGTTGAATTGAATAATATTGATTTTGGTTGTATTTCATGTTTAGATATTTTGTGCATTGAATAGCATAACACATATGAACATGCATGCACCCTCACCCTTAATTAGACAGCAATAGTAGACCATTTGTGTTATTGTGAACAAATGTGTCTCGTGCCTGTCACATGGAACATGTCTTTTATCTCGTGATGGACATAGTTCACACAAAATGTCACTGATGATTGATAAAGGTCACAATTGGTACTCATAATTGGTGGGTTTGCATTTTGTACGAGTGAATGGTGAAGTGGTTTGTTTAATTGGTTTTAATTTTAATCAACTTAAAGTAATGTCCGTAAAAAGCTGCAGATCTTACGTAAATCATAACGACAATTTTAAATGTTAGATGGAAATATGATAAAGTATTACGTAGATTAATTAAATTAGTACGAATATTGTCTTTGACCTAGAAAACTGCTAGTACTGAAGTAAATGAACTTGATAATTTTGTTCATTTTTAGATTGGAGTAGTTAAGTTAAGAGAAAACATTAGAATACTCTTAAAGTGTTAATGTATGAAGTAGATTGCTTGGTGAGTGGTGAAATTAGATTGAGATTGATTGAGGTTGAGAAATGCAAAGTAAACTTTGAGATTACCTACGTCAGTGGTGTTGTAATTTTTGTTTCAAAAGAAATTTACAGCGCTTTAATTACAGGTAACATTCAGAAAAAATGTGCAAGCGTTATTGCACGTTTAAACCATATTTATTTCAAATTTAATTTCTTGGTTGAATGAGTTGCTTTTTGTGTTCCTCGAAACGACTGTTCATTTTGTATTTTGATTTCTCGGAAAACGCGTTCATCTGTGTAATGATTCACCACTAATGAATCTATTAATCTATCGGCAACCCATACTCTATGCTTGCGTATATTTAAGTGTTGCATCACGTGACTCAAATCAACACTGTCACTGATCCCCTCGTTCAGACATGTCTCAAGGGCGCACATTAAACTCACTGTCCTTACCAATGCACTCGAAAGTGTCTGATTTTGGCGTCATGTGGCACCTGTACGACAAAAATCGAAACGCAAAAGAAGAGAAAACATGAAAGAGAGAAAATGTGTTTGATTATTGAACAATTGCTCACCCCACAATTTTCCCATTTTCAATCTCATTATCGATCACCCTGTACATGTTTAAGATTATTGGAAGGGTAGTTGAAAGTATGCAATTAATTCTGTAAAATTTCCCTACGCTTTATAACGAGAACTTTCATCAGTGAATTTATTGAACACTCTTTATATAAATGAGCCGAACTGTCAGAAAGTGAATAATCGAGTTACAACTTGTTAGACTACAAGCATACGAAAAACGAACTAACAATGACCTTACTCTATTGTACTTTACATTTGACACATGTCTGGGAATGACACTTGGAAAAAAAATTCACAACACCATTCATATAGTACGTATCATAGTAGTGGTTTATCTAATTTTGATTAATTGGTCTGGCCATTGACTCAGACATTCATACATTTTTTGTTCTTAAATAATTTTCGTGCAAATAAATTTGAATATTAACCCGCAAAAGTTTCTTTCGTAGAATTACGCGAAACGATCAAAACAACTTTGCGGAAGTTTAGTACGAAATTAGTGCATTAAGTGCGGTAGCTTAAAGATCTACCCTCTTCACTTCATATTCATATTTGTACTGTCATTTATTAATGACTCTTTGTGTGTTTGCCAAATGTGGTAAACAAGAACGTTAGGAATAGATCAAGGTGAAGTTGGCTTGTTTCTTCAGTATTTCAAAGGTAAATTGACCAAAAAGTGAAGATTTATATGAAATGCTGTTGGCAAGGGGAAGGTTGAGGTTGAGGTGGTGAATGGTGCACTGAATGGACATTAGCCACAGCTGAGGGCGAGAGTTCATCATCGTTCAACAAGTTGTACAACTAAAGGACACAACTTTAAAGAAAACAATAGAATCGTGATGTAATATAACTTGTTGAACAGTTTGTACTATTTTTGTCTGATTAAAGGTGGGGGCGAAAGGGTTGTTTACAGGATGTGTGCAATGTGCTCACGATCTATTTCGATGGTAGACATATCGACACCACTGCACCAGTACCTACCAAGTCATTATTCTGTCTCACTTGTTATTGTCCACCCTTCACTTATTCTGCACTACAAATACACTCGAGCTTTCCGGGAATTTTGTTGTTGTTAAATACTAAAAAATATATATTTTAGGAACATTGCTATGCCACCCATTTTTGGCTCGAACTAAGTGTCAGAATGTCTTTGATTATATTTGTTTTCTGATGCTATTTTTATAATTCTTCGCAAATGGCGAATTTAATCTTACCATTCGTTACAATCTCGATCACCCATTCGATTATCTGTCCACTCGTAACGCATGTCTGCTCCCAGCCTCACTCTACCTCTCTCTACCTGTACATTAGTTGTGCATCACCCCCTCCCTTACGTCTCTCCCCATGGAAGATTATCGCGCCTGAATCCCTCCCCCACTCTGTTTGTTTTATTTTTGTTCAATCCTTCTTTATCTTCACTTCTCCTCTCATCTTTACTCACCCCTCTCACTATGACTATTCTCTTTTTCGATCGATGATGTGTTAAGGATAGTGTTTAGAAAAATTCGTAGTAACAGAAGAAGGTTGTTGTTGTTGAGTGTTGTGTTACCTTGACTTGGTTCATTGCCTTGGTTGTTGTTGTGCGCAGTGTTCGATGTGTTCGTCTGACAAACGTCTGCTTTACGTAGGACATTGATCGAACTAGTCGATACTTTGATCATACTTTGGGGATAATGTTATCAAGGTAGACCGGATGTTGACAAGGTTTAGTGCAAAAAATATGAGATATGAACTATTGCTGGCTTGAAGGTGAAAGGGTTAATAATTTTTATAAAATTCCATCCACTTTAATAAAGATAATAAAAATTTAAATGATGTTATTATTCTAATAAATTAGTTTAGTTCCACAGGTTCTACAGGTCCTCTTTTTTTAATAAATGGTCACCCAACAATTTTTTAAAAAATATTTCTAATTTATTCAAATAAAACGTATTTTTGTTTCTAAAATCTTATCTTTAACCCGTTCCCTGTGCCAACTTGGCCACACCGTGGAGGGAGCTACATAATGTCTGGAAGGCTGAAACTTTACCAGGGCATCCCTTAGGTCCGTCGGACCGCCGCTAGGTACCCAAAGTTCCACTAGGATTCTATTCGCCGGATTTGCTCCGATCAACCCGATCTTGATCTAGATCGATTCTGCTCGTCTTCCTGAGCATTTTGATGTATAACTTGCCATAGTATCCATTTTGGAACCCTAGAATCCTGGAACCAGGTACCAGATAATGCCATTTTGGAACAGATTTAGCATCAAAAACGGATTCTACGGAAAAAATCATGCGGAATAGACACCTCAACCATAAAAATCCATACAAGCAAAGCAAAGATACACACTTTCAAAAAATGTCTATTTGGGACCCGGGATGTCTGTCTGTCCATTCTAGGTCCCAATAATTTTTTCTTAAAATAATGATTAATATAGTCAAGTTATATATCAAAATGCTCAGAATTATGAGTAGATTACATTTCTGACATTTTATTGTACTATTTGTGCAATTTGTTTGACTTGGGTCCAGGGCCTAGGATCCGGTTCCAGGAAATCCATTTTTCAAACCAAACGATTAGACTATTGCATTCTACTAACTCTCCTGAAGAAAATGGTACCGGTTTCATTAAAATCCATGCACGGGAACATATTCAAAATCAAAATTTAGTCTGGCCCTAGAACGGACAGACAGACATCCCGGGTCCCAAATAGACATTTTTTGAGAATGTGTATCTTTGCTTTGCTTGTATGGATTTTTATGGTTGAGGTGTCTATTCCGCATGATTTTTTCCGTAGAATCCGTTTTCGATACCAAATTTATACTAAAATATCATTATCTGGTACTTGGTTCCAGGATTCTTGTGTTCCAAAATGGATACTATGGCAAGTTATACATCAAAATGCTCAGGAAGACGAGCAGAATCGATCTAGATTAAGATCGGGTTGATCGGAGCAAATCCGGCGAATAGAATCCTAGTGGAACTTTGGGTACCTAGCGGCGGTCCGACGGACCTAAGGGATGCCCTGGTAAAGTTTCAGCCTTCTAGACATTATGTAGCTCCCTCCACAGTGTGGCCAAGTTGGCACAGGGAACGGGTTAATTAGCAAATCTTTAAAGCTCTTACAAATATAACTAGCAATTAGATATCTTGGGGAATATTCCATCTCGGTGTGTCGTCAACCTCCGACTCGAAGGGTTTCCTCTCGTTTTGCCCTATCCCAAAACGATTAACACTCTAATGATGACTAAAAGTCAAAGTTAGACCACCCTCTTGGCCATCTTGTTCATCTTCTCGTTCAATCACACTCAAAGTGATAATGAGTTTTGATATATCTCACTTAACCCTTCCCACGATCATGCAACTTAAGAATTTGGTATTAAATCAAAATATGTGATAGTATTTCGTTATATTATTTTATAGTTTATTTAAATAAGGAATGTATAAAATGATAAAAATTCAGTCTGATCAGATTATTAATCTTTCACAAAGTACATTTTAATATAAAAAATCTTTTATATGTTTTTTGTTTTATTTTTTTTAAATTAAATTTTGTGTCACGATTTAAGGGCAAGAATAATTAAAGTTTCTCATTAAAATGTACATTTACGGTTATTTCATAATTTGTAAAAAATTAATTTTATTGGACGTTTCAGAATTGTAATGCTAAAGGTAATTTTTAAAATTTTTAAATTGATTTATGGTATTATTTCCTACAAATCTATTGAACCCCCAACTCTTTCAATCCCCACTGCACTTCTATCTGAGTGAGTGCACTGCTAGTGGCACCACCACAGTTCGACTCACATGGCACAGCACTGCACTCTCACTCACATTCTACATTTTGAGTGCACACTCTCAACATATACTGAAAACGTGAACAAGGCTTTGTGAAATCATCAAGACTTGTGCAACTCGACTTGTTGTAAGATCTTTCTAGGAACTAAATAAAACATTTTCCACCTCTCAACACATCATCATTCACTTCTCCTCATTGCATTTCTGTGCCAAATACAGTAACTAGGAATTAAGTCAAACAGTATTTTGAATGAATGTATAATTGATTATTTGACACATGTTTAAATTTTAGTCAATCCAGCAAAGTCAACTATTAAAATCATATTGATAAGTCATTTTTTTCCAAATTTTCCTACTTATTTTGTTCAACATGTACCACTTGCCTGTTGCGCCAATTTTCAAACCTCTTTCAAACCAACACACCTCCAAGTGCTCGAAACAATTCTTCTAAATAAAATAAAAATTATTATTTCACTAAAGAAAATAAATAATTTCGTATTCATATTTTCCTTATTATTCCTATTCTATTTTTTAGATTTAATCTTTATGTATTGCCTTTGTTGGATTTGAAATTGTTGATGTGGTTACCGGTAATTTTTTTTATTTGTGAAGATTTTACATCTAAGTGTAAATCAGCCCTTAACGTAACCAAGAAAGAAATTTATTACAAACATTTTTGGTTGAGTATACAAAAATATTATGAGATATACTTAATAATTATGCAATTTTTAAATGGATACAACTTATTAATCCAGCACATGATTGATACATTGCATGGTGCATACGGACGACATGTGCTCGAGTCTGGTGACTGTGGCTCGATTAGATACTGAGACAAGTGGTGGAGGTGAATGAGTGTTACATTGAATGGATGTGTGATACTGTTGGTGGTGTTTAAGTTATAATATAAACTTATTCATTTGGAAAACGAAACTAATAATTAGAAAGGTCTAAATAAAAATATTTTTACTTTTGTTTTTAAATTGTAGTTAAATATTATATTACTTTGTTGGTGGTTTAATAAATTTAGATGCTGATTTAAAGTAAATTTGTTTTCTACATTTTAGATAATTTTTTAGCTGAAATTAATCACGACATTTGTATCCATATTAGTTTAGCACATTGCAATCCGCTTACTATGACAATATCCTCAAATATGTGAAGAATGTTACTTATTAATGTGATACATAGAGCAGTGTACAACTGTACAGCTACATTGAAGCAATGAACTTGACAATACTTTACAGGTGAAGTGGTGTGCATTGAGATATGTAGGTAACAGATTGTTAGTGTTTTCCAAGGAAATTGATTACATTTGGCATTGAACAATCTTGAAGTTATTATGTGCAACATTATTCAATTGAATTAAATCACTATTCATGGGCTTTCGCAACTCATGAATCGCTCTACATGATTTCTCTCGTCTCATTCAATTAACAATTTTAAAATTTCAATTCGCACTCTTCAGTGCCTGTGGCATTTCCTCGTAAAGCAGATGACGCGAATGTACTGGGCGCCATTCTACTGCATTGACGTACATAAAGTGATTGTGATGTACGGTGAGTTGTCGTACAGTGCACTTGTAGTGCTGTTTGCTGGAGACTGGCTAACAGTACGACGCCCGACTAAACATTCAATCGGTTGTTGTCAAGAGGGCGATTGAGCAACGAGTGCGCATGCGCAGATAATACATGCAGGTGTGTATTGCACTAGTAGTAGTGGCAGACTGTGGTGGAGTCGATCTGTATAGGGGTGTCAAGGCGCCATTACGTTCAACCAGACTTGTGATCAAACAAACAAATTGCGACAGAATGTCATTACTTTGCCGGTATATATGCAGTTTTCAGTCATGGAGTTATTCTCTCTCACATTCATACGCATGCGCACACCAACTAACATTCTCATTTATTCTCATGGTAACCGAATGTATGACGTCCAATCATATGAGCTGGGCGCCATTGACCTTGATTGGATTTGTTGATAAACATTCGATTCGAAATGAACTTGTTTGGATATGTACTGCAGTACTTTACTACTAGAGAGACTGGAGCCCAATGTAAAAGAGTTGAAAAGCAATTTGGTGGGTTTAAAAATCTCCACATTATGCTCCTATTATTATCAATGAAATATCCAGTACAACTGAAAGTCCTCAATCAACTCTACACTACAAATAGTAAACGTTTGTGTAATCGTATCTGTTTCGCAACCAAATTGTACTGCACTTTGATGGACAAGGTGGTTCAATAAATAACCGTTCTCTAAACAATAAGATCATTTGTTGATACAAAAATTAACTGTTTTTATCTTTGAGACAAAATATAATATTAGAGTCAATTTAAAATTTATCTCTTTTATGTATTAATCAATCGGTTCCATGTCTCACCCAATACATGCACTCGTTCGAAAGTGTGTTAGTAGTCACACAGACAGTCCCATGAGTTGTATTGTTGTACATGTACATTGTACAGTAGAGGCTCATCACCCCTCGGTACAACCTAAACCAGTTTCACTGTCGTACAGGGTTGTACAGCAGTACAGCTGTACAAACCACCACTCTACAACCACACTGCACTACAATCTTTTTTTGTCAACTCATTGCGTCGTATTGTAGGAATTGCGCGCCATTTTGACTAAATTCTGTTTGATAAACACAGGTGGACAAGTGAACAGCCATTGTTGATATATTTTCTCCTAAACCTTCCATTTATTCAACGGTTATGTGATTTTTAAATACAATCTTTAATGATATCTTCATCTATTTATCAAAAATCTATTGATTGAAAACTAATCTTTTTTTATAATTTCATATATTTTTTGTTCATTAACTCATTTTCAATTGATTTTAAGTGAAAGTTCATTTATCTTTTTTTTGTTTCACCAGGTAATTGAAGAATCATTCAACTTTCTCTAACAATTGCATCATTTCTCGTTTTTCTCGAATGTTCTCTGCTCGTCTTCATCTGTCATTTCTTCTTTTGTTTTTGTTTCAATATTTTTGTACGTACACATGTTTCTTTCTATTCTACGCATGCGTCGTATTGTACCTGTGTACTGTGTACATGTCACCTATTAGTATTGCGTACATATCTCGTTCCCGCCAAAACAGTTAATCTTCGCTAGTCTGTGTATTGCACAGATTGCATTGCTCATTGATGCATCCATTTGCGTACAACCAATTTGCATCGCAACTGATCAATCACTAGACCGTTCACTGTACGGTCTCATGAAATTAGTGCTCCATTGCACAACTATTCAAAGTGATGTGACTCATTAACGCGTGTGCAATGTGATCGGTTTAATTGATGGACATTAAAAGTGAAATTGGATATTGAAATATTTGAAGAATGTCCATGATGAACATTTTGAATATTATCGAATGTGATTGACATTTGTTTGTACATTTTTGATATGTCATTAGTGCTGTTCGTCATGTTGTGATGTATCGTGATTTTGGGCACGTTTTATGAAAGTGAAGTGACGTGATTGTGACATTTATCAATGAAATTATTTCTTGTAAGTTAAATCATCAATGAACGTATGTTTCGTTGTGTCATTTGTCCATACTCCACCGTCGACATTGCGCAACTCTGTCGCACACTAATTTCCGGTATGAATTTATATTTGTTCGTTTGGTAAAATAAATATACCGTCCTTGTTTGTTTGTTGAGTGAACTTGATTTGCATGACGATTTGAAATGATTTAATGGCTTGCTTAGATAGTTATCTATTTCATTGATACAAAATTTTTAATTTATTGCTTCTACTTATATCTTCAAAAAAGGTTGAATAATTTTGAACTTTTTGGAAAACCATGCTCAAATTATTGTCTTTAGTCAATTTAATTTTAAAGTTTTCTTTGTTTTTGTTTTAAAAAAAATAAACTTTTATTTTAGAAATAACCAATTTCATGTTTTTAGAATTTTTAATCAAAATAAATCAAAATCATATTTTTAATCATGGTTTAGAATTTAAAAATTTATTTTCAAATTTTTCCCACCATAAATAATGCCAAAATTTATTACCCTACATTTTTATTCTTAGTAAATGATAAGTGATCTAGACAATGGGACAAACTTGATTTATAAGGGTTCGTTTTTATTGGTGCATTGGGTGAATCTAAAAAATTATTTTGTAATTAAAATGCATTGCAGGAAAGTTCTCGTTTAGTATTTTAAACACTAAAATAAATTTTGTATATGAAAAAGTTGTATATTTTTGACACCATAAAGGGAGATGCTCTATACACACTAGACACAATTCAGTGTTTTTTGTTTAGGTTCTTTTTAATGGTGCCCGGCGTCTGGTTAAAAGATCCTTGACCTAATTTTTGTAATGTTGCGTTTTATGTTGGCTCTCTGAGTTTTTTGTGCTAAATAGCACCCAATTTTTTCTCTCTACAACTTGAGGGTTCTGTGTGCGCCATCGCCCTTTACTGTTACCAACCGGGAAGTGATGTGATGCAAAGAGAAATGCACTTTTCTGCTCTTTTAGGCGAGATAAAACATGACGCCCCTCCTCTCTTACTTTCACTGTTCAAATCAAGGCGCATAGTAACAGTGAGTGAAGGATGATGCCAGGCACTATCAATCCAATTTGTTACATTCACTGTCAACTCAAATAAAAAACAAAAAATATTTACCTTCATGTAATTTTCTGGCACTTCTCCGAGTAGAACACTCAACTTGACATTTTGTCTCTCACTCTGAGACACAACAAAGTAAATGTAGTACTGCGTAGTACTTTCTCCTTTCTCTTTTCTATGTATCGAGTGTGTTTGATTGTTTTGCACAATGTTTGTTCATATTATTCGTGTCATAGTCAAGGCTAGTTAACTTTCCAGACATAACAAACCAGACAAATCATTAACAAATAATAACATTTTGGCATAAACATTATGTACTAATCAAGGTCAGATAGTCAAGATGATAAATAAAGAGACATTTTAATTTTTGAACCAAACTTTTGAGCAAAATTTAGAAAAAAATTTAGCAGATCATTTTTTAAGATCTAATACGAGAAGGTTGCCCCCATTTATGAATCACCCAACTCCTGTGATTAATGTCCACAATTAATTAACTTTTCTGTCCTAATTATACAATTCTGTGCAATCATAAAATCTTTGCGTAATTAAGTTATTTATATTGCAGGGGGTTTTGTAAATTATACAACATAAAACAAATTTATGTTATGTTCCTTCATGTTAAAATGCTAGGTTACTCTGTTTTTTTTTGCACATTACAATATATATTATAAAGGATTAGTTTAGTTAATTAAAAATAAATCTCAATGCAGGAATATTCTGGTTGAAATGATATTTGAGTTAAGTCTTAAACGTAATGAAGAGACGTTGCTCTTGAACCTTGTCGGGTAGATGACTATAAATGGTTAATATAAGTAGTAAGTTTATTTTTTAATTAATTTAACTATAGTTTCTCAAATAAAAATCATTTTAATTTAACGCAACTAAAAGTTTAAGTTCAAATCTATTTTAAGAGCTTGTTCAATCCCAAACACAGTCACCCCATCCAATTTTTAATCAAATTAATATTTCCCAGTCGTTTTACTCATTTTCAAAGAACAATAGAAATTCTGATATAAACTTTTAATTTAATTTCGACAAATTCTGTTCTTTTTTCACTGGTCCTCCCATTATGATTAATGTTTGTTCTTTTTTTATATTTCACAAAATTTAATTTAATTTAAATGATTCAAATTTATTGCGAAATCAAATCCAAAATAGCAATAAAGTTGTTTATAGGAAAATTTATTTTTATAAATTACAATATTTACAAAGTTTCCATCTGCAAAAAGGTTTATATTGATTTTTAAAAAAATTTAATTGGGGGTTTCATAAACGAAGTTATATTTTCAGTTATCGTTATCTATAAATATGTTGACTCATGGTCTTTAGTTTAATGTTTCAATTAACTCGTTTTGTAACACTCTGGGTTATTATAGTTAATTTGTGTATTTTCCATTGTTTTCCATATTCCCTTGTCCAATCTATCGTTTGAGCATTAATCGACTATTTCCACCACTTTCATAATAATTCCACCCTCACGCTAGTCATTACTATATTCACGTGTTTCTCATTAACTCTTTATTGCTCTTTTCACTCAAATTACTTTTGTTACCTCTGTTGTTTTGCTTAATGCTAATATAGCCAGCTTATTTTCAACTCAATAATGGAGAGAGGAGAAAAGGGAAAAGGGGCGTGGAACTGAGAAGAATAGAGAAAGTGAAAATAATGATTATCAAGAGGGAATTGGTTGATTATTGTGAGTGATTGAAAGAAAACATTTAGACCACCCTGGCGATTTGTGTGAAAAGAAACTAATATACAAATGGTTACAATAATTTATTTTTACTGTGAATGCGTGGATTAATAAAAAGAATTCGATTTAGATATGGACGTTTAGAATCTCTAGCCATATTTAATTTTCATTTTTTTAAAATGATTTTTTAATTGAAAATTTACTTCATGATTTTCTTAAAAGGTCTACTCTTTAATACTAGATATTACAAAATAATTCCATACAATTTATGTATACTTTATAAAAGAAAACGACACGAGTCTCACCTAACTTTAATAGTTGAACGTAAAAATATTGATAATGGATATAAATTACTATTGAGGGTTATTTATTGTGTTATCGAGTAGAAGAGAATATTGTGTTGAGATAGCATAAACAAGTTTACAGGCCATTTTACAGACTCGATGCATGAAAGAGAGAAAATGAGGACATTAACATACGACAGGATGGTTATGCATTTTGTGCTCGAAAAAGGAATGATGATGATGCTCATTTACCACTCGTGTTCATGTTTTGTTGTTATGACATGATACATTATGTCATTATTGCATTACATCACACGACACGTTACCGAATCAATCAATCAATGCATGTTGTGCATATGTTACTGGACGTTACGTCATTGATGTTACATTGGGTTGTATGTTATTATTGTCATGTTAGTGTTGGATTGAGATGGAAAATTATGTAAATTAACTGGTAACAAAAACGTTTTCACAGATCAAATCATTGTTTCTTGGAAATCGATTGCTTATCTCCAGTGATCTATCCACTTTACTACTCGGTGGTCTATTTAAAATCTGGTAAACCTTACTTTGTTGATCTATTAAGTTTGATGCTGTGTGAGGCTAATGATGTGTCGAGTTGAGTTTGTGTTAACAAATGTAGGTGCTTAGGTTTTGTTTGTTGGTTCAAACGATTATTTGAGCCCATCATGATTATTACGTATTGTGTGAATAGTCCCTTATCTATTGAGCATAACGATCTACTGTGCATTGGTTAGTTATGACTATTGTGATCAACTTGCCTTCGTGTCACTTATTAGTTAGCTAGTTTTGTCTTGTGTCTATGGCATAATCATCATCAAACAAATGATCATGACTTAAACACGAACAGAGTGCCCTAAGAAATACATTGAGTTACCAACTAACCCACCAATTTGATTACTCAAAGTTTATTCACAATTGATGGTACACCTCAGATAATATTGAGTATGCTGAACATTGATGAATAACACAACATTTATGAATGACTCCAAATTTTTGAAATGATCGCTAGATGGCGCTAGAATTTTTTTTAAACAGTAATTGTGAATTTAAAAGGCAATTTTATATCAAATGTGAAACTCTCAAATCCAGTCATTCGAATAAATCAAGTTTAGCGCTAAATTATATTTTGATAGTGCAATCTTATAAATTTCTTAATATTCTTTAATTTTTACACTGTTAGTATATTTTCTTAAGCTGTTTTTCTGATTTTTTTAAATTAAAGCTTCAATCGAAACACCTCTCGGTTACTTACTTTTTCAGTGACATTTTCATTTATATATTCATTCATATGTTACCAACAAAAATACCAAAATGTAGTAAAAGGGGGTGCGCGGAAGAGAGGCAGACGAGATATTTTTATGAATGGGGAAATGAGAAGATTCGTAGGCGTTGAGAAAAGTAACTTTCCAATAATGTTGATATACAAATTGTATACAAAAGAATGAACAATAGGGGAACAAACTTATTGCACAACCCCTTCTAAGAACACGACAACATTCATCTCCCTCTTCATGCCCCTTTAACTTCTTTCTTTATTATCCCGACCAAGCATCGTAAGAAGCCGTGAAAAAAGTAAGTTAACAGACGTTTTTCCGAGAATTGCTGAAGACTAATGTTTGGTGAATGTTGCGTGGATGATGATGCGACACGGACAGACAGACATTCACAACATTCTTGTACCACTCAACTCCAACTGACTTGACTTTTTAGAATTACGATAAAAATGTATGCATGTTCGTGTATTTCTATAAATAAATTTACCGACTGTTACACAATACTGGCGTTGATTGATGACAAATATGATGTTTAAAGATACTTTAAATTATATTATTTAAAAAAAATTTCAAACTCTTCCTACTCTTCCATGCAACAGGTTTTATAATTATAATAATTTAATTCATTTTGCCTCGATAAGTAATGATACAAAAATTTAATTAATATTGATCAAAATTTATCTGTATTTAAATTTCATATAAATATAATAAAGATTTTACTGTACTTTTGATAATTGATAATATCTCAATTATCAAACTTCACATATTTTGTCAATTTATTTTATCTAACTTTCACACCAACATTTGTGTTGACAAGCTGCTTAGAAAAACATTTTTAGTTAGGTCAGTCCCGTTTCAAAATTATGTCTCGAGAGTACATTTAGACATTCATTCATTGCCACTTGAGTATGAACAAAATTCACAGAATTTTAATGACGTTTGTGATTGAGAGAATATTATTTATGAGGTGTAATGATCTTATGGACTCATGAACCGGAGAATAAAAGTTTAATCGGTTTTATACATAGATCTTTTGTTAAAAGGTAAATAATTTAATTTAATTTTTTAAAACTATAATTATTTTTTTTGTAAACCTCTTGTTTTACTTGTTGGTCTAATTTATTTAAGTGAATGAGCTATGTCTAAGTGCTTCCGTGTGTGATTACTCAAGAAACTTCACTACTTGTTCAGTTTTAGTGTTTTTATATTTCAAAACAAAAACATTCACCCCACAACGCATCCAAAAGCGCTAAAATAATCATTTTATAGAACTGTTCATAATGTTTGTACACTTTAACTTGTAAAGAATACACTGATTAATTATCACGTTATTTGTGAACAGGCATTTCCAAATTGGGACATCAGTCAGTTACATCATGCGCTCTTCTTTGTGTAAGAGAATCAGAATGGCGCCGGGCGTCAGTCTCGACTGAAGGTTCTTTTTGTGAATGGGCGCCATGCTCTAATTAATGAGAACTAAATAACAAAATACTTTCATTGCTTAATGTTTTATGTAATAACAAACTAACTGTTGACATACTAAAACCCGGTAGCTTGCCTTGTCATGTGATCGATCAAGGGACATGAGTTGGCAGTGGGGGCTCGTGGAGATATTTTAATATGTAGCCAAAAAATTAACTTATAAATTGAGTCATTCATAAATAGCATGATGTCAAATACCGAGCCTCTTAAATTCATCTTCCCCAACTCACCTCAATCTAACCTGCTTTATCTAATCCTCAATCCAATCTCCACTTTGTCTTAATGTCTTAATCTCCTTTAGATAGAAACAAATAAATAGTCGTTGTTTCGTTTTGTTTTGTCTGTACCAAACGCGTGACTCAGACACTTAACACATAAATCTTGATTTGCCTCTATCTACCATCTCTACCCTCCACCATTAATTGCCTGTACCCAATAATTACCTCACCATTAATGTCACATTACCACTTGACCCCCACCCCCACAGTCTCCCTATCACATTCTATGTATCACCCCCATTTCACCTTCATCCAACATCCATCAACAAACAATTAACTCGAGTTCACAACTCAAACTTATTCCCTTCTTAATGCATTTGGAGACACAATCAACTTGTTCACTTCTTCACAATTTATTTATTGCATTTAAAATTTGTAAAAAAAATAAAACAAACTTCTCATGCGGGGTGTCGTTTATAATACAATTGAGAGACTAAATTGAGAGACTAAAGTGAGAGACTAAGCACTAGACGACATTAACAACATCGAGTGTTGCGCAGGTACAGCTTACCGTACCAGAGCGTATAAAGTGAGAGACTAAAATGAGAGACTAAATGGAGAGTGAATGAGAGACTAAATTGAGAGACTAAAATGAGAGACTAAATTGAGTGATCAGTTATAATATATCGATGTATATAATAACTGTTATAACAGATTTGTAAGATCTGTCATATGCTTGATGGTTGATGGCTTCTGATGGTTGATGGCTTCTGATGGTTTCGTGTGTGACAGTTTATAAATTGTGGAAGTTAACAATAGAGTGGCTTGAGGCTTGAATTACAGAAATTAACTTTAATATGCAGGCGCGACTTCATGAGAGATTGATTGTGAAAATGATGTGAAATTGGTGGCAAAAGGAGAGATGGAAGGGGAACTGCTTCTGGATCAAGTCAATCAAGAGTAAAACGGAAAATCTGACATAAAAGACTAGCCAATAAGTACAGAGAGCCGTGTATAGACTCAAAATTGGTCAAAATATCTGTAAATCAAATAAACCAAACAAAATATTATATAATCAAGTCCAGATGATTAAACAAAAGGACAGAGAGCCATAAAAAGACTCAAATTGATCAAATTATCGGTAAATCTAATAAATCAAACAAAATATTATATGATCAGGTCCAAATGACCAATCAAAATGGACCGAGAGCCATAAAAAGACTCAAATTGATCAAATTATCGGTAAATCTAATAAATCAAACAAAATATTATATGACCAGGTCCAAATGACCAATCAAAATAGACCGAGAGCCATAAAAAAAACTCAAATTGATCAAATTATCGGTAAATCTAATAAATCAAACACAAGATTATATGATCAGGTCCAAATGACCAATCAAAATGGACCGAGAGCCATAAAAAGACTCAAATTGATCAAATTATCGGTAAATCTAATAAATCAAACAAAAGATTATATGATCAGGTCCAAATGACCAATCAAAATGGACCGAGAGCCATAAAAAGACTCAAATTGATCAAATTATCGGTAAATCTAATAAATCAAACAAAAGATTATATGAACAGGTCCAAATGACCAATCAAAATAGACCGAGAGCCATAAAAAGACTCAAATTGATCAAATTGTCGGTAAATCTAATAAATCAAACAAAAGATTATATGATCAGGTTCAAATGACCAATCAAAATGGACCGTAAGTCATGTAACGACTCAAATTGATCAAATTATCGGTAAATCAAAATCCAAACAAAACATTATATAATCAAGGCCATATGACTAATCAAAATGGACCATGAGTCATGTAAAGACTCAAATTGATCAAAATATACGTAAATCAAATAAACCAAACAAAATATTATATAATCAAGTCCATATGACTAATCAAAATGGACCATGAGTCATGTAAAGACTCAAATTGATCAAAATATACGTAAATCAAATAAACCAAACAAAATATTATATAATCAAGTCCAGATGGTTAAACAAAAGGACAGAGAGCCATAAAAAGACTCAAATTGATCAAATTATCGGTAAATCTAATAAATCAAACAAAAGATTATATGATCAGGTCCAAATGACCAATCAAAATGGACCGAGAGCCATAAAAAGACTCAAATTGATCAAATTATCGGTAAATCTAATAAATCAAACAAAAGATTATATGATCAGGTCCAAATGACCAATCAAAATGGACCGTAAGTCATGTAAAGACTTAAATTGATCAAATTATCGGTAAATCAAAATCCAAACAAAACATTATATAATCAAGGCCATATGACTAATCAAAATGGACCATGAGTCATGTAAAGACTCAAATTGATCAAAATATATGTAAATCGAATAAACCAAAAAAAATATTATATAATCAAGTCCATATGACTAATCAAAATGGACCATGAGTCATGAAAAGACTCAAATTGATCAAATTATCGGTAAATCTAATAAATCAAACAAAAGATTATATGATCAGGTCCAAATGACCAATCAAAATAGACCGAGAGTCATAAAAAGACTCAAATTGATCAAATTATCGGTAAATCAAAATCCAAACAAAACATTATATAATCAAGTCCATATGACTAATCAAAATGGACCATGAGTCATGTAAAGACTCAAATTGATCAAAATATATGTAAATCGAATAAACCAAAAAAAATATTATATAATCAAGTCCAAATGATTAATCAAATTGGACGAAGAGTCATAAAAAGACTCAAATTGATCAAAATCCTTGGTAAATCTAATAAAGCAAATAAAAGATTATATAATCAAGTCCAGATGATCAAACAAATGGACCGAGAGTCACAAAAGACTCAAATTGATCAAAACATCTGCAAATTAAAACTAATAAACGAGTATTCTTCCTATAAATACTATGAACAAGACTGAAAACATTACTAATCTAATGTGAAATGACGAGATCGGTAAAACGGGGAAAGGAATAGAGGGCTAAAAGGAATGGGGGTACCAATTGTTTCTTTCTTCGTGAATACATCAGCGAAAATACAGCAAAAGTTGGCTTCAGGTGGGTAGAATAACGAAATTTGTGAGTGGTTGATTGGAGTTGTGTTGAACAGTGTAGTGGAAATAGTGTTGACTTTGGGAGGGTGGGTGGGGATTTTTTGTGGTTGGTGGCAGATGGCGTGGGAAAAGTAGAGGAGGTTGTTGGCTTGAATTCGGGTGATTCTTGAGGTAGTTGAGTTGACGATTGTGGAGCGATTGTGTTGAGGTAGTGGGTGTTGATTCACGTGGTTGGTGATGAATCAAATAAGTGGGGACACAAAATGATAACCAAAAGTGATTGCACACAGGCAACACGAGGGGAAAACGTAGTGTTACTCACTGGTACACGAATCGTGATTCCCAGAGTGTCCTACAGAATTGGGTGAATGAGATAAACTTGCCAAAACGGAAATCAAATCAAAAAAAAAACTTGCAGAAAACGAGAGCAAGAAAAAGAATCGTAAAAGACAAGAAACTCAATGAATGTTTACTCGGTGGTGGACGCCGGACACTTCTTCACAACTCGCAACAACAAGTCAACCATTTATTAATTTCTTTTCAATCTTTTTTTCAAAACTTTGTACCAAACAACAATTTTCGTGGGATGGTCTATAAAAATGTTGTGCTATCTTTTAACAATTTAACCAACTAGATTCAACAGTTTAGAGCGCATGCTCAGTTAATCGAATATTTTTTAATCGCCCTGTAGTATACATTTAAACCCCCTAATTTCAACCAACCCACTTGTTGAACTCATGTACTTTTGTTGTTATTTATTATTGTTCGTTTCAATGTCAATCAATTTTTAATCTTCATAAATGGTCACTATATTTATGAATCGTCCAACGTATTGATTACCTAACCTAATGTTCAATGAATAATCCAAATCGAATTTGATTTCCCATCTTCATACAATCACACCCACACACTTAATTATGAGTATCAAACATTAAGGATTGGTCATGTCCAACTGAGTTCACGTTACACGATGAACAAATTGAACAATCAAACCGAAAAGAAATAAAGAAAAGTGAACTACGTAGAGGGTAATCAGAATAAAATGATTGATTGGGGGGAGATGGTCAATATTGCTAACAAATCTGTTACGTTACGTAACTTACGTAATCGAATTAACCCTAGACCATTCAACCTCTAAAAACACAATATTCCCGCAAGGTGAGTCTTCGAGACTCAACTGTCACAGTGCTTCGGATAACAAAATAGACGATTTTATATTTGCGCATAACTTGACTAATATAAGTGGTAAAAATACGAGGAAAATTTCATTTGACTGGCAATTGCATGTAGATTAATTTTTGATAATGGTTGATTAAAATAATCGTTTAGATAAAGAGATAAATAATAATATAGATGTGTGTTCCTTCTAGCCCATGGTACCACCCTCCATCTCCACTGCGAACGCACACGGCAAACCTGTCAAACCACTTTCTGACAAATGCACTGCCAAAGGCAGGAAAGTCATTTTTGGCGAAAACTTTGGTTTAGTTTTTTGGTATTATTGAGTAAACCGTTTAAGATAGAAACTTCATATTTTCACAAGATACATAAAACATATTAGAGTTATGATACCTGGAAGGATGGGTCCCTACCTATAACTAGTGCAAAGTTATTCGCATTCTACTGAGAGGGTGAGTCTCGGAGACTCACCTTGAATGGTCTAGGTTAAGCCGGTGCAAATATGATAATTTGTTTTACTACCCTTCAAACTTCTCTTTTAAAAATTCCATCTAAACTTTAAAAACATTGCTTTCTTTATTTTATTTTATTCATTGCGTAAATTCATACTAACATTTTGTATAAGTTTTGTTTATACATTTGATCTGTCATCTTCTGCTTCTGAACTTACGTAATGGTTTGTGTGTTGAATGAGTGGTCGTAATGGAAGAAGATGAATTAGATGGATATCCGGTGACATGACGCCAACTCTCATCAAACGCACTAAGAACGAACTCCATATTAGTTACATTGCTCGATTGGCACTTTAAATTTAAATCTAATTTATTCAAGCAGTTATTAAAGTGTCATACTTCTAGGGAAAATCTATTCAATGTGCATGTATTTTTTGAAGTTATCAGAAAATAGATTTTGGGGGTTTCTATTTTTTTGAATAATCAAATGACGCCATCTTTGGATATACATTTTCATGATTTACAAATAATTTTTTAATGTTAGTTAATTTATTCGTTCAATAAATTTCTTGCATCTTTTGATGTAATCTCTCAATATTACAACCAAACACTCAAATCCATCTCCACACTCCTACTTAAATTAATCTGCCATATCGGTCAATTGGAAGTGAGATAGAGTGGGTAGATTTGTTGGAGCTTTACACAAACAAAGTCTGTTTCTTAATCTTTTTACTCATATTTGAGATCAAGATGATTACGAAAAATTTTAGAAAAAGTTTAAAAATTTAAAATATGAATTTTTCTAACAAATAATCCAATGTTTAGTAAATTTTCCTTTTTTTTAAATTATTTTCTGTTGTTATTTAAAATTTAAAAATAGCTGTATACACATTATGCACATGAGCATTCACGCTTAATTAGAAAGCCGTACATGCGAGTTTCATTGAAATTGTTGTTGTGAGCAAATGTGCTTCGTTCCTCTCACATTGAACATGTCTTTTTATCTCGTGATGGACATAGTTCACACGACATGTCAGTGAGGCTTGCTAAAGGTCACAATTGGTACTCACAATTGGTGGGTTTGCATTTTGTATATGGTGAAGTGGGTTATTTAATTGGTTTCATTTTAATCAACTTAAAGTAATTTACGTATGAAATTGCGCATCTTACGTAAATCATAACGACAATTTAAAATGTTAGATGGAAGTATGATATAATATTACGTAGTTTAATTAAAGTAGTACAAAAATTTTCTTTGCTCGAGAAAATTTCTTCTGTACTGACGTAAATTATCTTAATTATTTTGTTCATTTTTAGATTGGAGTAATTAAACTAAGAGGAAAACATTGATATACCTTAAAAGTGTTAATGTTATGAAGTAGATTGCTTGAGTGGTGAAATTAGATTGAGATTGATTGAGGTTGAGAAATGCAAAGTAAACTTTGAGATTACCTACGTCAGTGGTTTTGTAATTTTTGTTTTAAGAGACATTTACAGCGCTTTAATTAAAGGTAACATTCAGAAAAATGTGCAAGCGTTATTGCACGTTTAAACAATATTTGTATTTCAAATTTAATTACTTGGCTGAATGAGCAGCTTTTTGTGTTCCTCGAAACGACTGTTCATTTTGTACTTTGATTTCTCGGAAAATGCGTTCATCTGTGTAATGATTCATCACTAATGAATGTATTAATCTATAAACAACTCATACTTGCTAGTTTGCGCATTTATATTTCAGTGTTGCATCACGTGACTCGTACACATCAACACAGTCAGTCCTGTGTAGTGATCTCTCGTTCAGACATGTCTCAAGGGCGCACATTAAACTCACTGCCCTTACCAATACACTCGAAAGTGTCTGCTTTGGGCGTCATGTGGCGCCCGGACGATAAAGATAAAGGTGCGAAAGAAGAGAAAACATGAAAGAGAGATAATGTGTTTAGAATAATTGAAAAAATGCTCACCTCACTAATTTCCGATCTTCGATCTCATTATCGATCACCCTGTGCATATATGTTTGATTGTTGGAAAGGTAATCGAAAGTATGCAATTAATCCTGAAAAATTTCCCTATGCTTTATAACGAGAACTCATCAGTGAATTTATTGAACACTCTTTATACAACAATCTTTATATGAGTGAGACGAACTGTCAAAAAAATGAACAATCGAGTTACAACTAGCTGTTGGACTACAAGCATACGAAAAACGAACTAACAATGAACTTACTCTATTGTACTGTACTGTACATTTGACACATGTCTGTGAATGACCCTTGAGGGGGTGGCGATAATAGGGAAAAGGTTATGTGAAAGAATATATAGAGTGGGTTATAACGGAGGGAGAGAAACAGTACTAGCTTTGAACTATTCAATCCTCTTGCTAGAATGAGCACTTGAATCTCCTATTCAATTTTTTTCACGGAATTGGTGATGAACCTTTTTACTAATTTGAATAAGTTTTGATATTATTGTAAAAACCATGTTTATGTTGAGTTTACGTCATATATGAATGACTTTTAAAAATATTGTTGTTTTTGCTGTGGTAATGTCAAAGTTAATTATATAACTACTAGTTTAATTAATTTAAAATTTTAACTATAATTTTAACGGGAAAATTTAAAATTGTGTTAGGTTAGGTTACTGTTGTCAGAAGTTTGGTTAGGTTAGGTTACTGATGTAGATGATATTTTATTATGAATTCTATGAATAAATATCTCAATAAGTATCTCATCAAATAAATAAATCAAATTCACAACACCATCCATAGAGTACGTGTTTTTTCTAATTTTGATTAATTGGTCTGTTCATTCATACACTTTTTGTTCTTAAACATTTTTGTATGCGAATAACCTTAAATATTAACCCACAGGAGACTGCTTTCGTAGAATTACGCGAGACGATCAAAACAACTTTGCGGAAGTTTAGTGCAAAATTAGTGCATTAACAGTTCGGTAGCTTAAAGATCTACCTTCCTCACTTCATATTCATATTTGTACTGTCATTTATTAATGACTCTTTGTGTGTTTGCCAAATGTGGTAAACAAGAACGTTAGGAATAGATCAAGGTGAAGTTGGCTTGTTTCTTCAGTATTTCAAAGGTAAATTGACCAAAAAGTGAAGATTTATATGAAATGCTGTTGGCAAGGGCAAGGTTGAGGTTGAGGTGGTGAATGGTGCACTGAATGGACATTAGCCACAGCTCAGGGCGAGAGGCACGTTCAACAAGTTGTACAACTAAAGGACACAACTTTAAAGGAAACAATAGAATCGTGATGTAATATAACTTGTTGAACAGTTTGTACTATTGTTGTCTAATTAAAGGTGGGGGCGAAAGGGTTGTTTACAGGATGTGTGCAATGTGTTCACGATCTATTTCGATGGTAGACATATCGACACCACTGCACCAGTACCTACCAAGTCATTATTCTGTCTCACTTGTTGTTGTCCACCCTTCACTTATTCTGCACCACAAATACACTCGAGCTTTCCGGGAATTGTTTGCTATTTTGAATACTAAACAATAATAAATAGAATATATTTGAAGGGTACTGGACGATGAGATTTTAAAGTTTAAGTTAAAGATATAAATCGGATTTCTATCTATCTATATTTGAATAAGGACTATTTTTAAAGAAAAATAAAAAAATATTTGTGATATTTTAATTTTTTTGTCGGTTTTTGGTTACTCGGGTACACAATGGAATTAATCCGAATTCTCTTTCTGCTTGCATAATGCCACGGAATTATTCAGATTTTATTTTTTTAGAACAATCATTTCAATTTTATCTCAAATTGCTAATTTATTCTCATCGTTCCTCCAATCTCGATCACCCATTCGATTATCTGTCCACTCGTAACGCATGTCTGCTCCCAGCCTCTCTCTACCTGTACATTAGTTGTGCATCACCCCCTCCCTTACGTCTCTCCCCATGGAAGATTATCGCGCCTGAATCCCTCCCCCACTCTGTTTGCTTTATTTTTGTTCAATCCTTCTTTATCTTCACTTCTCCTCTCTCATCTTTACTCACCCCCTCTCACTATGACTATTCTCTTTTTTCGATCGATGATGTGTTGAGGATAGGGTTAAGAAAAATTCGTAGTAACAGAAGAAGGTTGTTGTTGTCAGTTACCTTGACTTGGTTCGTTGCCTTGGTTGTTGTTGTGCGCAGTGTTCGATGTGTTCGTCTGACAAACGTCTGCCTTACGTAGGACATTGATCGAACTAGTCGATACTTTGATCATACTTTGGGGATAATGTTACCAAGGTAGACCGGATGTTGACAAGGTTAATAAGTGCACAAAATATTTGATATGCTTATGAGAAGTTGTTGGCTTGCGGGCTGAGATCGAAAGAGTTAATAATTTTATATATTCAATATTTTTCAATGATTTCTTTGATTTTGATATGAAAAGTTTGAAAATTTTAATGTTAAAAAAATTTGCGTAAATTAAAGTTTTAACTGATTTGGAACAATTTGGAAAAGGTCTATATTTTTATTTTTCCATTTAAATAAGTCGTATCTTTGAATCTTATATCTTTAATTGGTAAATCTCGTAAACTTATGCAATCGTAAGTAGCAATTACCACTTGCCAATTAGGCACAACTTCAACTGATTATTACATCTCGGTGTGACGTCAACCTGCGACTCGAAGTGTTAACTCATCTCGTTTTGCTCTATCCCAAAACGATTAACACTCTAATGATGACTAACCGGCAAGGTTAGACCACCCTCTTGGCCATCTTGTTCATCTTTTCGTTCAATCAAAGTGATAATGAGTTTTGATATATCTCACTTAACCCTTCGCACCCCTCCTTTCACAACCAAATGAACACTTGGCCGGTTCTCTGGTTGGCTGACTGGTTGATTATTGTTTGACTTGTTGCCATATCGAGGGACAATCATCACATGATTCTGATTGAAAGGTCATGTGAACAAAGTCTATTTTGAGACACAAATCAATTAACCCGACTAACCCCAAGTGCGCAATTCTTTACACTCTTTAACCAGACAGCGCAATTCTTCGTGTCTTCTGTTTTTATGTATTCCCTTTTATATTAAAAGGATCCTGATGGAGAGTGGAAGGAGGGGATGAAAGGGTTATTTAAAGAAACACTACAATAGAAGAGGGGGTAGTAGTACGCGAACTAAGTCAAACAGGATTTAAAGAGGAACAAGTGGAATTAAAGGGAAAGTGTGGGGGAAGGAAGTCATAATGGATGAGAGATAAGGACGGAAAGGGGGTCAGCACTACTGTCTGTGTGGATACGGGACAGTGACCCCCTGTCTAAAAAGAGTACAAAGTAGAGTTGCGAACAGCTGTGCAGACATCACCCCTCCGTTAACCCTTTCAGCCCCCTCTTTTTATCTCCTTCCCCCTGCACTCAACACTACAATAAGCACTACATAATATTTTTCGCACATCGTAAATCAGTAATTGTATCATGATGCGTACTATATTAATCGGCTTTTGGATTTATTGTCATGGTACAATTATGATACAATTTTACATCTTATGATTCTATTGTGTTTCTTTGAATCTTTGAAATATAAAACGTATTTACGTAAATTAATTGAAAAATAATCACTTTAAGAGTTGTTATCTGCGTACGCTTAAATGGCTGCCAATTTCAACATTTTAATGGAAATTAAACTTTCAATCATGCTACACTGTGTGCTTCTCATATAGAGTAATTTTACACGTTTAAGATAATTAAATATGTTGATATATAAATTGAATTAGAATTTTTTTTAAATTTTACTTGGTTAGTTAGATTATTATATCATGTGTGATTAACAATTCAGGCTAATTAAAAGAATAATAATAAAGAAACATTAATTTTTTAAATGATTAAACAAGAATCTAATCGATTATACTCGTAAAAATGTTAATTTTCACAATTATTAAACCCAGATTATACGATTTATGAAATTGTGAACATTTCAGAATTATGTCATGAAATATATGTCAGAAATATATCAACGAGAAATATTTTTAAAGAAACGAATGCATGAATAAAATGGTAAAAATGCAATTCTGCTTTCATACTCTATCTTTACATTTAAATTTTTAAAATCATCTCACAATCGCGTGATTGGCAAACACTTTGTATACGAACGACCCTTTTATTAAAATTCTAATCAATATTCATTGCATCCTCCCTCGACCACCACCAATTGCGCATCACAAATTCAATGTCTAAACACATTTCACGCTTCCAAACACCTCAAAGGTCATCAGTCTTGTGTCTTACTGAGTCAGTGACTGTCTGTCTGTGTCTTGTTGTCTGATTGTCCATTTAATAGTGACCTTAGTGGTGATGCTAACATACAAAACACAACGCACACTAGATGCGTCACAGGTCTATTAATATTACAAGATGGCTAGTAATATTTGAGATATTTAAGACATTAAAAAGGGGTAAAAATATTTGTGATGAACCACCCGATTGGGTAAATTGAGGAAGACAACAACAAAACAAAAACAACATCAAGAACAAAGAGACTTGTCTGATGATCGAATGAAGCGAACTGGTGGTGTCTGCTTTGGGTGGTGGAAGGGAGCTATGGAAGGAGGTCATCAATAAGGTTATGGCACCAAATGGTGGACAAACGATAATGTAATATATTTTTTTAAAAAGAGAAGTTAGTTCATAAAGTACGCGTTGGTATTTTTTGAAAAATTTGGACATTACTTGCAATGTAAAATATTTATTCATAAAGTACGTATTAATTTTTGGGAAATTTAAAAAAAATTATTGATTATTATATTTTTGCTTTTTGAAATTAACTTCAAAATCTAGATTTTTCAAAACTTAATTACGCACTATACTGCTCGTACGTGTATAGAGCACCGTCAAACCCTAAAAAAGGTTGTTAACAATGTATGTGGTATCTTTAATTTATTTCTTGATTCTGAATGTTTTTCCGGTTTTTTGGTACAAGTATTTTCTTTCGATCTAAAAAAATAAAAGGTGACTTTCATAAAGTACGTTTTAATCTATTCTCTCAATTTTTTTAAGCTTCTTGTTTTTAATTTCTTAAAATTCAATTGAGATTGGTTTAACTACTAAAAAGGTTGATCAATAAAATATGGTTTTATTAAATTAAATTTTACAATTTGAGCATTAAAATCGATACTTAAAAAAGTGATTTATAAATATTGTTTTTTGTTATGATAAAATGAAAATTTATAATATCTGAATTTGGTTTTTGGTAATATCATTTCAAAAATATTGAACTGAGATTACAACGATTGTATTTTGGTAGTTTTAAATGGTGCCCTAAATATTTTCTATTTTTTTTTAAATACAATTCATTGATATTCTGAACCAAACCTAAAAAGGTATTCTTTAAAAAAATAAAAATTCATTTTTAAAATAATTCTTGGAACCACTCTATTTTATAATTATTAGCATGACTCTTGGCGCTCAATTATTCATTATATAATATACATTACATAATAATATTTGCCATCGGAAGGTAATTTGCTTTGTTTGTATATTTGCTTTTCTTTTTACTTTTCTTTTTCTCTTCTTTGTCGAACGCGCCAAAACAAATATTTGAAAAATCTCTCAAATAGCTACGTCATCAGTGAACAGTTCCTAGAAAGTTTAATTAATTTAAAATGAATTTTTTTTGTTTAATTAAATTTTTTTGAGTTTTCTAAACGTTTAATTAAGTTGTAATAGTTAGTAAAGAATTAAATGGTAAAATATTCATCAATTTTTAAAATATTCAATAATATAATAATAAAAATAATTTTCCCGCAATTTTCAAAAATTCAAAAATTTAAAAATCAAATCGCTACAAAAGTATCATTTCATTCAACATATAATCATTAGTAGCCAATCACATTTAAATGACCCTAATTTACGCATGCGCACTCAACATTTAACTCCACTCAATAGTGATATAATATAACCCATAGCAACAACATCATCATTATTACACTATCATTATCATTATCACAAGCAGACAACACAACACATGATATATTATAAAGTACATACATCTCTCACCAGACGATGCACTCTACCCAGTAACAGTGATAGTAGTGATTGTGTAGTAGCGTACACTACTTCTACTTGAACTTTAACGGTTGTTCATAAAGTTTGTGACAACTTTTGCGTGCGACTGTTTTAATGGTTTTTATGTTTTGATGAATGTATGGTTACTTTATGAACAGTTTAGTAGACGCGTCGCCGACCGAGACTGTTGTCGGCCACCTCCGCCGTCGCCGCCGTCGCCGCAATTTTCTTCTCATCGCAACACACACGCATATATATATAAAGTAATAGGGTGGTTCATAAAGTTTGTTACTTTTTTAATTTTGATTTATAGATAGTAATTTTTAGGGCTCACCCTATGTATGAGTTTGCGCGCGCGTCATTGATTCATCGATGGCGGGCGGTCTCGCCTTGTCCGACAACATTCCTCTTCTCCTCATACATACAACTAATATTAGGCAATGTGTGCGTTACTACCCCCCTCTTCCTTCCTTTCCCCATTCGCCTTCCACCCCCACTCTTTTTCTCTTATTTTTATTATTATGTTAGTAGTGGGGTAGCAACGCACCTCTCACTCTGTCTCTCACTCCACTTCCACATTTCACGATCGATGTAGAGGAGAAAGTCCGCGCGCTCGCGTACTTCCTCCCTCCTCTCACTGACTGACTGACTGACTGGCAGAAAGAGAACGAGAATTTGGCGCGTTCGCGCTTCCCGCGCTTGACAACGACCTACAGTACACTACATTATTATTAATACACGAATATAAAACAGTACTGCGCATGCGCAGGACTATTATTAATAATTCTTATATATTCTTTTGCGCATGTGTTTGCCATCATCATCATCATCAGCCTGAAACGACCTCCATCAGGTAGTTGGCCTATGGTTCGTCTGTCTGTCCGTCCATCCATTGCCTCCATCAGACAGATCCAGACGAATCAGACGTTCGCGCGCGCTGTTGCTAAGGTACTCCAGACAGTCACGTGTGCGCATGCGCGTGTTTTCTTCTCTACTCTCTATTCTATGTATGGTTGGATGGGATTGGATTGGATGGATGTAGAGTTTTAAAATTGTCGGCGGCGACGGTCGCCGAGTGCGGGTTGATGGTGCTGATGGTGACGATGCGGGATGATGGGATATATATGTGTGTTGTTGTTTTGATTGGTGGAGGAGTGAGTAGTGAGGTGGAGGTGGAAAGAGTGTGGGAGTGCATGTGGTAGTGGTATGTATGTGAGTGCATACTAATAATATAAGTACGATAACCGGGTAGTAATATATGTGTTGTCTGTAGTAAATAGTATTTTTTGAAGAGACAGGAGTAGTGGTACAGACTGTGGTTGATTGTCCTTTTGGTATTGGCGCGAACTAAGAAGAAGACGAACTAAGAAGAACTTGAGATATAAAGGTCAGAATAAGTGAATTTAGTGCGAGGGTTGTGTAGTCGAGAACTCGAGGGTTATTCATAAAAGGTGTTACGTATTATTATTATTATTATGTAATGCTATTATATTGATATTCTATCATTTGATTAAAAGGTAATTTTTTTCGAAATAATGTTTCAAAATATTTTAATCATTTTAATCATTTTAATCATTTATTCTGTTTTTATATCATTTATTTATTTTAATTCTTGAATACTAATATTAATTTAATCTAATAAAATTCAGAGGCTTTTCATAAATGACGTTATGTTAGGTGAGATCGCATGAGCAAGTAAATCTAAAGGTTAATCAAACATAATTAATACAATTATTAATAATATTTAAATATAATAAACAAATTCATATTAATTATTCCGTGATGATCATAATATTTTTTTGTCATAATTATCATTTATAAATAACGTAACGTTATATATGTTATAGTTTATATGTTTTTCGCCTTAGTGACAAAAAGGTTAATCTGATAAAATTCAAGGTGTTTTAATTTTGAAAGAATTTATATAAAATTAATTAGGTAATATTACATAATGATAAGAATTATTATGGATCTTTCATAAATAGTGTTATATGTGTCGGACAACCAATTCTTGAAAAAAGGTATTTGTAATTTAATTTTTTGATTCATAAATTTATAAATTTCAAAAGTAGCCATTGACCGATTAATTAAAGGTGTTTTTAATTATTTTATTTTTATATTAATTTTTCACAATCATTAATTGGGAGGTTTTGTGTGCCATTCATAAATAGGGTTACAAAATCTGATACAAAAAGGTATAATTAAAATTTATCTGTTTTTATTTCTATTCCAAAAATTCCTGTTTTTTGTTTTTTTATTATTAATAAATTTAACAAATCTCATAATGGTTTAATTTTATTTTTTTATTTGATAAAAATTCAATTATATGATTTAAAATTATATTTTATATTTTTGGTTTAAATAAATTAATTATGATACACACGAAACGTGTTTTATGAATAGGTTATTTTTTATAAAAATAAATTTTCAAATATTTCCAAAATTCGCGCCTTTTTTGTTTCTCTCTGCGATCATTTGCAATTTTCTAAATGGCAATCTAAATGGTTTAATTTATTTCTTTTATTATTCATTTTAAATTCAAAAAAAATCAATTAAATATTTTTGGTTTTTAATTAATTAAATTAATTATTAGACTCATGATACGTGATTTATAAACAGGTTATTTTTATAAAAATAAATATTTAAACATTTAAATTTCGCGCCACTTTTCCGTTTTATTGGTTCTTCATGTATATTATTACTATGCTCAGGTCTCGAGTTCTGCGACCTCTAACTCATCATCATCATGCACCATCATCACCATCACCATCATCATCATCTGTAGTACTTCGACTTGTTGTTGTATGGTTTACTGTCTCTAGTACGAAGTATCTTGGAGTAGTGGCACAGTGCAACAGTAGCGGTGTGTGGTGGTTGACTGAACTCTTGGCTACTTAATGTTATACTGTGTGTCCAGTCACTGGTTGAACGAGTGAGAAGGGCAAGAGAAGGGGGCAGCAGCATCAAATAGTAAGGTGTACTGTGATCGTTCGGTGACTCGATCACGCTTCCACCGTCTCTAGTCCACTACCCCAAACCAACCACAGTTTGGTTGTTGTCTGTCTGTCTGTTGTATCTATACACTTCCTCTCCACCTCCTGTTCATCATCATCTCGTCACTCACCCTCCCTCGCACCCTCCAACTCCTCTATCTCATTGCACACACACGCACACATTTCCTCTCTCCTCTTCCTCTCCATCGTCCTGTACTCTACTCTACTATACACATAGAGTAGCGTATATACGAGACAGGGCAGGACATAGAATAGAGTGGAGAGTAATCAGTCAGTCGGCAGACTTCCTCGCTGCTGGTCGTGTCGTGTTCTTCTCTCTGTGTACCTTCTCTCACATCATGTACGCTGTCTGAGAGAGAGTGTCCAAACCACGTTGCCCTCAACACACAAAACGAGCCTCAACCTAACCTAACCTAACTCAATCCTGTGTGCTATGTTGTATAGTAGACGAGGTTGTTATTGTTTTGACTGAGCGAGAGTGCGCCACCATCGACCTCCATCATCATCATCAGCACCATCATCAGTACTAATACAAAATAGTACCCATACTCTCAGTCCATACATAGTCTACTACTGTATACTACTGTGTCTCATATATATGATGATGAAAAATAGTGCGCAATAATAATAGTATCGTCTAGACTCGTCTATTACATCATCTACGCGCCAAATTATCATATCATCTATGAACAACCCTCAACACCTTTTGTGGATAACCCTTTTCGGATTAACACCTACTATACGTACTATACACTATAGTATAGTAACATCATCTATGAATAACGTCGTCAAGATTGATAGTTATCAAGAATAGTAGTGGCACAGGTGATAGGTGTGTGTGCAGTAAACAGAATATCTCTTTCAACTTTCGACTATTTCTACACAAGTTGGTCTTGTTTTGGATTATTCTGTTTGCTTTATTCTCTACTCTACTATGCATTACATTAACAACAATAACCAAAACAAAGCCTCATGAGCTTCTTCTTCTTCTTTTTATATTTCTTCATCTACGGTTTGTTATTGTGTTAGTGAGTTGTTGTTGTTGTTATGATCTACCACTACTGTGGCAATAGTCGACACTCGACTCCTGAGCGCGAGTGTTTGTCCGCGTGACCCCCCTCCTCCACCTCTATACGTACCCATACACACGTATTGTGCTCTACTATTATAATATACGGGGGCACCCTCAATAACAAACCCCAACCCCTCCCCCCTTTTCTACTTCTCCTCTCTCTACTTCTTCTGTATGTTCTCTTTCTTCTTCTTGTTCTGTTTTTGCGCTTCATTTTCGTTTTGGACTCACACTTATACACATTCACTCTCAACTCAACTCCTCTCGCTCACTACTATACATTCGTTCTCATGAGTGACAACAAAATCATGTGATTTCGTTTTGGTAGTGTGCATACGTTGTGTGCGTTTCGTTTTCGTTTTTGTTGTTTACGTTCTATTTCTACAACGTATCTTGTGTTGATATTGCTCGAATATTCCTGGAAATGAGTCATCCAATTATGACATGACGTTACGTCATTTGTGAACGTTATTATCATCACGATTCTGGGAACTTAGAAAGAATCTCAATTCTTCTCGAACCAAAGTACAAAAGAATATATTCTACTTCGTCTTCTATTTCTATACAAGCTTCCGTCCATATACGACGATATACGATCAAGAATATATTATCAAGAATATCTGGGAATTTCGTCGTCTTCTTCTTCTCTGTACAATTCAAAAGAAGAATCCACACTTTGTGAACGACTCCCTTCTTCCATTTTGAGTGATGTAAGATATAATCTACTTTCTACTACTTTATGCGCATGCCCGAATTAGGCTTCGTTATCTTATCTTTTTTCTATTTCTACTTCTTCGTGTGAGTGAAGTTTAGCTTTGTGGGATTTTATTTTGTTTTGGTGTTCTTTTTGTTCTACCTTCTGACAAGAAAGCGTCTGCTTATCTAAGAATTAATCTAGGAATTTATGGGAATTTTCTTTGTGTATTATTTGTATCTATAGAAGATTCTTTTACAATCTGATAAGAATTTTTCTCCCGGTGCGTGTGAATTTGTTTTGCGTTTTATGAATCAAAGAATATTCTTTGTTTCTATTATAGAATCAACATTCTGTTTAGTTCTCACTTATTGTTTTGATTCTTCATCGTCTTATTGCGTCACGTACTATATGAATGTGTTCTTTTTGCGCTTATCTGCGATTTTGGATCTTTGAATTTTAGCGTTAAATTGAATTTATGAAAAGGTTCTTTATGATTCTTTGTGATTCTTTATTGGGCTGTATAGTTTCCGTTTCCGTTTTCTTTGATAATGGTAATTAATTAATCATTGTATTTATGAACGGCCCATTTTTGCATGAATATTCTTACGTTACCACATCTACGAGTTTAGTTAGTCTTAACAAGTGGGAGAATCTTTTAACTTTTTACTTGATTAGTTATATTTTTTTTATTGTAACTTTGTTTATGAATAACCCTTTATTAATTAGGCACAATATGATCATGGATGATTATGAACGGTAAACTACAATGTATTCTATTCCATTTCTCATGGAACAGCTTTTATGAATGATCCTCATTTTGAGGAATAATAAAACATTAATTATCAATAGTTTAACTGAAACGACAACATTCTTTTTATGAATGGTCATTTGAATATTTGTTTTTGAAATTTGATAAGAGTCACGTTATTTATGAATAGGCTTAATGGGTTTAAATCAAGGGCTAGTTCAAGATTATGGGTTTTATTTATTTTTTGGGAAGATAATCTTGCGATTCTTTTATTAATGAACAAACCTAAATTCTATTCAATATGCCTAACTCGGTATTTACCGGTGAATTTACAAAATGGTTATTTAATTTTTATCATTATAAGAAAATCAGCAGCAGGTTTCTTTGGTTTTCTTATTTTAAAATTACGTTATTTCTGAGTGATCCCCAAAACATGAGATTAAGGTAGAAATGTATATGTGCTTTGTGAATGGTTTCTCAAATAAATTCATTAGCCGTTCTCTGGGCCCCTTTATTTATGAATGACTATACAGATTTTTGAATCTTTGTGAATAGATAACATTTTCTGATAATTTTATCACAGTTTAAGGTTTAAATGTGCGATTTGTCGATGCAAGCTTTATTACTGGTTTTCAAAAATATATTTTATTTCATATTCTTGGGCATTTTTTAATGAACGATCTCATCTGGGGTCGTGGTTAAATAGTTTTAAAACAAAATTTTTTTCATTGTAGTCAGGGTTTTTTGAATGGTAAACACATGAAGAAGAATGTTTTTGAAATCCTTTCTATGGATTTTTACCAAAGTAGCAATTACAAATAGTTCAGTGCCAAATGGTTAATCTATACATTCCTTGCCATTCTTATAGTCACTTTATTTACGAATGACCCTCAACATTTTCATAGAATACTTGTTTTTAGAAGTTTTCAATTAGAAATGACGCGGAAATTGTCTTATAAAAACGGTATATTCATCCATATTCCATTCTCATGGAGAATTAACTTTGTTTGTGAATGATTTCAATGTTATTTAGATTCTTTTTATGATTAAATAAAAGGTTACTTTATTTGTGAATTACTTCAAAGTTTTATGGATTCTCGTTTTGTTAATTATGAACTAAAAAGATTCATTTTTCTCAAATTAAAAATGGTTCACAGAAAGAATGTTTTCAGATACTTTATGATTGCCTTTATGAACGGTACCCAATTATGAATTCTTTTCAGTATTTCCTTTGTACGCTTATGAATCTTTAAAATCGGAATTATTTGTCAAAATATTACTGATATGTTACTAAGATTTTTGGGACGCTTAATTTCGCCGGGTTTTTATAAATGGTTCTCAAAAATTTTATTTGATTCTGCATCAAAGTTAAAACATAGTTTATAAATAGATTGAATTTATATTAATTTAAAAATATTTGTTGTGGGATTTATCGAAATGGTTATTCTCTTTATGCTCGTTATTAGAAAAAAAACGTTATTTATGAATGATCCCAGGCAAATTCAATAGGAGTGTAGTGTTTTATTCTTAATTAATTTTATTAACAACATTATCTTGGATTCTCAATAAAAAAATGGTGGTTCCCTAAAATTTCATTTTAGTTTACTAATGAATAAATTACTTTGTTTATGAATAGCCCCAAATACATTCCCTAATATAAATGGTTTTCCTAAATTCTGTATATTTTAATTCTCATATAATCAAGTTACTTTGTTTATGAATGGCTCAGAAATTTATTTCATCTTCTCATGTGTATGACTAGAATAGATTAGTTTGCAATGTTTTTTTCTCTCATTTTTTTGAAAGGTCCATCATGTATTACATACTTCAATTTATTCATAAATTAGTTAGCTCATTCTATGAATGGTAACCCGTCAAATTCTTTGACATGACAGGTCTCTCTCCTTTTATTTATTGCTTAATTATATTCTTCTGTTTAATTTATTTTTGTTCTGTAAATGATTTGATTCTTGTGTTAATTTAGTCACTACTCTCTACCTACATAGTTCTGTACGTATTTCAATTATTTTTATTAATTTCGTGGATAGGAGAAGTTTTACTCATCTTTGCTTGTATGTTAGAAGAATTGTGCGTAATAATTTTGTTTTTATTTCTTTGTATGTACGTACAGAAAAGTGAAGGGGAAAACCACACACACGCGTTACCTACGTTAGTTGGATGCTTCTTTTCTGTTTACTTCCCCTTCTTCTTCTGTACATCACTCGTCTTCGTCATTGACTCGAATGAGTCATTCATAGATTTTTGTGTTTATATGTATCTTAGGTTGTACTTAAAGTTTCTGTATATTTAAAAGGGCAATTCACATATGTCGTTATTAGAGAAGTTATAGCATCATCTTTTAAATGGTTAATTTTACCTCTAGTTCCTAATTACTTTCAAAACTTTTAATTACACTAACTGAACACATACATTTACATTCAGACAGTCAGAGGGAAGAAGTTAAGAAGTTAATTGCGTATATTATTTTGTCTTCTTAACAAAAATGAACAAAAACTTACCTCACCTAATAAATGAATTTGTGAGTTCTTCCGTATTCAAGACGAGCGAGTGGCAGTTACTGTATTTGTGAATGGTGTTTGCAAAGGGAATTTTTGTTGTAAACTTTTCATCGAATAGACTATGAAAAGGTTAACATTAGTATTTTAAGTTCTTTGTAAAATTTTCAAAGTATAACTATTATAGTTGCTCTTGTTCTTGATTTGTTGAATTAGAGATTGTAAATGGTTACAATATTTGTGAATAGTCCATGGAGAGATCATTCCGATTTCAATTTGAGATTTTTACGTTTTCTATGAACAGTTGTTTAGGTTTTTTATGGTTTACAAAATTTTAGAAGTAGTTGTTTCATTTTTATTTTATTGAATAATTTGGTGAAGTGTTCTGCGTGAATAAATGGTTACAATATTTGTGAATGGCTCTCTGAGAGCATCTCTCTGTTCTCTATGAGCTTGTTATTTCAAATCGATTTTAGTATGATATCTTTTTCACCATGAGTTAAAGGTCACTTTATTTTTGTAAATAACTCTCTAAGAGATTATTCCAATTGATTTTATAAAAGAAAAAGAATTGAAAGAATTTTACGTCGTCTATGAACAGACCATATCACTGTTTACAAAATTCGTTACAACTTCTTAAAGTAGTGGTCATTCTTATTCATAAGTTGTTTTTCTATGATTACATTATTTGTGAACAACTCTTATAATTATACCTCTAATAGTTTACAAATAGGTCTATTGTCTTAAATTTTGATTTTTAATTTTTTTTAAATATGCTCTATTTATATAATTAATTTATACGCATTATTTATTAAAAGCTCACTTTCACATTCAGATTAGACATATCCTCGCAATACTTACTTAAATGGTTACGTTTTATATGGAATGATTCTCTGGGCACTTATTTCAATTTTTGATCTCAGAATATTCCGTCATCTTTGAACAACTCTTTATTCTGTATTCGAAACTATTCACACTTTCAAAACATTTGTGGTATTAGATATTTCAACATCATTCATTAGGACATCAATTTTCGTCTGTAGATACTAAAGGTTACTTCCTTTATGAGAAGCTCTTTCTCTGCTAATTCCATTGATCTTGAAACTGACACAATAAAAAATATTATTCTTTAAATTTCGATTCGTTCTTTTCAATTTCTTTATAAAATAAATGTGGTGGATTTTTAAAATGGTTACTTTATTTTTGAACGACTCTCTGAGTTGCTATTATTCCAATTTTGATATATAAATCTTACGTCATTTATGAACAGAACACCTAATTCGATTCCTTAACAATTAGTACTTGATTACCTCCATTGCGTAGTCTGAGAAATTAAATGGTTACATTATTTTTGAACGACTCTCTAAGAGTTTTACGTAATTTATGAAAATTATTGCTTGAATTAATATTGGAACATGTAAAAGGTTGTTAGATTAAAAACTCAAAATATTGACTTGCTTAAATATTTCTACCTAATTTGTTCCTAGATTTTTATTTTAATGTAAACTTTTCAATTTCCAAGAAAAAACTCCAAAAACACGACAACAACAGCAATTCTTGTGACCTTAATTTCTTCTTACATTTTGTTTACCAAACTAACTGTTTTTGATGGGGTTTACTGCGTAGTAGAACTAACATTTTGACACCTACACACATGGGAGAAGTTTTTAAAAACACTCAAATAGAGCGAAAAGTCTACTATAGTGTGGTCTACTTCTTTATAATTCTGCAGGGATTTTAGATTTAATGGTTCTCTACTCTACTTCCTTATTTTGTTGTTGTTGAAGTCTAAGAAGTTGCTCAAGTTGTAGAAGTAAATACTACGCCAACTTATTTTTACAGTTATAATCTACCCACTTGAGCAAATTAAGGGATTTTCACATAGGAAGTTACATGAGAAATATAATTCTGGGAAAGGCAAAAGTAATTTATTTTTGAACTTGTTGGGTAGAAATAGTCGAAATTTACGGTGGATCATTGGAAATTTAATTGTGCTGCTTTTTGTGGTGCTCAAATATTTAAAGGTTTTCTAATTTTCTTTATTTGACATACTAATTTTGTTTTTCGAATAAAATTCTTAAATACAGTAATTAGGTAGAAATAGTTCTTGATTGTAGTTTCTGAAATATTTCCGGGATGTTTTTTGTCAAAATGTTCCATGTAGTAAAAGGTATTTTCTTCAAAAAATTATCATACTAATCTCATTTTAAGTTATTTTTCTTGGAAATATGTTAGGTAGAAATATAGGAATTTATAATAAAAGTTGAATGACCTCGTGAATATGCATCATTCATAAATGACATATTCTTTGTTTCATCTTTATCTTATCGCTACTTGTTTATCTTTTGATTGATTGATATGTCATTTGTGAATGACACATACAATATCAATGCATCTTATATATGCGCGATTAATTCATAAATGTCGTGACTTATTTTTTGTTATTGTTAATATTAATAACATTTTTTTATCTTTATTACAGAATTTAAAGTACAAATTTTGCATTGTGATATCGCAATTATCAAAATAATCGTGGGTGGATTCTTGTGATGGATCACGTGAATTGCGACTATTTCCACCTTATCAGCACTTGATGATCTTGTTGAAGTAAGAAATGAAGTGTTCCAGTCGTCATCTTCTATGGCCCCATCATTATCATCACTATCATCACACTCGTTCGTTGCATAATAACTTTAGGAAAAACAGTTGCGGAACAATTCAAGTCTGATACCATCAATTCTGCAACCTTCTCTTCGGGAACCGTCCATATAAGACGTTACCTTATCTATCTACTCATCTCTATCTATCTGTGCAGTGTTGTGTGTATGTGTTGTGTATGTTTCTAATCATATCACCGTATTTGTGAATGATTCTTTCCCAAATGTATTTACGACTATTTCAACACCACCAGCATATACAACTATTTCTACTTAATCTGTTTTAAGATCTCTACACCCAGCTATTTCAACTCAACCGGTGTGTAATTGTATCTCAATTTGTGCGCCAAGATAGGCTCCACTCGACCACCCTCAACTCATCAGCCAATGTTACTGCCTTCGGTCATCATTGCCGATACAGGTAAGAGTTTTTGTTGTTGTAGTTAAGATAAGCGGAAATTTAGGAAAATGTTTACGGAAAGATTTTTTTGGATACTTGGTCGAAATAGTTGAAATATTATTTTTTCTAAAAATTGGTTTTATTCTTTTTGGAGTATGTTCAAGCCAGCGATTCAAAAAGGTTATTTCACATATTTAGTTTTGATTAAATCTACTAAGGTAGAAATAGTCGAATAGTTTTAATCATTATTTTTTTTAAATTCCATTTTTGTTAGTTTTTGAATGGTGAGTTTTTGAATTGATTTTAAAAGGTAATTCACATATAATGTTTTTTAATCTTAGTAAGGTAAAAATAGTCGAGTGTCATTCATAAATAAAGTTATTTTAATTTTTTAAATATTTTTTAAATTGGAACTGTTTGTTTGAAATATTCATTAAAGGTCCATCAGTTGAAAATTTTTAAAAGGTACATTCAAAAATATATTTAATCTACACTTATGTTGAAATAGTATTCGAGTGTTATTCATAAATGATGTTATCTATTTTTTGAATTTTACTGAATGTACTCGTATTAGATTATACGAGATTTTTCTTTGGTTATTTTGTTTTTCGTAATTTTTCTTGTCGATGTGTGAACGACCGTTTGTCTTGATGGTGGTTTGACCTCTGAACCACCTCTCATGAACTATTCGTTCGGTGCCCTTTCGCCTTTTGCCTCGAGGGGACATGCACTTTCCCTCCTTAAGGTTAACGCTTACGTTAAGATGCGGACAAACTTTATGAACGACCCTCCAAATAAGTCCGGCTTCACGATGTTCCTTCAAATGTTAAGTTATAAGTCATCATCATCGTTATGAGTGGTCAAAGTAAATCAAGCGAAAACAGCTGCGCATGGGACAGATAGACCGAACCGCGCGCGCGTCCGACCGCGCAGGAGGGTAGTCAAGCAGTACGTAGCACTTGACATTTGACCTTTGACATACGTAGTAGGTTTGGGGGTAGGATGAGGGGGAGTTTATATATAAGACATGTGTGTGTACTAGGGTACATCGTATACAACGTATAAACTACTAGGGTGGCGCGTCTTGAAGAGGTGGTAAGGGGGAGGTCAAAGGTCAAAGGGGACCGAAAGTCTAGGGACCCCTTAGCAACAACATGCGCGAACCAATCAGACAGACATCAGACACAGATTCGGTCTGACTTTTTGATTTTCGTTTCGATTTTCTCGAGATCTGAGAGTGAGAGGGAAAATTTGAGAGGGAAAATGTGAGCACATGTGGCGATGAACTCTCAAGTTGAACCTCAAGTTGGGAAGGAGAGAACATGAGGCTCGGAAGGTTAAAATGTGCTGTTGAGGGTCTCTTGCATCGTGAGATGTAGTAGTAGGTTGATGTGCTCTACTTGTGGCGCGTTCGGAGAGACAGAGGAAAAGACAGAGGAAAAACAGAGGAAAGGGAGGAGGATGGGGGCCATACAGGACATACGTACGCATAAATATAATGATAATAAAGGTCAAAGAGAGACCGACAAAACTATCGCTCACAGACTCGAGTTTTGTGTTTATTTGAGAAAATATTTGCTGACTTGCTGAGAGGATGTGAGTGTGTTAAGATTTACATATGGTGCACTCAAGTTGATTTGAATATATTCGTATGTTTGTATGAACTCAACATTGATACATTGTAGGACTTTTTGTGGTAGTGCGTTCTGGTCGATGTATGCATTTTGATTTATGTTATGTGCGTATTGGTATTTGTGAGGATAGATACATGATATTATCGTACATTTTGATAAGATGTATGACATTCGGTACATTCATGGGTAATAAGACGTTTTTAGTTGGTAATTTGTGTTATTCGATACTACATTTCGATACAAAGTAGAGTTTGGTTTGGAAGGTTCATTATTTGTGTAATTTTTTTGATAATTTTTTTGATTAATGTTTGCTAAATTGTTTGGAATTGGTTGGAATTTGAATCAAATCTTAAAAAAGGTTACTTTCAAAATTGTCATTTTACGCACTTTAAATATGGATTTCTTTATAAATTTGCAATGGCTACTATTTTTTAAGTTTTGTTTGTTGCATTTTTTTGATACATTGTATCTATAAATTTCGCGAGTGTTTATAAAAGGTTACTTTGTTTTGTGATTTAGACATTTTAACGTGTCTTAAATACTATTTTTTTTTTAATTTAATTTATTTTTAGCTATGTTTTACATTGTTTTACATATTCATATGGCAAATAATTTCTTTTTGTTTGTCACTTTTATTTTGAGAATTGCCAGATTTAGTTGTTTTTCTAACAGGTTGCTACATTTTTTTGCTACAGTGCGCGAGGAAAGAGTTCGCCGTTAGTGCCTGTTTTAATGGGGGCTTCAACTTTAGAGTGCCCTGTGCCAAATACCCCTGGACCAAATACATGTTATTTTTTCTTATTTCATAGTATGTCCACTTCGTAATAATTCCCACTAAAAATATTAAGGGTCAGGTTATATGTAACCCTTTAACTATCAACACCTCCCACTTACGTGTTGGCATCACAGTCCAGTCTGCCTTAATGTAATTAAAATTTTTGCCAACTCAATTTTTCATTACTTTTAATTTGATTTTTATGTTATTCTGTATTTTATAATTCATTATTTTTAATTTTCTTCAAATTACCGGCCAAAAAATCAAGAAATATAATATTTTAAAGTCAAATCAGTTTATTACGACAACTCACAGTTGTACTGCATACACATAAGTGGGAGGTGTTAATAGTTGAAGGGTTACGCCTACATATATCCTGACCCTTAATATTTTTAGTGGGAATTATTAAGGAGTGGACATACTATGAAATAAGAAAAAATAACATGTATTTGGTCCAGGGGTATTTGGCACAGGGCACTCGAAAGTAGAAGCCCCCATCAAAACAGGCACAAACGGCGAACTCTTTCCTCGCGCACTGTATATGTTTTTTTGTATCGAAATTGAATTATTATTGAGTTTTCTTATCGAGGTTACTAATAGAAATTAAAAATGTATAACGTTGGCATTGTTTGTTAAAATTTGTTTGCAAAAATGTTTAGTGGCAGTTTAATATTTTCGTTTTATTGCAACAGTATCTAAGGAGTATGAAAATGGTTATTTTTAAATAGCGAATTTTGGCACATTTAGATACATTTTTTAAAACATATGCAATTATTACATTGAATATTTTATTTATTTGCTGTATATTTTGAGAGACAGCTTTTGAGAGCAGTAACTAAAGTTGTCGCAAGGTGTTCACAAAAAAGGTTTTTCATATATTTCAAACATTTTTATGCGTTTTAGATACAAAATTGAAAAGGACATTGAAATTGATTACCGTAAAATCTCAAACTAGCGCCGCGGCGCTTGTTAATTTCGTCAGCAAATTTTGGCCCAAAAACCGGTTTCTCGTAACGTCCACAGTGCTTTTTTCGCGGCGCTAGAAAACGAATGCGGCGCTTGTTTGAATGCGGCGCTTGTTAGAGATTTTACGGTAAATGGGTTTTATGTATTAGCTACTGTTTGTGTGTCAGTTTTTAGCTATTTTGTATCAAAAATTTATGTTTATGGATGCATGTTGAACTGTCCTTATCAGAGCTTTTAATAATAGGTAATTTTCATATATGCAAATTTTCTAATTTTCTATTTTAATCTTAATTATTGAATTTTAGTTTTGATTTTTGGTTTGAAGATGTTTTCGAAGAGTGAATAAAGGTTACTTTGATGATGTGAAAGAGAATAAAAAAGGTTCTATTTTATATTATTTTTGTGTATTTTTGATTCTAAGAAATTGTTATAATTCAGGAATAATTCAGGGATTCAGGAATAATGTCATATTTTTCGTTGTTTTTTGCAACAGTTTATTTGTCTTAATCTCATTATCCCTATCTAACAGGCTTATATTTTATTTGTATTTTACATTTGTCAAATGTTTGATTATGTTTCTCTTTGATCTTATTAATGGTCAATCTTCTTCAGTTTGAAGCTTTTATATGGCAGACTTAGATAATTTTGGGTATCAATTTGTTCTACTTTTGTGTAAAATATTTAAAGATATCACGTCGCATTTCAAAAGGTAATTTTATCTAATAATTTAAAGTATTTTTGATAATAATTATATTTCAAGTTCAAGGTTTTCGACATTTTCATACACGGTTATAATTTTATTGCTATTTTGTTTAAAATTAGAACAGAAAAAGTTTTATGAAATCTGATTGAAATTGATAGATCTTGTTATATTCTCGATAGTTTTGATGGTTGGTTACTATAGTTTGCTACATTGTGTCAGTTTTGGAATACTTTGTTTCGTAATTGGGATGATATTGATGTAGGTTTTTAAAAAGGTTATTTACAAAAGTCGTTTTTTTCATTTTTATATTCAAAATTTTTGCCCTATTTGTTACACATTTGAGTCAATTTTTGGGCGTATTTTTTTCGAAATTGTATAATTCGGAGGAGTATTGGTATTATTTTACAACAGGTTGCATACATTTTTTGGGTAAATATCAAAATTGAATTTAAATTTATTTACTTTTGTTTTTAATTAAAAACGTTTCATAAAGAAAAATTGGGTTTTTGAATGCTTAAATTCATTATTTATAAAAAGGTCATTCATAAAGGTCAAACTCATAAATTTAAAATTTCTATTCATTTTAGTCATAAATTGAAACATAGATCGCTACATATATTGTTGCGCTACTTTCTTGCGACATTTAAATGGATTGCTACATTTTTATTATATTACAAATTAGATTAGATTAGATAGACACAAATAGACGGATGTAGACTGTGTACAATGTCTACAAATTGCTACAAGTGTCTACATGCACTTGTATGTACCTGTACTAAATGGATACATTGCTACATGTCACGTTCGCCACAATGTGGCAATCGTTTGGTGATATTGCAACATATTTTTGCTATTTCAGTGCACACATGATCTTATGTATATAAATTGATTAATTATATTGATTAGAAAATTTTACAGGGTGAATATTAAATGTACTGGTATATGTGAATGAGTTGTTTTTTTGGTTTTATCAACCTGTATATAATACTTGGAATATAAATTGTGTGAATTAATAAGTACAAAATTATCTCTGTCTGGTAGCCTAGGGGTAATTGGGGGGATGGATGGATACACGGATAATTATGATTCAAAGTGGGCTCACAGACAGTGATGGGGTTGAACGTGTTAATTGGATTAGGTTGGAATTGATTAGTAGTACTTATATTACTTGATATATTATAATATAAAAACAAATATGGGGGTTGATGGGGTTAATTTTGTGTTCGTTCATTGAGGTTGTTGTTCTGTGTTGTTGTCGTCGTTGTATTATGTTACCAAGGGGTGGTGGATTTCGAAATTTTGTTCTTTTTTTTCGACTGAATGACGTAAATAATGATACGGGTTTTAAAAATGGAAGAGAGTTTTAAAAAGGAAGGGAGAAAGAGGAGGGGGTATGAACGGGTTAAGTACAGGGTAGGTCTATTTAGCTGATTTTTAATTATATTTTTCTTTTCTGACCACCTAATATTTATGAATCATGATCATGATGGTAATTCACCTTCGTCCTCTTGTGGAAAATATTCATTTTTTTTGTTGTTTATTTCATAATTAAGGATTTTTGTTTGTGATTTTGTGGTTTGGTTGTGTTGTGAAATTTTGATGGAATTTTTTGGTTTTCTTCTTCATCGACAGATATTTAATTGGTAAACAAAATATGTATTTTTTGTTGCATAATAAATCATAAGTCACGATTTTTGGTAATAAATTGATAATTAATTTACCCATTTTAGTTTTATGAAAGGGGAAAAGGTTGGATTTTTTGGAATATTTTTTGTGGTAACATGAGGTTTAAAATGATATGGGCGTCAAAGGGTTAATTTAATTTTATCAATCAAAGGATCGTCCTATTTTAACGGTTATTTTATTTATCATTTTTAATTTTATTAAATTTTTTGATAATATTTTCTAAAATATTTTGTCTAATTGGGTTTTAATCGTGTTAGATTTTTTTCTTGGAATATTAGTGTGTTCTAAGTGATGGGAATTTCCATAATGGTTTTATAATTATTTTAATTAATTAATTTCTCTTGATTTAATTGAGATTTAATTTATATATTTATCAGGGCTACCCACAGAGAGATTATGTACACGTGGACTTTCTGGTTTATTTTTTTCGGGGTCTAACAAATCTATGCATAAAAGTGTAGTGGTTCGGAAAGTTTCTGTAATTTTTAGCTCAAGTGGAAAGTTTATGGAAAGTTGAGTTATTTATTGAACTTGTTTAGTATCTTTGTGAATAGAAGATATAATGTATGAGGGCGAACAGAGTACAGCACGTGTATCACTTGGTTAATTAGCGTGTGTTTGTCTGTCTGTCTGTCCTTCCACAGATTCGGTACATTCAGTGCAAAGTGTGCCATGGATCATTTATCATGTTCATGCCTTCATGTCTAAGGTTTCCGATTTGCCTTTCGTTTTGCTACACCACAAAGTCAACTTTCCATTTGAAATGAAAACCATTTGTTCGCTCATTGGTCTAACAAAACTTGTGTCTCTATTTAGGGATTCTCTGTGTTTAGAATGTTTCTTTAATGGTTCTTGTTGCAATTTTAATGGTGGTTTTGTTACGGACTTTATGAATGACCCAACACTGAGTGACCATTTGTTGGGTTGATAATCATTGATGATGGTTTTGTGGTTGTGTTGTTGGTCAGTGTTCGATCATTAACGCGTGAGCTAATGATCTTTTTTTGCTTGCTGGGGATGGGGCGGAAATGAGGATAGGGGGTTGAATGTGTTAATTTTTTGCTATTTGTATGCTATTTGTGGATGACTCATTTTGGGATTTTTACAAGGTGGTTTATTTCTTGATTCCACTGTTGGTTTTTAAAAAGGTTATTCAAAATTTATATTCCCGCTTATATATTTCAATTTAGATTTTAGATTTATTTTCCAGGGGTTCTTCATATATGGCGTTAAGTTGTTAATTTATTTGAATTTTTAAAATTAAGTTTGTTATTAGCTGCATTTAAAATGGTTTTCTCGCCAAATTTGTTTTTCTATGTCTAGTTCATATATGACGTAATGATTTTTAATTTGAATGCATAAAAAAATAGATAAATATTCTGGAATTTCAAAATAATCTGCAAGACTTCTTCGTTGTAGACTTTTCCAAAAGGTTTTCCCGCTAATTTTTTTAAAATCAAAAATTTTAGAAATTCTTGTGTATGGTTTATTTATATATGACGTTACGTTTTTATTTGTAAATCACCCTGTGCCCAATTTCTTTTCATGTCTCTATTTGATTCTATGTGTTTCTCTGGTTATTCTCAATTAACTTTTGGGATCATTTATCTTTGTTTTGGTTTTTTCGTACTGTTTTTTCTGTTTTTTTTTTGTTGGATCTTGATGATATCCTAGAAGCGAACAGACAGACACTTACGGAAAGTTTCCATGAACCGTGCCATGGGGTTAATTGATGTTTTTGGAATTGGGATTTATGATAATAAAGAGATGAGAATATGGAAGAGGCCAGATGGGGTTAAGTTTCCTTGAAATGCGTGTTTCGATAAGTAAAAGGTTTTAATAATTTTAAATATACGTTAATTAAGTTAAGAAATTAACCCATTGTGTCTCTTATCTTAAATTTTATTATCTTTATAATATTATTATTTATTAGTATACGGATTAAATTAGCTTCTATCGTTATTATTACCCTTAATTAACCCTTTCACTCCCTTCCATTATTATCTCTATTTTTGTGGTTATTTATTTCTGCTGACGCTGACGTTTAATTGAAGTTTTCGCGCTTTTATCTAATAGAAAAAAATATCGAATCGAATCGACCACACATTCTATTAATGACCCTTCTCTTCTCTCGCTTTTGTATAGGGTGGTTTAATTTAGTAGAGAAATATTAGGGGTTGGGGATTTTTATGGTGCACCCAAACAATGTTTGATTGTGTGGTCAGTTTGCCTGTTTGTAATTATAGCCTTTTAGTGTTTGGTAGTGTGTTGGGGTCATTAGCGACCCTATACGTACTACTGCACACTAATGGGTCTGGATGGGGTGTGATGGTGTCTGTGGATGGCCCCTCTGTGCGATAATTGCACAGATAAATCGATCATTCATCATCGAGAGATGTCTGTCTATGGAAACAAAACAGTCTCATTTTGGTTTTGGTCATTTTGGTACATGACGAAGAGAAGACAACGATTAATTTCAATTACGAGTGTCTAGTGTGTGTTTGGTTGATTAACCCATTGTGGTTCGTTTTGGGTCTCACTTTTTGTGTGTGTTAATTCACTAATTAGACTTGACATTTGACGTGCAGGGGTTAAGTGGGGGTTTTGTGTTCTGTTGTTGGTTTTTACACACAAAGAAACTTTTTTGTATTTGGTTAATTTGGGTGCGTGGGATTTTAACCCATTCAGAGACAGATGGTGCCTGTGGTTAAATCAAAGTTTGTGTGTGTTCTATTTTTGGATCGGTGATTAATCAAATGTGTGATTAAAGGTTATGTTGTCTATGAATAGTTTATTATATGATTAAGGCATTTCTTACAAGGTAATTTAATTTTATATATCTAAAATTTTATAATTATTAAAAGTTTAAGCACATTTTAAAGATTGTGTTGGTTTTTACAAAGTAACATTTGTTTGGCTGAAATTTGGGTTTATGAGATTTTTTAAAAATTATTTAAGGATATAAACATGCTACGTTATTTATGAATAGGTTACTTTGATAATTTTTTAATAAAATTTTTTAAAGGTGATTTTACTTTATTTTAAAATTGAGTGAATTGATTTCTTGTCGATTTTAGTGTTTGAGTTGGTTTTTACAATGCAACAACTGTTTAATTAAATGGCAAAAATTTTTGGTACGTGGGAATATTTAACCCATTGAGGCAAAAATGTACAAGTTAGATAAGTATGTGTGTCTATTTTTGGTATTCAATTTTTGTTATTAAACTTGTTTTTTTGCAAATTTCGTTTATAAATGGATACTTTATCTATGAATAGCATGTTTTGAAGTTTGTTTTTTATTGAGAATTATAAAAGGTAATCTGATCTAAATATTTTTATTTTTGATTTATATAAAAATATTTTCGTATTAATTGAAATTTTCATGTGATAGGGTTGGTTTTTACAAAACAACTTTTTGCTTAAAATTTGGGTTCTTATGAATTTTGTCAATTAGGGACAACATAAACGTTCCGGTTAAATCATTGATTTATTCATACATATGTTCATTCACTTCAAAAAAGGTTACTTTATTTATGAATTTTCATTTTTTGGAAAACTCGCAAACGGACTTGATACAAGGTTATTTAATTAATTTTCTTTTTATTAATTCAAAATATTTAATATTTTAATTTTTGTTAAATTTATTAATTTATTTATATGCTAAACTTGATCTAATTAGATAAAAATAGCTATCCACTAACAAACTCATTCACAAATATAGTATACTTTACTTTAATCCAGATTTGTACAAACGTGCTTTTACCCTAAAATGCTCGATTTAGCTTAATCAAATATATTAACGTTGTTGTCTTTCTCTCACCTCACTTAACCTTTAGTCACCTTTGGTCACCTCTCACCACCGTGCACGGTCAAAGCAGCAAAAGCAACAGCAGTAAACAGCAGCAAAAACGAATAAGATAGATAGAGTAAAGTTGAAGTGAGAGCAAAGGGAAAAATGTCAAACATTCCCGGAATGTGGTCATGTGAGAACGTTAATGTGTGAACAACAGGGTGGCTCGTTAAAACGACCTCTCTATTATAAGTATACTATTACGTAACGTAATTTATGAATCACCCTGTGTCTGTCTGTCAGTCGGAACTTGGGGAGAGAACTGATTACTCGGACTTATCTCATTACTACTTGTAATGCGACGTTTAACATACACAGACAGACACCGACACTAGAGAAAACACTAATCAAATCGATTTCTTCCACTCAACTCGAAATCCCCCTAAAATATATATGCCACTTATAGTAATACTTAAGATAACTAACTTTATGAACGACCCCCGCTCTCTTCCGATAACACCATACATTCATGTATGTAGTATAAATACAGGGTGGTTTGTTTTATAAATTGTAAAAGTTTAAAGAGGAGAAGAAAATCTTTGCTGATTCAACAAACACAAACAACAAACGAGGTCATAAAACGTTGGTGTGTGTTTGTGTTTGTTTGTAATAAAAGTCGCGACCAGACTCAGACAGACACAGTTTCAAGTCTGAGAGTGTGCGAAGGAAGTGACGAAAGCGATAACAGGGTGGTCCGGAACAATGAGATTTGGGCATGGGGGACAATAGAATGGATTAGAAATTGAATAAATAATATGAAAAATTAAAGTAGAGTTAGAAGTTAGAAGTTAGTAGTAAGTTAGATGTTAGATGTTAGTTGTTAAAAGTTAGCTTTAGAAGTTAGACGTTAGAAGCTAGATGTAAGTTAGAAGTTGGAGGTTAGATGTTAGTAGTAAGTTAGTTGTCAGAAGTTAGATGTTAGACATTAGTTGTTATAAGTTAGATGTTAGTTAGAAGTTAGACGTTAGAAGTTAGAAGTTAGTTGTTAGACATTAGTTGTTAGAAGTTAGTTGGACGTTAGATGTTAAAAGTTAGATGTTAAAAGTTAGATGTTAGTGGTAAGTTAGAGGTTATGTGTTAGATGTTAGAAGTAAGTTAGATTCTAGAAGTTAGTAGGAGTTAGAAGTAAGATGTTAGTTGTTAGAAGTTAGAATTTAGATGTTAGTTGTTAGAAGTTAGAAGTTAGAAGTTAGAAGTTAGAAGTTAGAAGTTAGAAGTTAGTTGTTAGATGTTTTTTGTCAGAATTAAAACCCAAAAATAACTAAATTCATACGAATCACCCTATCCCACCAAAAGTTTGTAACCTCAACCTCACGATTCTTGTCTCGTCTCGACTGTCTATCTCTTTCTGTCTCTTTTCTCGCTTATTTGAGCGCTCAATGAACCGAACACACCACCACCACCAAAACCGCACATTTGAGGTTGAAAGGGTTAATAAATCTTGTATGAGACGCGCCAGACAGAAACGGGGGACAAAAAAAAGGGAGACAAGAAGAAGAAGCTATCAATGAATTACGCGTACAGGGTGGAAGTTAATATATATGATCATTCAATCGACTAATAGGTTAGTAAGATTTACGATTATTGAAAGAATATTCTGGTTTCACGAATATTTCCTTTGAAAAACAATTTATAATATTTTAAATGGTACTTTTTCTCGGAATTCTCTTACGAATTCTCTTCAACAATTCCACACTCTAAATGAATGCTCATCTCTTTTGTCTGTGTTTGTATAATAATATTCTTTATATTCATTTTCTTGTTTTACTTACGAGTGCAGTGCAGCAGCAATCGATCAATCATGTATTGCAAGAATATTCTCTCGATGAGACTGTCAGACAATGAATGAATGATTATTGCTTGCTTGCTCTATGTCTATTTCAGATTCGTGATACCTTTCAACGGGTATTGGGCGATTTTAAAAAATTTTATCATGTTTTAAAGAATTGATAAAGAATATTCTTTGTTTTTTGTAGAACATTCTGTAAATGTAATTCAAGAATAATAATAATTTTCCTTTAGTTAATTTTCCTGTCTGGTCTGAGTGAGTGAATGTATTTTCGGTTTTTGTCTGACGCAGAAAAGTTCGAAGTCATTTCCTCTCTTCTTCTATTTATTTATTTGTTTTTTCTATTTGGTTCTTCTTCAACTTTTTTGTTTTGTCTAGAATATATTTTGAATAATTATTTTTCTTTGTTTTTGAGGAATGTTCAGGATGAGGAATATAAAAGGTTATTTTATTAAAACAATAGTTGATTTTTAAAATAATTTTAAATAAAAATTTTCGATTAGATTTAGCAGTACACAATTTAGATTATGCACAGTTCAAGTTTGAGAAATGACGAAATAATTTACGACCAGATGGTTTCTATGCGGACTCTCAGATTTTAATGAAAAAATTACAGGATGTTCAGGACCATATGAATAGGCTAAGGTTAAATTTTTATGACCATTTGGCCAGTGGTTCTCGAGTTATAAAATTCCAAAGTTTATTATGCGCGCCATTGTTGTTGGGCTTTTGACATTGGCAAACTCGTGTCTGTTCGACTGCGTGCGCCCGCAGAGAAAGAGAGTACACGCGAATCCTTCCGCTACTAACCCAAACTGTGCTTATGATTAACAACTCATCCTCGTACTTGCTAACATATTTCGACATTTATTCATTGAAAACATTGCATCGACAGAAATGATAATCTTCAGAATAAAAGAAATGCGAAAAACAATATATTATTTTACACCATGAGCATCTAATGAAACCATCTTTGTCACAGTCTCCCATACCACAACTTGCCAACTCATTTCTATGAATCCCAAATGCAAACTCAACTGGGTTCGTGATTACTGGTGGCAACTTACCGTGAAAAGTTGGTCCACCTTTTCACGGTAAGCGACACTGTCGTCCTCACCTGAAGCAATCTTTGATTTTAACTCAAAGAACATAGTCCTTTTCATTCCAGTTTGATTATTCATTGTTTTCCACGACCATTTTGGATGTGCTTTAATTTGTTCAATGTATTTTGAGATAGTTTCAGAAGCTATTGGTTCTGGTTTGCGTTTTTTAACTGGAGGAGTTGGACTATATGATGAATCTGAAGCTTGAGTAGAAGGAGCAGACATTTGAGAGAAAGATTGTGAGAGCGAATGAATTGTGTCTTCAATTATGTTTGATGAAACTTGTCCCAAAATCTCATCGTCAAACATCTCTTCATTTCCATCATCATCCTTGTCATCTTCATGTATCGAGTCATCATCATCGCATTGGTCAAGAATTTCAGTGTAATCACCGTCGAAAAAGTCATCTAGTCCTGTAACAAACATGTCCACAGTCTGCAGTTCTTCAGCAGTGGCCTCACCGGTAACACTCGTGTTGTACTCCTCGATGAGTCGCAGAATCAGTTCTCTAATCACTCGATTCTTATCCATATTCGTTGTTTGATACAAAACGCAAAAGTGACGAATTTAACTTACAGAGCACCTTTGTTTACAAACAAACAGCTGTCTGGCAACTCTACCAAAACATGTGTATAACTAGACTGTTCATCAAAGTTGTTACCTAACAAAATACAATCAATTGCTGCAATTATCTGAAAAATAATCAAAATTTGAATATTATTTATTCTAAGTGTTTAAAACTGGCTATGTATTCATTGCGTATCAACAGCGAGACGCCGAATGTGCATCTGGGTGTTGAGGGTGCAGAATGGACAGCAAGAGTGGAGTGTATGCGCGCGCTTGGCGACACTAAAAGCGTGCTGAGATTTGTGAATATATTAAACTTTAGAATTTTATAACTCGAGAACCACTGGCCAAATGGTCATAAAAATTTAACCTTAGCCTATTCATATGGTCCTGAACATCCTGTAATTTTTTCATTAAAATCTGAGAGTCCGCATAGAAACCATCTGGTCGTTAATGGTTTTTAATTTATTAGAAAGTCAAGTTGATTAGAATTCATAGTTTAATGGTTTTTTAATAGACAAGAGATAATAAAGAGTTGAATGGATTAGAATAGATGTTTTAATGGTTTTTTAGGAAATAGTTTTTTGTAATAGAAATAATTTTTCTGCATGAAAATATAGCTTTATTTGGTTTTGTAAATTATTTTATTTTCTATTTTCTGAACAAAAGAAGGATTATCTCCAAACAATAGCGTTTTTTAAAAGTGATATTTTCCTATTGTTTCGCGATAACCATTCGTTTGTTTACGATAATGTTTGCGTGCGTATTCTGTATTTTTTAGTTAGTTAGTTAGTTTGTCTGTTTGTTTGTTTATGGAATAGATTTGTTTGCACAATAGAATGTTTGATTTGTAATATAAATCGTGAGCATCCTGTAGATTTATTTGTTCCTTTGTTGAGTTGGTTCATTGTGCGAAAGTACTGCGATGCGATGATGATCGAATCGATGCTCATGCAAATTCATGTTCAACATTCAACATCAATCACATGATGAGAGGGGGTACTGGCACACACTGCACTACTATTTGAGTGTGCATTAAAGTTGATGGTCCGATAAGTGAGTACTGAATCACCCTGTAAAATTCGTGTGCGAGTCTGTTCATGTCTGTCTGGGAGTAATAATCGCGTGAGAATCAAATCAAATTGACAGGACACAGAGGACGGACAGACGGACAATGCAAACACAGACAAGACATTGTTTGTATTGTCTCGGTGTAGTGTACTGTACTTTACTAGTGGCGACAGGTAGGGTAAAGGTGGGGGTGGAAATTTGGAGGTGGGGCGATTCCGAACCCCCAAAAATTTAAAGATACTTGGAAGGTAAATATAAAAAATCAAACTTTTTTGCTAATGGTCATTCATATAAAACGTATTCATGTTGTTTTTGTTTAACGGGAACGATCAGATCCAGCTTTTAAAAGGTGATTTGTAAATTTAAATATTGATACATTGTAGCAAAGTGTTCAATTTTTTTTGTAAAACAAAGCTGCGCATGCTTTTTTAATTGTGAAAATAATTAGGAGGAACGTGCTGAGGTTCTTATAAAAAGGTTATTCATTTACATTATTTTTTAATGATTTCTATCAATATTTATAATTAGATGTCCAATTCCTGTTAATTCTATAAAAGGTTTTCTTAATATTTTAAAATTTTGGGATTTTTTAAATGTAATTAATCATTTTGGATATTTTGGTTTTTGTTTTTTTTCGTATATGATAAAGTAGAAATTCAAATAATAGTTACCAGTTAAAATTTATGCAAAAATTCGGCGAAAAATTTGACATCCGATTTCCAAAAGGTTTTATTAAAATTATTTTATATTTTGATTTTAATTAATAAAGTATATTTTTCTTCTATTCGAGAATATTTGAGTTTTTCTCATGTTTAATCTGTTGATTATCTGCTTCAATTAAAAGGTTATTATACAAAATACATTTATTAATTTGTAATTAACATTCATTACCTGTTTTGTTTGAGATGTTCAGTTGATTTGATTTTTGAATAGATTTTTTTTATTAGAATAGCAACAATTATACAAAACAAAGTAACAAGTCTTCCTTTTCTTTAACTTCTCAATCTTCTACTTCTTCATCATCTTCAAAGAAAAGTCCGCACGATTGAGTGTTTTTGTGTGTGTACGACTTTGCATACTATGTTTAAGAAGTTTGTTAAGTTACTTGTATTCTCGATAGATTTGAATACATTTTCGTGTATTTGAGAATTTTGGTGTTATTTAATGAACGAGCGCTCGTATACGAGGAGTGGTTCTTCTTTAGAGTCACCCTGTAGATAGATAGTTCGTCTTTTTGGAGAATGACCGAACAAGTGAGTGATGCTCATAGACAGACAGACCGAACTAATGTACAACGTGAAAGAACGAACGAATAACAAGTTGAATGGCGCGAAAGCAACAACCGAAGGCCACTGACTTCTAAGTTCATACCTACTTCTTCTTTTTAGTTGGACGTTCTCCCTCTCGATCAAACTTACCGGGCGTTCTATAGTGAAATTAACATTCTACCTTACTTTCAAAAGTAATACCAACATTGAATCACTCTGTATTCTTTATATATAAGAAGAGGGGGTTTACCTATGTCTGTGATTGTGTGATTATTATTGTAACCTGTTGCTGTGATCGTACGCATATATTCTGTGTTTGTGCTTATATATATGAAAGTGCTTGTATGGAAGGAACGGACGGACAGAATGACAACATGGTAACAATAACACAACACAACAACACAATCAAATATGATCATATTAAAGGTCACACTTCTTTTGTGTCCAATTCGGTCAATTTTGGTACTAGTGATGATGATGGTGTCGTTGAATAAAGTTTTCGGGATTATTTAGTTTTGATATTTGAAATTTTTTGCGAAAAATTGCGCATGTGAATTCATGGCAAACATTCTTCATTCCATAAATAATTTGTTATTTAATTGTTCGTACGATTTCGAGTTGCAAATGGTGAAATTCTCTTGTTTTGATTCGTTTCAATATTCGCGATATTTGTGATGTACTTTTTATGAGAGCGCATGCGTATTTTCAAAATTTTGGTGTTATTTTTAATAATCTTTTTCGAAATTATTTAATTGATTATTGTTTAAGTTCGATTCAGTATTTCAAAAAGGTTATTGATTAAAAAATAATTATTAAAGTATTCATAAATCATTTTTTAAATAATTCTGTAGTTTACGTATGTGAATTTTTTTCTATTAAATTTTTACATTATAAATAACACATTGGTACGTTCGAGATGGAGATGGTGATAATCAGCTTATGTTGATTATTTTTGATTTTAATTCGCGATGCACTTGATGTACTTTTTGTGTGTGCACGCATGCGTAGATTTATATTTTTTTTCATTGCGAAAAGGGAAAGTCTTATCGTTGCAAAAATCTTAATCACTATCTTGATCATTAAATCTGTTTTTTGCACTTGGATTATGAATAATTTGAAATCTATTTTTTAGTATATGCGAATTAATAAAATTTTAAATTAGTAAAAAGCACAACATTAAATTTTAAAAGGTTATCTTATATTATGTATTTTTCTAAATTCTTCTGAGCATGCGCAGAATTTTGTGTGCTACAATGTATCATCTTTTGATCGTGTTTTCGCAAATCTTGTTTTTGTTAAGTCTTACATTGCGTCAACCTAAGAATGAACTTTTCTGTCTGTTCATTCTTATAAGAAGATTCATACAAGGTGATTCAATATTTAGATTAAATTCAGAAAGTCGAATGGGAATTTTCTGTATTTTTTTACTAGTCACCCTATATATGAAAAGATCAGACAAACAAATTTAAATCTCCAGACTGGGAGCGTTGAATCACTGCCAGATAGATCAAGAAGGGGTTAATTTTAGATTTGTTTTGACTGAAGAAGAAGAATTGGGTGGTTCACAAAAAAAAGAAGTAAAATAGGAAGTATGGGGTTAATTTTTATATTTTTACGGGGACACCCAATATATTTGAGTAGATGACATCAAGCCACAATAACAAAAACAAGTATACTATATACATTGTATATTATATGTTACACCTTGGAATGGATAGATACGATGGCTACAAAGGTGTTGTTAACCCCAGAGATAGGTTGTTGTTATTACTGTGAGAGATGATATCGAATTGTAATTATCTCCATGGGAGTTTTTGAAATGATGGAAAAGTGTACAGAAATGGACTTTTGGGGGTTAACAAACAAACAAACAAACACAGTTGGTCTATTTGTGGTGGGGGTCTCGAGGGAGAGAGATGGATTGGATTTATTATTAGGATAAAGCAAAATTCTTTGGATTGTAACGTATTTTATGAATGGTTCATTTTGTAAGGAAACTTTTGTTTTGATCTAATATGTGATCTCGTATATATGTGTTATATAAGAGAAAAGAGGGAAAATTGGACTACGTGATGTTGTGCTTGTTGTTGTGACTTGTTGATATGTACGTTAGGTTGTTAACCTACTGTGTTAGGTTTTATGGGGTGATTTATTAAGGACTTGTTGCTTGCCATACAAATGACCTTGAATGGGTTAAGATGTTTGTTTGTTTTGGTATTTAGTTTTTGAAGATGTTTATTGGGTGGTTATTTGAATCAGTTTATTCAAGGTATATTATCGTGAATCATAAATCTTCTTTATAAATGGTTTTTAATAAAATAAAATTAACGCTTTAGTTCTTGTTGTTTTATATTTGAGTCAAGTTTGAGTTACATAACCAGATCCCCACCAGTTTTTAAAAGGTAAATTTTTATCCTTTTTTGGATTTAGAGGGTTAATTTTTTTATTTGGGTTTTATTTTCAATAATTTATATTTGAATTCTTTTTTTAATTGATTTCTAACTTTTCATTTTTTCTTAATAGGTAAGCAAACGTCTTTCATTTTCTCTGGGTTTCAAAAATGTTTATTGGGAACATTTTTGATTGGATGTTTCTCGGAAAGTTTCTCGCGAAGTAATTGAACATTGATGCGGAACAGTAAGATTTTTGTTTTTTATTTTGTGTTGTTTTTTGCAATTGGTCCATTTAGATGTTTGAAAAAAGGTTCATAATTTTTTTTGTAGTTTTCAAAATATTTCTTGGAAGTTTCTCATGCATTTCTTAGTATGTTTTCTGAAAATTTTCTTTTGTGATATCTTTACAAGTAGTTAGTTTGTTAAATGTTAAATTAAATTTTGAATTCTATATTTGCTAGTTTATTTGAAAAAAGGTTATACTAATTTTTGCATTATTTTCGAAAAAAACATTTCTTGTTTTTTCGCAATAGCTTAATTTAGACTATTTCGACATTAGTTGGCCTTTTAAAACTTGTTTATCTCATTTATCATTCATACACCCTCTCACAACCTTCGTGGTCGGCTTAACCTTTAGAGATGTCTCTTCGAAGAAATAGACACAAATTAATCTTTTTATTTTGTGTACGGGTTTTACTATTAAAAGACTTGTGGGCTTTCTGGTATTTTTCCATTTTCTTTATATTAACCAGAAAGACTTTCTTTTTCTCTTACAAATGGAATAATAAATGTGTGTACTGTCTCTCTGTACAGGATCTAAAAATATCCTCACTTTTTTCGGATGGTTATATTTAGTTGGTTTGTTAGATTCGTAACATAATATTACCAACAGAAAGATACAAAAATTTAATCGAAACCAGACCTGTGTGTGTTTATTAGGTAATGAGAAAAGTTTACAAAATTTCTGTAATTTAGACATGAGATGGCATTTATGAAAACTTTCTTGATGACCTAATAGTATGACATAACATTTAATGATGAGTAGACCATGATTGATAAAAACTGGGTGATCCTAAAATTTTTGTCACTTTTATTTCGTTAATTAAATGGTTGTTAAATTATGTTTTTCTATTTTTACTTTATATGTGCACAATCATGTTGATTTAATAATTGGGTTAAAATAGACGTAAGCGGAAATTTCTGTGAGCATGCGCATTTAGGTTCAATCTAAATTCTTCTTCTACTATGTACTATGTCAACGAAAGACGTCATTTGATTTTTAATTTGATTTTGTCTGCGTATTTTTTCCCTCCTGACTTTGCGTCTGGAATCGATAACCCAACTTAACCTGGTTTTTGTTTGTTTGAAGTGTTGTGATGCAGGGTGAGCAATTGAAATTATACTGCGCATGCGTACGTGCGCTGGTGCATTTTCTGGTGCAAATATACTCATGCATATGTAGTAGTGGTAGTGAGCTAAAAATAGAAACATTATGCGCGCACAAGATACTATACTTGTTGCATCATACTTTCTATTTGATATTTTTAAATATAAAATAAACATTTTGATACAAATGTAGCAAATTAGTGTGTGACTGAATAGATTTAATAGAGATTTATTTTTATGTTCATTATTTTGTTCAAGATGGTTTAAATGGTTACATTATTCTTAGATTTGCTACAATGTAGTTTTTTGTGATTTTTTGAAAATTATCTTACAATTTTATTCATCAAATACTTTATAGCATCATTCTGGTGGCTCATTAAATGGTTACAATATTAAGAATTGCTACAGTGTAACAGGCTATTTCAAATTAACATTTTAAAGAGATTTTGCTACATTTATTGATTTTTAACATTAATTAAATGAGCTGGGAAATTAGTGGGCTTTTCAATGATTATATTTCAAAAATATTTCCGAAAACTTTCCCAGTCCAACGAATCAAGGGTCATAACCGTGGATATACATATATCAATACATCTACGTCTCTACTGCGCATGTGCGTCGTACCTTCCACAATACATTTACCCGACACGACGACGACAACAACCACAATTTTCAAAATTTTCAAAATTACTTTAATTTAGTTAGATTTGAATCTGAATTGATACAATCCTGTAAAGCGATACTTTAAATAAAAGGTTCATTTAAACAATTTTCTACTAGAACTTCTTCAAATTGCTACTTTTGTTTGTTTTGTTAAAATTTTGCTACAGTTTGATTGGGTTTTCTATTTATTGTTTGAATACATTGAATAATTAATGATTGTGATTTTTAAATGGTTATTTTTAAAATTAATTTTATGACAAAGATTTTTAGGAATATTCGGTTATTATCAGCCAGATTATTCCTTTGTTCTGTTTTCGTTGCAAATTTGTTAAAAAGGTTTTTTGTTTAATAATTTATAATTTTTTGAACACCTTGTTGTTATTTGAAAGAGGGATTCCTCAGGAATTTGTTTTCAACTCGCAACAAACATTATTCATTCAAAGAGAGACTTTTGAACTATTCAAAAACAAAAAACACAAATACAGACTGTTGATTCAAGTCGTATTATCATTATTTGTCGGATTGAACAGGGAGACAAAATAACAGGATACAGGGTGATTATTTATTATTATGTAATTTGTTAAGTAATTAGTTATGTAATTAAGTACTATTCATAAGTGACGTAATGGGGCGCCCTGTATCGATCATTCACACTACTAGTAATAATGAGTAGTAGTAGTGAGGCGTCATTGTATCCGGAGGTATGGCGCCCTCCGAATGTGATGGCGCCGGGCGTCATTTTGTTGTCTCTCTTTTGTTTTTCATCTTTTTTGTTTTGTTTTGTGCATTCATTCGCGTTTTCTGTTTGTGTGAAATGTGTTTATTTATTTTTGTTTGTTTTTTGTGCTTTTTTACTTGCTCTTCAGTCAGTCGTGATTACATCTCTCTCGTCTCTTCTCTTTTCACATGATTTTTGTGCACCCTGTATTTATGTGAGAACGAGAAAGGGAATGAACTAATTAACCCTTTCAGTGGCATGTTATTTGGTTGTCTGTTGAATTATTATTTGGTTACATTGTAACTATTTCTTTGTGTGTTTGAATGTGTAGAGTGTTGTATGTAATTTGTGTTTTCCTTTTGTTGTTTTGGCTACATTTTCTATTGCAAACTCTGATTGCATATGTCTTTGAAAGGTAATTTGGCTACTTTTTTTTTTTTTTTTAGTTACTTTGTATCGCAATTGGTAATCTTGTTTATGAATGGTACTTGCAATTAGCTATTGGCTGCGTTTTTATATATTGCCTGTTGATTATAGTTCTTAATTTTTTCGTTATTTCGCAGTCTTTTTTAATTGGTTATCTTATTTATGAATGACCCTTGTCATTTTTCGCCCATTTCAAGAGATTTAGATTCATTTTTTTTCCAATTGAATGTTTTGTCTTTTATTGAATCGGTAAAAATATATTTTTTTAATGATGCATTTTTGGGATTTTTAATTTTTCGCTTCATTTTTTAAGCAATACATGTGGATAAATTCATAACTTTCACCGCTTGGTTACTTTTAGACAGGTATCTTCAATTATTCTTTAATGAATCACCTTATTTGAGATTGTGATCCCGCTTTTGGTAATTAATAATTAAAGATTTGAAATTTGAACATTCACCGTTCACTAAGATGGAAGTTTAATATCGGTAGAACTTTATTTATGAATGATCCACTTTAGGAATTCAACATTTTGTATATGAACGACACTTCTTTATTAGCTAATTTGTCAAGATTATTAAAATTTTGCACTTCTCGCATGTATCTGCAGAATTTCAAAGGTATTTTAGATATATAATCTTGCTATCAATTTTTATCATAGTATTTATGAATAGCTCTCCATTCTCTCTTATTAGCTGAACTTGATTGGCTGTATTTGTTTTTCTAAAAATTGTTACAAGTTCTTTGTATTGATTTGTTTTCCCCCTATTTTTTTAAAATTAAAATACTTAAATAGGGACAAGTATTATCCAATCGAAATGTCTCATTTTAAATGGTTTTATCTACTAAAACAAATTTGTTTTTTTGTACAAATTTTTAATTTATTCCTGTTTCAGGATATTACGCCATTTGTTAGTTGTCGATAGAATGCATCTAATTTAAAAAAGGTCATCAACCAAAAAATTTTAATTATTAATTTTCTTAATTGAAACAGAAATGTCACAGACCCAAAAGTTTATTTGATTAATGAGAAAGATAAAATTGAAATTGAGAGAGAAATTTCCCTAGAAAGATGGCTTATCTAGTCGGAAAGATCTTGGACAGAATTTGTCATGGGAGAATTGTTTTCTTTATCAGATTTTGGCATATTAGTTATGGAGATTTTTCTTTGATTTTAAATTCAAATTTCTAGGAAAATTTTGTGAACTTTCTGAACGATCATTTATGCATAACATTTGATTATGATCTGGAATTTGTTAATCGTAAATTTGACTTTTAGACGAGTTTATTTTTGAGTAGAGTAAATAGTAAATAGATACATAGAGTCTAAAAGTGATCAAATTAAGATACTGAGAAGAAGAGGAAGCCAAACATGTTCACTTAACCAGAAAAAAGAACAAAACTCGAGAGCTTAAGTTCATTTCTAGTGCAGTTTGTTTTATTTTATTCATTATTTTTCCGGCGTGGCTTTTCCTTACATAACATGCTTACGTAATCATTTTCCTCGGCAATTCTCCTCCAACAAGACTGAGAACTTTTAAAATGGTTTCGAATTTTCTTTTGTATGTAAAGTTATTTTTATATTATTTTTATTTTTAAATTTACTTTCTTTACAAAATTTCGAGTTTAGTACATTTTTTCATTTCTTTTTGTTGGTTGATCGTTACGGAAAAAATCAATACAATATTTATGAATATTTCATTATCTAATTTGCCGGGGAAAAGTTAAAAGGTTTTAGCAATTGTTTTTGTAGTTTCTTTATTGTTTTTTTTGCATATTTTTTTAAAATCATTGTTTGAAGAAAGGTTAATTATTAGTTAGTTTCTAACTGGTTGCCGTTTTTGTAACTGGTCACATGATTTTTAATTTATTGTTCAAAGTAATAAGTGAGATAGGATGAACAATGGACAGTTTTAAAAGAGTAAAATAAAAATTAAACATCAACAAAAATATTATGATAATGCTTTCAGCAAGGAGATGCAAATTGAATATTTTGTCCTTCAAAATTGTTGCTACGGAGTTTTAATGCGCATTTTAGAAATTCAAATTAAGATTTTTTCGAGTTTATGTTTTAAAAAGGTATTTCGTTGAAAGTTTTTGTTCTTTGGTGAGTTTCAAAAAATTATGCTCAAGTGAATCGTTTTTATGACTGGTTACATTTATTTTTTAGATATTAAATATTAAATAAATAGACTTACATGATTTACTGCTAGAATTTTTTTCTGTGAGTCCTACTCATAAATAACGTTACACTCACAAGATTTATTTGATCTGTCTTGTGTTTTTGGTCCTCTTTGATCTTATAAAACTGGTTTATTCGGAAAATAAATGTCTTATCTCTTCAATCTTGCTTGTTGTTGTTGATCTGTTTAGTATTCTGTCACTTGATTTGTCATTTCAGTTTTGTTTTCAATCTTTTCAGTCCTCTGTTGACAGCTGTTCAGTTCAGTTGGATATCAAAAGGTATAAATCTTATTAAATTTAAGCATAGATTGCAGAAATTTGTCTTATCTTAGTTTTTATGTTGGTTTGGGTTGAGGGGGTGATGAAATCAAAAAGGGTAAGAAGTGGGTTTTATTGCTATCTTGATGATGACACTTAGAATTTATGTTGTGTTTTTTCTGGGGTGATTTTTGCTTTTGTTTATTTTTATGTCCTTCATAAATTTTCCAGGAATTTCCAGATAGGGAGAAAAATTTCCAGAAATTATTTATAGATATTAATTTGTTTAAGTATTCTGTAAGTGAATTAGTAGAAATCAAGGGTTAAGAATTTTAAGATTTGTTTGCTTAGTCAGGAATGTAATTAAAAGGTTAATAATTATTATTTTTTGTGTAGAAATTTTCCAGGATTTTTAGATAAATTTTCTAGGATAATAAATTTTCCTCGATATTTGACTTTTTGGACATTATGATTTGTGTGTCTTGATATTTTTTCTGCTATACATTCATGAGCAGACATTTATGAGTTTATTCTGTCTTTCACTCTGTGTCATTTTGTGTTTGAGTGTGATGAAGTTCTGGTGGATTTTTTGACAGTCAACTGAGGCAAAATTGTTGGTTTAATAAGTTTCTGGAAAGTTTCTTTGGTTCGTGTTTATTATGTTTGTTATTGTGATTGCTTTTCAAAAATGGTTTTTATTTTATTTATGACAGTTATCTTACAAATTGTAAATTAAGCCCTTTTCGTGTTTAAATAGCTGTTTATTATAAGTTTTCCGGAACACTTTTCTTGTCGAGTAGTATCCTTTAGATTTATTTCTTTTAAATAAACGAATTTACTCGATGCTGTAATTCTTGATTTTTAAAAAGTTAAAAAATTACTTCGTTTCATATATTTTTCTTGGAATTGAATACATTTAAGGTTACTTTATTCAAAATTTGAGAAAAAATCAACACCAGCAGAAATTATAATTCTAACGATATATTCTCCGATTTTTTGTAAATAGTTTATTTTCACAAAATTTTATTCTCAGTTTAGTCAAAATAGGCAATTTTTGGAAAGTTTCTGGGTTTTGTTACTTTATTTCAATTCTTTTGATTAAAAATGGAACAAAATTCTAGATATGTCAATCATTTCTCTTGAAAACCAACTGGAAAATTTTTATATTTGATTTTACCTTACAACACAAAAATTCAGTTGTCTTTGTGTCTGTTTGTGTAAATAGAGAGATAACACAATTATAATTTTTACAGGGCGGTGTATTTTAGGAATATTCCCGGGAAAACGACTATTTCTACACTTACTAATATTACTCACCATCCTGTATTGCAAGTTTTATTTTCCCGCACTGGCCGGAAAGGCTCGCACTCACTTGCAACATTTAATTTCGACACCTTTTCACTCTGTGATTTATGGTGATAAATGAGCCTTTCATAGACACCGGGCACGTTTCGATATTGCATTCACAGACTACTACGAATGCTAATACTACAGGGTGGTTAAAATAGCCATTGCATAACTGATGACTTGATTTATACTATTAGTACTATTTCGACACACCCTGTGTGCTATTTCTACCTATGTGGCAGATGATGATATGAATTCTCCCTACATTTGATTAGACTTGGTAAAAATTGAAACAAAGTGTATGTGTAGAGATCCCGACCCAAGTGATAAGGGCTAAAACGGAAATGAGAATTCTGTGTGAAAGTTACGAGAGAGAAGGGGAATCTTCCCGGGCAATAGTTACTTCCGGTATATCTCAAGGCACTGTTTCCGGTTTAATTATTTGCCAACCTAGGAATTTTTGGAAAAGGTTTTAATTTTAATAAAATGTATCTACCTTTAAAAAATTTAATTTCATTTGATTTCAATTTCGAATTTCTTCTTATTCTTCTCTCCTTTGGGATCCGAACAAAGGAAATTTCCGCAACATTTATAGAGGTTTGAACTTTTTTTTTGTTTGGACAAGTTGGATCGAAATAGTCGCTTTTCGGTTTGATTGTTTACGGAAAGTTTCTCTTTTTCTGAACATTCTGTATTTCTGCATTTTCAATCGATTTTACTCCTCTGTTCGGCGTTCATTATTAAATTGCTTTTTTGTTGTTTGATGCTAATAAATTAGATTTTTTAGTAAATTAAAAATTTAAATTTCTTTACTTGGGAATATTCCAGTAAATAATGATTTTTTGTTTGCAATTCTAAATAATTAGGATGTTTTGTAGCATTTCAAAAAGGTTTGTGTGTCGAAATAGTCTTGTTTGTACGTCAATTCTTTTATTCGTGTAACTTTCCGGAGAACTTTCCGTGCATTTTATTCTGATTTAATCCAACAATTAATTTTGATAATTAATTTTAATTTTAATAAATTGTTTACTAATTATTTTATTTTTTGTCTCTTTCTAGGTAAGCACGAATTTGGTTCTAATTGGTTGAACACTTTCTGGAATTCTACCAGTAAGAATTTCTGTTTTTAATTGGCTCTTTATGAGAAACTTTCCGAGAAATTCTGTTATTCTCGTAAAACAATGTTTCTTCCGGTGAATCATCCACAAATAGCGTTATTTTATTAGTTAGAGCGCATATAACGTGACTGTTTTTAAAGGGTTGCACATATATAACGTTATCTCTTTGTTTAGTCTATCCATAGAAATCGTAACATATTTTTTCAGTTTTTTCTTTCTAGTTGATTACATTTCATGTTAGCTTATGTTGGTTTAGAGAATCGGTGAATTATTCTGTGTGAATATGTATGGACACATTGCCGGATTCTTTTGTTTACTCAATTCTCTCGAGATAGTGTACATACATTCATATATGAAATAGTAAAAATATTCTGTTGAAATTGCACTCTCTCAATGAATCATCACGTTGGGCGCCCGGAATTGGGCGCCATGTCTATTTTTAAGGGGTTGCATTATTATTACGGGATGCAATACTTAATTTTTTGTTTGTTTGTTTGTTTGCAATTCCATAAAGTTTCTGAGCGTTAAACAGTAGGAATTTTTAAAGGTATTTATGGAAAACTTTCTGAACAGTCAAATTCTTGAACAGTGAATCGAAATTCTGTTATTTTGTTGTTTGTTCTTGTTCTAAAGGATTCTTGGAATTGTGTGTAAACGAATGCGTCATGTTAATTGAATGCTTGTTTATGGAAATTTTCTGTTAAAATAGCCGCCGAATTTAAACTGTTTTGAGAAACTTTCCAGAAGTAGATATTTTTGGCTATTTATACCTTTCTAGTTCATTTGCCTCAGTGGCGCCTCTTTTAAAAAGGTTTTATTTTATATTTTCTGAAAAATTTTCCCAAATTTTATAATTTCATTTGTTTTATTTGTTTATTTGAAGCGATAAAGTAATGAGATTGTGTGATTAGTGTTGTTCAGGATTTTAGGTTAAAATAGCCGTCTGTTTTCCTGTTGTCTATCTCGTACTAGATGGATTGGTGGTGATATGTGAATTACGTGACTCATAAATTTCCTACATGTGCCTACGCGCACGTATATGCACGTAAATTATTAGGTCTCTACTTTTTGCGGTGAGGTTTTCGAAAAGTTTCTCGGTTTTGAATAGATTATATAATGTGTACGGCTATATTAACCTATTTTGTATGTTGAGAAACTTTCCGAAAAGTGATGATAAATATTGTGATTTCGGTTGCGATGCGATAACTAAGTACATACCGAGATTCGTGTATCATTAAAAATTTATTATCCATGTCTGACTGTCTCCGGATGGTCCGGTTATTATTATTTGTTCTGTCTGTTACTATAAATGATGGGGGAAGAGAATAAATAACCGAAAGTCCGGGTATTATACTATGTATTGCAGTACAGAAGCCGCAATATGGGGAGAGAAATTTCCCGGGATTTCCGTGTAGAAATCAGTTACACAGACAGACTAAATAAATAATTTTTTTTTATTACACACCGTTTATTTATTACATTTTATATTTGGTTTTATGATACTGTCTCTGTCTGTGGGTATAATAATAATATATATGGTTGGGTGTATATAGACGAGAGAAATTTCCAGGAAATTTTTTTGGGTGGATTTTACCAAATGTAATAATAATAAAATAGATGAAATTTGATGGTAATTTACAGTAATAAAGAAGTAATAAGCAGTAATGATATGGTTAGGTGTATATAGTCGCGTGATTTAATTTTTTAAATTCTTCTTTTCTTGAATTTTTCTTTGTTTTATTACTGGTTATATTAAAATTCTTTTATTGTTGGGTGTATATAGTCGTAAGGTTGCATTGATTTTTACTTGAGATTTTACTTGGGATTCCCGGGAAATTTCCACGATTTTCCACAAAGTGTAACCAGACTCGTTAATTTTATTCGAACCATTACCTTTGTATTCTCTTGTTCTAACCTTCACGACTTGAGTCCTAGACACTTTGTTCTTTATTCGCTCGAGTGACTTCCGTCCTTGGATATAAAGTTTTCAGAAAATTTCTCTACTTTTATGCATATTATTAACGGAAAAGAAATTTTACGTACTTTGTGAATGAAACATTTGTGTGACAGTCTGTGGTTTTTTTCTTCTTCTTGAGGTTTAGAGGGACAGACATGACATGTGCCGGACGAGAATTCCGTGAAGAGGTGTAAGGGAAAGTTCCGAAAATGTTTGGGTGTTTGGAATTTAAGTTTTCATTGTGGTTTTGATCAAGGACAGGGTGTTCCATTTGGAATTTTTAAGGGTAGAACTCTGTATTATAAATTTTAATGGTTTAAGGGAGAGAGTGATTCTTGATTCTTGACTGACTGACTGCCGCCGCATTCGTGATGATGGTCATAATCATTAAAGTGTAATGACATTTTTGGGAATGAATGACCCTCGCTCAAAAATGAAAGTGGTGGTCATTTTTTAAAATATAAATTTGAAATTTCATGGAATTTTGGAAAAGAAGAATCGTTGGAACGTGCGAGAATTTGTTTAACCAAAATGTAACAGAAATATTTGTTTCGTTTGTTTATTTGACAATTTTGAAAAATGTTGACAAATTGTTGACGTGATGAAATTTAGTTTTTCAGTTTTGTTGTAAATTTTATAAAATGGTTTTAAAAAGTTAATATTCTTTATGATTCTTTAAAAAATGATTTTTAAAATGCGAAACTTTTTAAACTTCAAAACTGGAATTTATCTCCACTTTTTAATGACCGTATAAACATGACATGACCAGCATTTTGTTTGAGCGAGTAATATACCAAAGCACGTTTTAGTTATTTATTTAAACTATTTTTCGGGGGTTTTCTGAAGATTTTTCTATGAGATTTGGATTATTTGTTGACGGTCTACATGCACTTTTAAAATGGTTTCAAAATTTTATACATTTTATAATGAGTTTTTATAAAAAGATTTAAGATCATCTTGTATTTTATGACCCGAAAAAAAGAATCGTTTAAAACCAAATTTATAATGGACATCGTGGAGAGGAGTTGGGGTCATTTGGTCAGAGAGTTATGAGATTTTAAAGTTTAGTTTGTTTTGTGAGATATAAATCGAGGAGAGAATATAAATCTCGAGTACGAATCTGACATGAACATACATTCTGGATTCTTGAAAATGTTGGACACAATCCTTGTTTTGTGTGTTGAGATTTGTCAAGCTCAATTTAACTTTTAAAAAGATGAGCTAAATTTAAAATTGAAGAATATTCTGTGGGATGGAGTCCATTTGAGTTATTTTACTTATAGTTATATAGTTGTAAAAGGTTTTCATTTATAGTTATTTTTAAAATTCTTTTTTTAAATTCTGATTTTAAAATAAGTTGGATTTTTAAAAAGGATAATTTTAATTAAGGGTTTTTTTTAAAATTGATACAAAAATTTTTTGGATGGGGGTTTACGACTTAAGAGCTGAAAGATCTTAAAAAGGTTTTAATATTTTTTTAAAATTCTTATTTTAAGTAAATAACATTTTAGTAATATTTCAAAAGAAATTTTTTGGTTCAAATTTTCGCATCACATCATATATGAACGGTACTTTTGATTACGTTATATTTGAATTTTTTTTATAAAGACAATTAATTAATCTTATTATGTCTAGACTGCTTCATTTCCTCAATACGCTCTTTATGAAGGGCATTTTGATTATTTTCAATTAGCAAGATGATCTTGATATAATCATCTTGATGATCTCTCACTTTCCCAACGATTACAATAAAAAACGTTACGTTATTTATGAAGTGTCTAATAGATTGTACAGATATTATTAAGTGCGAAATAATTGTTTCCTCGTTTGAATTGTTAAGTGAGTGATATAATCATATCATTACATATATACATACAATGATTGTTATTATGCGGTATTATACTATTCATAGATGACATGTAATCGTGTTAATGTCATCATTTCGTACTATATGAATGGGACCGACACAAGTGGTGTAACGAGTACATTAACTTAATGAGGTGGTAGTTAGTGAGAGGGGACAGAGAATACTTGAATAAACAAAAACATATCAATGAATCATCCGTAAAGGACGTGATGATGATGATGATGATAATGATGATAGTAGTAATCTTGAGGGATTAACAAACAATAGAGAATATTCTTCTTGTTGAAAAAGTTGTTGTTAATATAGGGTGTTAGAAATAGTATAAAGAATATTCTGTTATACGTCATTTATGAATTTTTTTGGGAAACCCAATAATTTCGCTTTAGTAAAAAGCAATTTTGCGCAAATTGCTCAAATTATCCGCGAATTTACTCTCTACTAATACAGAGAATTCTGGGCGTCATGAATAGAATTGAAGCCGCGCGTTTGATGACGCCGGGCGTCATTATGATCATTATGACGCCCTGCCTCTTATTGACACTTATAAAGAGAATTTAACGGCTCTTCTGAGTATGTTGTGTCTATGCTACTGTTCATGCAGAATTTGAATGAAGAAGAATATTCGTGTGTTGTTGGGAGCCATCCAGCCATTGCACCCGTTTAACAAGGCGTCATGGAGCTATACTCATTATTTAGAATTACTATTACTAATACGAGTAGCTTGTTGTAGAATATTCTTGTGTGTTTGTTCATAAAGTTTTTGAAAATCTCTTTAAGGTAATTGATTCTGTAAATTTGGAGTCATTTTATAAAATCACAGAATATTCTTGGGCGTCACATGATCTGGTAGTGTGTGTTGGATATGGCGCCGGGTGTCGTTTCATTCAATTCTTTAACCATTTCACCATCATTTCGCATGCAAATTAGTGTGCAAATTAGATTCATTATATTACTAACTGACTGATGGTGACTGGTGGTGCCCAAGCTTGGCGCCCACCAATGGCGCCCTATTGTTCAGATTCTCGTTGTTTTTTTTCAAGGGTTCAACTACAGAATATTCTGTGACACATTCAACAACATCAACAACAATCACAGCAACAACAACAAGAGCATGGAAGAATAGATTCTAATTAAAATAACAAAAAAATATACGATCGAGGGAGCTTTTGGGAGCTCAGAATTATAGAACGCGTCAATGCTAATTGGACGGCTTCGGCGGCTGAGGGTGCCATTATTATTTTTATTACGCCGGGAGTTTGGTATAGTAGAATATTCCGAATAGTAGTATATACTACTTTTTATGTTCGACTCAACGATCCATAAGTTATGGTGACACGCACTCTATGGATGACTCATAAGTAGTAGACAGAATATTCGTGTTCTTTTTAAAGTCAGGAAGCGGGCTGGGGTAATTTGCCAGAATTATCTGACTACTGACAGAGGAGTTAGACGAGTAGAAGAAGAAGTAAAAGGAGAAGAAGAATATTCTTGGTCATAAAAGTTTATGTACTGGAACTAAGTGATTTATTGAGAGTTGAGTGGAGAGAAGAAGTGGAGGGTGGGTGGAAATAGACACGCACAAATGACACTTTATTATTATAAAATTATTATATTAATAATGGTTATAATATCAACCATATATGCAATATGGTAGTGCTTCACATGTCTGTGAATGACCCTTTTATGGTTTTTTATTCATATTCGTATGTATAAATATGGTGTTGTGTTATCTTGTGAAGTACACACAACTCCACTTTGAGTTGAAATAGTCGTTTTGTCTTTGTTGTTGTTAATGATAATGATGGAATATGATATTGGTGAATTGGTAATGGATTTTGTGAATGGTCTCTTTTGTAGGAATGTTTGTTTGATTTTAGAGATTTTCAAAAATGTTGTTATTCTTAATTTACAATATATTCGTTATGACAAGTATCCTAATTGCTAAAATGGTCATTCAAATATAACTTAAATATTTACATGTATTACATACTTTTTGAAAGGCTCTTTTATTTTTCTTCTTTATAATCTAGGTTGTTATGGCAATTTGTTACAGGTCTTTTATATTTTTTAAACGTTTAAATATGTAATTTTATTTATGAATGACTTTTTTAAACGTTTTCATTGGATCATGTGCAGCTAGTTGTTAATAAAAATGGTTATCCACATATATCGTATTTTCTTTGTAAACCATTGTTTACCAGAAATACTTTTTACAGAAAAAAACTTTTGAGAAAAGAAAATGGTTTTTCATTTATTAAAGTATTTGAGTAATTGCAATTTATAGTTTAGCTGAGCGAACGAAACGAACGGAACGAATGAGCGAGCGCCAGCGAGCGAATGAGTGGAGTGAGTGGAGTGAGGTCAGCTTTTGGCCGAAGCTCAAATGCTCTTTCTACAGTGAAAGTAGAAGGAAATGTTAGCATAAAAATCCCATGTAAATGTATGGTGGATTTGTGAACAAATTATCTCAAGAATGGGACCAGCGACTGTGGTCATTTGGGCTATACTGACAAGACATGTTTCAGGGAAGATGCCAATCAAAGGATTTTAAAAACCTATCCATAATAGACAGGTAAAGGTGGTTAATGTAATTAATTAAATATTACTATTACTAATTTCTTCTACACTCACAAAGACAAGGAAATCGATATTTAGTGAGGGAAAATATTTTTTAAATTGAAATCACAAAATAATAGTAGTACTGCAATATAATGTTCATTACCATTGGCCGTAATTCACTGTCACTGTGAAATTGAAATAGTTTGTTTACATTTAGTCCACTTGAGTTAGTAAAGTTGAGCCGCGTTTCTCTCTTTCTCTCTTCGAGTGACTTACTCGGAGCAACAGTCATAGTTCACACACAAGGTCATGCCACTACAACAACTCGGATCGAGTGCGTGTCACACACTGCATGATCATATGGTGGTATGCATGGTATGCACGATAGTACTATGTGCATGTACTCAACTAAACAACAACAACAGTCACTTATAATTTTCACACACACACACAATGTCATTCTGTTGGCTCAAAAATTCCCTCTTTTTATGTTTATTTTTTTTTGATTTACCTGTACTGTATTCAAAGTGTAGTACATCTTTTTCTGCATTAATGTTTGTGTTACAGTAAAGTAGCACAGAATGCTTTTCACTTCTATGACCGAAATTGAAGCGCTTTTCTTGTGAAATGTCATCGTGATTTACTGCCTTTGTTCGAGTCTGTGTGCGTTGGCGAGTGTTCTACAAGGCATGACTGTCTCATTGTGCGCTCTCATTACGGGCAATGTGGTTGCGAATAAAACCATTCGTGATTCTAAAATATAATTTTTATGTTCTCCACTAATTATTATTATTATTATTATTGTGTTAATTTGCACTGTACATCATCTTCAAGTATATTTGTGTACATCACACTAAACTTCTTGAGCATTTTGTTCTTAAATTTGCTTTTAAATGTCTCACTACTATCATTGAATCAACAAGTGTCACCAATTTATTTTACATCTCTTACGCCTTAACTTGCACCTTTCAGTGAACAAACTTATCTTCACAAACTCGTTTGTAACGTTCATTTGTTTGCTTACGTATTGCATCGTTTAAATCGAGATGATGTTTCTGAATGGATTAACTTGAAATTTTCCTCACAAAAATGCTCTAATTTCTAACATTACTTTAATCGATTTTTTCATCTGCAACATGGGATACACTCTGTATTAAAGGTATAAAATTGTTTTATGTTTATTTATTTATGTTTGGTGATTTTTGATTTAATTTGTATTTAGGCTTATGTTTATAATTTGAACTGTTATGTGTCTACTCGATGAAATTATGAAAACAATTTACAGAATTTTTTGAGTTTTATCAAATTTCAAAAGTTTTTAAACACACACTCACACTTTTTTAAAAGGTAAAATTTACAAAATATTAATTTTGATTTTAAATATTGTTATTTTTTAGATTTTTGTTGTTGTGTCTGTTTGTTGAAAAGTTGTGCTTGCTCGAACAAATTATTCAAGAAACAAGTTATCAAAATCATCAAAATCTTTTATTCATTTATATTTCCATTAAACTTCGTCCAATTCTCTCTACGTACGTAATCATAGACTGATATATTTACTATTTTTGTGTAATTCAAACAATCTAAATATGCCACCAACAAAAAAACAATCATACTCTAAGAGAAAGAAAATTAGAAAGCAAATAATGAGAAATGTTAGGGCTAACAATCAGAAATGTACAAATCCCACAAATACACAAAAGCAAAACATTAAGCAAGCAAAGCGAAATGAACAGTCTCGCATACTCATGAAGTTATCTAGGGATAGAGATAAAGCATTCAAAGCACTTGTGAACTACAGCCCTGCTCAGGTTTCTGCAGCGCAGAATTTTGATAGAAGTATGGCACAAATTCAAATTAATACATGTGTTAATTGCAATAGACAATATCCAAACTTATCTCTAAATGCGCGTAATTTTTGCAAACCATGTTCAGTTGCTCCAAAAAAATTTACTGCAGCTAACAAAATGGACCCAGGTGCTATACCACCCGAGTTAGCAGACTTGACTTACATTGAACAGATGCTTATTGCCCAAATACATCCAGTTGTGAGTTTTTATAAAATCAATAATGCCCAATATGCGTATCGTGGTAATGTGATCAATTTCCGACAAGATATTCGTGAATATGCTAGAGTATTGCCTGTAAAACCCTCAGAACTTGCATCTACGATTCTATTCAGTAAGGAAACACCATCAGGTTTAGCTTATTTTAGAGTTAGAGCAGATAAAGTTCGTAGGGCGCTTGAATGGCTCAAAGTACATAATCCTTATTACACAGACATTGAAATTAGTGACGCTAATCTCAGTTTGTTACCCACCGATGGCGATATATCTGAGCATTTGTCATCTGTTACTTTAGATGATCACACTTTTGATGATGAGCAGTTTGATGATGATGAAGAAGGTGATGATGCTCTTGATAGTGACGGAAATAAACAAATTCGTGTTAGTGAAACTTATGTTCCCCTCATTGAACCGATAGATCAAGAAGATAATCTCAATGTCTGCTTGAACCTTCCTTACCCCAGAACTGAGAAGTATCCTGTGAATGAGTTTACTGAAGTAGGCTACATTGTTCGTGCATTTCCAGTATTGTTTCCTTATGGTAATGCAGATTTGCGCCAATCGAGGACGACTGAAGTGAAACCAGAACAGTATTTCAACTTTCTTATTCAGTATCATGATCGACGTTTCATAAAAGATCCTAGGTTTCGTTTTTTCGCTTTAAACAGTCTAATGCGTTGGCAGGCACTTTCCTCTGTTTCAATCTACGTGAATCGAATGGATATAGAGAATTTGAATGCAAAAATGCTGCGAGATATGCTCTGCTCAGATACTCCTTTCCTTAATCAGATGATGATTTGCTCTGCACGCTTGAGATCTACTACTCCGTACTGGAAGCAAAGGTGTGCCGAGTTGTTGGACATGGTCGAACAAATTGGTATGCCTAAATTCTTCTTTACTCTTTCGGCAGCAGATTATCATTGGCCAGATTTATTTCGTTTAATTGCGCCAGACACTAACCCAGATACACTTACTGCACAACAGCGCAGAGATTTGATGCATGAAAACGCCGATTTAGTCGCTTTCTTTTTTAAAGAAAGATGCGAAATCTTTATGAAATATATTTTGAAACCACTTTTCAATGTTCAAGATAGTTGGATGAGGTATGAGTGGCAATGGCGGGGTTCGCCGCATATGCACGGTCTTCTTTGGATTGATGGTCTTCCTTGCCTCGAGAAAGATACATTCTCGGAACAAGACATAGAAGATATTCGAAATTACTTTGATGAGTTGTGTAGTGCCATCAATCCTGACATTGGAGATGCTGTACCATCATCATCCAAAGACCATCCTTGCAAGCGTAGATTTTCTGATATTAAACCTCCGGATAGACTGAAAGATCTAACTCAACTGCTAAATAGTGTACAAAGACATACAAAGTGCGCTTGGCATTGTCTTCGTCCTAATAAAAATGGCACAAACTTGGCTTGTAGATTTAAATATCCTAAAGAGATGCAGGCGCAAAGTAGTGTTGATAATACCGAAGGGTATTATCAATATTTACCTGCTCGAAATGACGAATATCTAAATCGCTTTAATGCATTTATTGCTCAACTTTGGAGAGCCAATATTGACTTTTCTGTTATTTTAAGTTTGACTGCGGTTCTTAGATACATAGCCAAATATGCTTCGAAAGGCGAAAAGGCTTCAGCTTCTTTTTTGCATCTTTTGAAAATTGTTTTATCGAATGAACCGGATGAAACTAATGTTAAAAAAATATTGCAAAAATTGATCATGATTACGTTAGGTGATAGAGATTACTCTGCGCAAGAGGTGATTCATTTACTGATGAAGTGGCCTCTTTATCATTCGTCAAGAAGCTTTACTTGTCTCAATATTTGTGATGATGAATGGAAGCCTGTACAGAGAAAAGGTCGGAAAATGAGTGTCGGTATGAGTTTAATCGAAAAATACAAAATCCGTCCTGCAACATTGGAAACACTGACTCTGTCTAGCTTTGCTAAGTCTTATTACACAAGACAGGTAAAAGTTGGCCGTGGTAAATTTTTAAAATACATTAAACGCAGAAAAGAATCTATTCTTCGTGTTTTTCCTCGACTTAAACTAACAGGTGACCATACTGCTGACGAGAAATTTTATCGAATGCAAGTGATTCTAAACACACCTTTTAGAGGTGACTATTCCGAATTATTGTTTGATCGTTCTCAAAACAAAAAATTTACTTCTTGGAAAGCTAGATTCGACAGTTTAGGTTTGCAACACTCAGAAAAGCTTCAACTTCCAGTTGTAGAAGAAGAAGTCATTCCTCCACGACTCAATGAGAGTCGTTTTGTATTGCCCTATATTGCTGCTTCCTCTATGCAGACAGACAATGACAATACAAAACTAGGTAATCGACTAATAGATACCACACATGAATGGCTAGAAGAATCTAAAGGTTACCCAGACATTGATTCTGTCAAACAATTTTTGGATGACCTTAAATTCCAAACTGTTCCAAATCGAAGCAATGATGACGAATTAGACGATATTGTGTTGTCTAATGAGCAGTATGAGGTATTGCGAATTTGTGATGAGCAAATTAATTATATTCGGCGCATAGCTTGCAACAAAAGCGCAGTTCAACCTGTTCGACACTTAGTGATTCAAGGTAAAGCAGGTACCGGTAAGAGTACTTTGATTAAATGCATTGTTGACAAGGTTCGAAATACATTCACTAAAAACAATTCAATTGAGGTCGGAGCCTTTTCGGGTGCTGCTGCTGTCAATGTCGATGGTAAAACAATTCATTCGTTGTTTCGAATTCCTATTAATCGATGCGCATATTCCCCTTTGACTGGTTTAAACCGAAGCAAGTTTGTTCATGCCATGAGACATATAAAATTTATTATTATTGATGAAATGTCGATGGTTAGTGCTACTTTACTCTATAAAATTCATAAACGCTGCCAAGAAGCTCATCCAAGGAATTCTAATGATCTCTTTGGAGGCATGATGGTGTACTTGCTTGGTGACTTTCAGCAACTACCACCAGTAGCCGATACTTCTTTGATTTCATCTAAAATCACAATTCCAAAATCAAGAGTCAGAAATATTTCATTAAATGCTGCGTTAGGCAAACATTATTTTAATCAGTTTTGTCCTATTGAGCTAAAACAATGTCAACGTCAAAAAGGAAGAGAGACCAAACAATTTCGCAATTTGCTCACTAATTTAGGAGAAAAACAAATAACTGACACGGATTTTGAGTTACTTTTGAGCCGAAATATTCCTGCTGGTCGGGAATTTAGAAATGCAATCCGAATTTATACGACGAAAGATAGAGTTAAAATTGCAAACGAAAAAAGTTTAATAAAAAACAATAGACCTGTTGCACTTATTCGATCTAAAAATAAGCCAGATGCTGCGATTAACAAAGAAAAAGACGACGATACGCATATTGGTGCTTATGAATTGACTTTATCAATTGGATGTAAGGTTATGTTACGCACTAACCTCTGGGTTGATGGTGGTTTGTTCAATGGAAGTGTAGGCATATTGCGCGCAATCGTATTTACTCAAGTACCTCCCTCTTTGCCTCTTTACGTATTAGTGGAATTTGAGAAATATGAAGGACCAACATTCCTTGATACGGGATGTATTCCTATTGTCCCAATAACTCGAAGTTGGATTAACAGTGATAATTTGACTATGACTAGAACTCAAATTCCACTCTCACTTTCCCATGCACTCACTATTCATAAAGCACAGGGATTAACGCTTGACAAAGTTATTATTGATTTCGGTCCAAAAGAATTTGCTCATGGACTGTCGTATGTTGCTCTTAGTCGCGTGCGTAAAATTTCTGATTTAATTATCGAAGGTTCGTTCACAAAAGATCGCTTTGACTCTATCTCTAGGTCTTTACCTCATCGTGATTTACAAAAATTTTTAAAAATATTTAGATCTGATGCAGCTGTTTTTGACTAAAATCACACACATTAGGTTTAGGCAACCGAGTTTCTCCCGATACACTAACATACATTAATTCATACATTAATTCATACATTAACACATTCTAGCCTACATTTATCAATGTACATCGTAACAGCACAACACATACATTTTGTAACATAATTTAATACATTTCTATTTTTAATTATTATTCACAACACATCATACCATGATCAAACTAAATCAATAATTCATACACATTTTTCCATTGTTAATTAATATTTTTTTGTTTTATATACGAATAAAGATAACTATGCCTTTTAAATGCTTATTTAATTAAATGCAACAGCCACAAACATTCAAAAAATTAAAACTTGTGAAAAATGAAATCAAAGAAACTCTCAAGACATAATCAGCAGAGACGATTTGTAGCCAATTTTTGCTTATTTATTCGGATTACCGTGAACAATCGCTCAGCTATACTGCATGCAGTTTTCTAGTTAATAAGAATAATAATTTATAAGTATGCACTTGAAACGAGGACAGGCGATGGGTCTTTTCATAAACTTTGTGACTATTTTTAGAAATTTTTCTTTGAAAAATTATTCACTCATTTATTCTCTTGGGAAAAACAAAGTTTATATTTTTGTTGAAGAATTATTAGGTCATTTGAAACCGTGTGCGTGTGTGTGTATTCTGATATAGGTTGAGATTTTTTATATAAAATTGCTTATGCGTTTGTTAAAAAGGTCTTATTTTATTACGTACTATAGGAATGGACCCTTCTTTGTGTGACATCCTATATTTTTCATTTATCAATGCTTATTTTGGTTTCAATTTCTCTTTCCATTTGGAAGAAAATTATTAATAATATTAAGAAAATTTTCTTTATTTATTTTTAGAATTATTATATTAAACATTTGATGGTGTGCAAACAGTAGTATTGAGTGATTATTAATATGGAAAATGGTCTTTTCATAAATGTCGTTAGATTAAATTACGTCTTATACGAATAGGGCTCACCCGATAATGACATTTCGCATTTTACCCAATGTTTGTGTTAGATTAGATCTTATGATTGATTTCGATCTGTCTGAGCTGACTGTCTGTGGGAAATTTAAAATATGGAGTTTAGTTTGATTCTATGTTGATGAAAAATGATGGATCAATACAGGGTGGGTTTGATGGGGGCACCCATAGATCACTTTTCATAGATGACGTTCGTGCGATGATAAAAGTTTCACTAAATAAATATTATTTTAAATAGTTTTTTATTATTTGTTTGGTGTATAATAAAATTTGCATAAATTTAAATCCTAGATTTATTTTTGATTGATCTGAAACTGTGCACAAGGGTTGACCCACAGGGTGTTTCCATAAAGGACGTATATTGTAGATTGTACGTTATATATGAACGGTCGTGTCTTTTTAAAGATTTCACCCTATACCCTAACCCACTCACTTTATCACCAAATACCCCTAAAATGCAAATATTGACTTTTAAGTGTGTTTGAATAAATCCTCTTTTTCGTCTCCTCTTGCACAACTTCACTAATACAATGTGATTAAAATTGATAGATTTTAGAGAGCAACTTTCCCGGAAATACAGTTAATTTGTACGTACATTATGAGTGACCCCGTATGCATACGCATAGTATTCCCAATACTCAATTAGTCAAGTGATGTTCCAGACAGAAAGTTCAAACAAACTTAACTCTTAACTGTTGTTTATGTTTGAGGGAGTAAGAGAGATTGTCCAACTGGGAATTAAATATTATAAAGATTTCCTTCAATTTATATACAGGGTGTACTGTTGAGATTAAAGGGTTATTCATACATGACATGTATTAATTTTTTAACGGGTTACGATATTTATGAATGAACACCCTGTAAAAGAACAGTGTTGAAGCTGCTTACACTTAGATCTTTTCTCCCTCAAGAGATTGGAGATGAATATTTGAAGATGACACTGTTGTTCTGAAAGGGCCCCCACTAAAGTGGCCCACTGGGATAGATAGTTGGATAAGTCTTTTGGTCTTAACATAAAAGAGATTTTCTTTGCGCATGCGCATTTTTTATATTTTTTGAAAAATAAACTGTTGGTTTTATAAAGGTTACCTTCTTATTAATTGGGATTCAAATGTCACGATATTTAACAATGAAATTATTATTGATTTTATTAATTAAGTATTTTGAGAATTAAGAGTTAATGAATGGTTCTTCTTGAAAATTAATTTATCTCGAAATTAATTTAATATCATTCTTTCTAATTTTATTTTATTGAATTATTTATTTGAAATTAATTATATTTACGGAAATTTTATCTGACCTTAATACTAATTATATTTTCTCTCTTTTCTCTTTCTAGGTAAGTTTCCGTTTACGGAGGTGGTGAAGCCCCGTGATGCTTCACTGCATTGCATTTTTAATTTGGATCCTTCGAATGAATCGATTTTAAGCAGTAAGATCTTTTGTTTGTGTATGCGCATGCGTGTATTAGTTTGTTACAGTGATATATAGGTTAGTGAGAATGCGTAATTAGTTCTTTGTGTTTTATGCGCATAGGCAGTGTGTTTAAATTTATATCTTATCTTTGATTAATCATCAATGATTTATTGATTGTTGAGTATTTTCTTAAAAGCGAATTTTTTTGTTTAAATATTAACATTTCCTAATGTAAGTTTACAAAAGGTTTTTTACGTTTTTTAAAAATTAAAAATTTAAATAATAAATTTACAATGAATAAATTAGAAAATTGGATTTGAGTGGGTTGAGAAATTTTGTGATTTACGAGATCACTTACTATAGGGTGATTCTTTAAAACAAACGTACTTTGTGAACTACCCTTCAACGCACGTACTTTATGAACGACCCTGTTTTGGGAAAATGTGTGACAGATTTGCAAGAGAACGTGTGTAGTGAACTGTGTCGAATCTAGTGTCCTCTGTCTCAGGATGTCTCTCTTGATGTGTTGTGGTTGTGGGTTGAGAGTGAATTTGCATTTAAATTAAAATGTCGATGATAATAATAGTGTAGATTTTTAAATAGGAATATTTGCTAGAATTTTAATATTTTCGGGAAGTTTTTTAGAGTTATTTCCTAGTTTGTTTGTAAGCTATTTTAAATGGTACATTTTTATGGACGACTCTCAAACTTTTCCGTCCTAATTAAAATCATTAATCAATTAATTTTATTTAATTAATTATAATTTTGTAGTTTACAGAGATTTATTTAGTGGAGGTTTATTTATTGGAAATTTAATTAGGGGATTTTAAAGTTAGCAATTGCAAATTGGGTTTATTTAAATTTTTTCTGTATTTTTTTTTGAATTGCTAAATTCTTATGAACGTCATCTATGGATGGTACCCGGATTCTTCTTCGCAGAATTTAAACTTTTTCTATGAACCATTTTATTTAAAAATCAATTAATTTCTCTTAGTATTCAACTTCACTTTTCACTGAATCTAATAACGACATAGGTGAATGGCCCCTTGCAATAATAATTTTAGTTGTTTTGTTTGAATTTGGAATTTATTTTTTCACGCACCGGGAAAATTCCAGACAATTTCAAATCCCAGTTGACTTTTAATGTATAACACTGTTGTGTTGTTTTAATAAAATTTTAAGTAAAAAAAAGTTTTATTTAAATAAATAAATAAAATATATTACTTTTCAATATATATGGCTTAAAAGTTTACATTTTAAGGCGATTTACACAACGTATCTATGATTCGATTTTTAGGATGAAATTTGGATTTTGAGTTTTAATTTGAGATGTAGACTTTTTTCGAGGGAAAATGTTTTTTGTTGTGTTTTGAGGGATTTTGTTTGATATAAAAGGTTTTTAATATTATATTTTGTATTTTTATTTATTTAATTTTTTAAAAAATTCAGCGTTCTGTCCATCGTCTGTTTAAAAGGTAATAACATTTTTCTGGAAAGTTTTTTTTTAAAGATTCTAAAATTTTTACAAGCATTTTTTATTTCGAAAATCTAAAATTTTTTGGCGGGAAAACAGATTGTACGATTTTTCTGTGATTGTATACATATTTTGGGCGCCATTGCGTCTTCTTGTGAGTCATGTTACTTGTTGTTGTTGTGTCTGCGTGAATAGTGGAAAATTACCATCATGGCGCCCTACACTCTCAATACTACTCACTCCAGCCATGGAATATAATCTGCTACAATTAGAAACGCCGACTGTTGTGTAAATGTTGTTGTCGTGAGTTTGATGTGAAACTGGGCGCCATACGATCTGAATGAGCTTTACTTTACTTTACTAATAGACGCCCGATGGTGTAGAGACCGGGCGCCATATATAAATAATATTATTATCCTCTTCGCTCTATTCTAACTAACTATTTTGTTGTTTACGGATTCTGGTTGGCCAGATTTTCGAGTATACGAAAAGTAGAGTGCTTCGAACTCTATAACGTACATATTCGAACATCTTACAGTAGTGACTCATGGCGCCCATGTGGTCCAATTCTGTATGTCACGTATACACTTCGATAAAAAAAAGTTCATCTATTCTAGGGTTATTCAACTAAGATAAAATGTTACGTACTTTATGAACAGTTTGCAGAATATATTTTGTTTATCTAGTTATATGGAAATAGGTGCTTTTAATAGCATGATGTTTAATCCAATTTCCCCATCTGGTATTTAAAAGGTTAATATTCTTTTGATTATTTTCTAATTTATTTAAGGTATTGATACAAAAGTAGCAAAGCTAATAGTAATACGAGAAAATTGACACATTTTGTAGCGAATTTTTTTCACGTGTAAATTTGGACAAATTGTAGAGGAAACTTAAATAAAGGTTAAAATTTTTATATTACAAGATTCATTTTATCTACTTATTGGCATCTAGTGCTACAAATGTAGCAAAGTTAATAAAAACTAGTAAATTGGCACATTTATAGCAAGTTTTTTAAATGTGTAATTCTATTTATTTTCTACTTTTTTCGACATTGTGCTTAGCGTTTTTCTAAAAGGTTAACATTCTTTTGATTACTTTTAATTGTGTCTCCTCTTTTTTAAAAGAAATCGATATTTTTTGTAGCGAATTTTTTCAAGTGTGAATTTTGTTTCGCTACAATTTTGGAATGGTTTTGTTAGTGATTGATATAAAAAGGTTAAAATACTTCTTTTAATTATAATTCATTGCTTTTCTACTTTTGAATGCTAAAATTCTACAAATGTAGCAAAGCTATTTAAACAAATAAATGGAGATATCTAGCAGCTATCCAAAAGGTTAACACACTTTTAATTACTTTTAATTGTGTCTCCTATTTGTTAAAAATAATCGATACTTTTTGTAGCGAATTTTTTCAGGTGTGAATTTTATTTCGCTACAATCTTTGTATTCTTTTCTTCATTAATGATATAAAAAAGGTTACAATACTTTTAATTACTATTCAATGTATCCACTTTCTGAACATATAAAATGCTACAAATGTAGCAAAGCTGCAAAAACATGCTAATGATAGTTTCTGTGTCAAAAGATTTACTGTTTGTAGCGAAATCTTTCGAGCATAAAGTTTTTTTTCATGTTTGCTACATTTGTATCAATAGAAGAAGAAGATTTAGGTGTAGAACTCAGTGTTCTGGTTGGGTAGATGATGAACTGCATGTTAATGATACACAAAACGTTGAAATTATGTAGCGATTTTAATGATTCACCAAATATGTTAATGATGATACTTTCATTGTGTTTGTTTTTGTGTGTGTTGGCTACTGTAGCGAATCCTTTTGTTTGTTCGTTTTTTGGCTACATGTTAATGATTAAATGCTTGAAGTGATAATGAAGATAATAATGTGATAATTGATGTATATACGAGAAAGGCGCGTTGACCGATTAATGATATTATACCATCTGCAAAAGAATGTAGCAAAAGGTGATCAAACAATATATTTTGTTACATTATACTGTAACAAAACTTTTTAGAAACTTCCCAGAAACTTCCCAGAAACTTCCCGGAAAATTTCCAAAAATTTATCAAATTTTACGAACAAACAGAGTATTCTTTGTTTTACGAAGAACATGTTTAATTTACACGAGCGAAACTAATCAGATTTGTATTATTATTAAACAGACAGGCAGGAGAACGATTTCTGGATTCTCCGGGATTCTACATTCTACATTATATTACCGTATTATTATTTTATTCCCGTAAATCCGGTTATTCTGTTTTATAGTAGTATTCTGTTTGAGTATGTATTCTGATATGCTTCGATTGTTTTCCAGACAGACAGGAGCGTGTGCACAGGGTGAATACTAATTTAATTATTATTATATTTAATAATAATAATAATTTAATATTTATTCTAGAAATTATTGAACATCCTACACGGAATATTCTGTATTCTGTACATTACACACTAATAAACTCATTTGGGCCTTGTTGTGTTGTGTTTGTATGTCTCATTTAGTTTTAAACCACAAACTTTTCCACCTTTTTTGTGCTCCTCTGTTTCATGTATGTCCATTAAAAAGTTTAAAAAAATATAATTATTTTAATTTGGGGATATAAACCCTTTAGAACAGAATATTCTGTATGTGCGTTATAAATCCATTTTACGGTTCAGGGGATTCTGGGTGATGGTGGTTATTCTATGAATCTAGATTCTTGAAACTTGTAATGGAATATTCCGAGGTGAGTGTGTCTGTGTGTATGAACAAGTGGAGAGGGAGAGAATAAATGGAGTTTTAATTGGATGCGGATTCTGTGTAAGGATTCTGTGTTTTTGGTTTCGTGATAATCTTGATTCTGATATTCTGGATTCTTAGAAGGTCTGGCTATCGCATTTAAACAATGGTTACAAATATCTAATTTTCTCCTTAATTTACTAAAGAATATATTCTTTAATTCAAGGAATATTTGGAACAATGTTTTCTGAAAATAAAATCTATTTATAATTCTTTTGTAGTAATTTAATAATAAACCCACACAAAATACATATAATAATAATTTCCAGAATCCATAATAATTTTATTTATTTTTCGAGTCATGCTTGGTTGATTCTGCTTCGCTTTTGATACAGAAAAATATTCTTTTATGTTAAGTTAAGTTGTTTCTGGTTAGTTTAGTTTAAGAATATTCTCTCAGGTGAATACAATAAAAATCATGATGCATATGATAAATATAGTTATTCTTGATTCAAGAATCTTAGAATCTAGAATAGTAGACACGTGTAAGAATATTCTTGTTGGAAAGTTTCTGAAAATTTTTTTTGTATTGAACGTGACTATAGAATTTATACTTTTTACAAAATTTTTCAAGAAATAGGATTAGATGCGGAATATTCTTTTTTTTTCTTCTTTTAAGAATATAAAGATTCTTTATTAAAGAATATTCTGTGTGTGTTCAATGAAGTTGAACAAATTTGAATTGTGAGAATCTTTTCTGAGAAGGAGAAAAGAGTTAAGGTGTGTGTTACAGAATAGATAAATCGATGGCTCCCAGAATATTCTTGGGGCGCCCGCACCAACGCCATATAATGGATGATCTGTATGTTTCATTTACCACCAGATGGCATTTACGTGGACTCTCAGATCAGCTTGAAAAAAATTCACGATGTTTAGGACCACGTGAATAGTATTGAGTTAAATTTTTAGGAATGAATAGCCATAGGTTCTCGAGTTATAAAATTCCGAAGTTTAATATGTGCGTCCTTCTTGGCCCGCTTCTGGTAGTGACTCTGTCTTGGCAAGAACAGTCTGGTCAAGTGCGTACGAGTGCGACCACACAAACATAAGTTTCAACGTTACGTTACGTAACTTGAATTGATAATCGACACATATTTACAGTATAACGTTGTAGAAGGAATTCGCTTGAGTTTGAACTTTTGAGTGGAGGAGTTGGGTTATACGATGAACCTGATGCTTGTGATTCTTGAGTAGAAGGCACCGAGAGTTGAGAGATTGCGAGAGTGTTTGTATTGATTCTTCAAATCGGTTTGATGATTCCACACCCAAAACATCTCGTCAAACACTCCTCCACATTATCGTCATCATCATTGTCTTCTTCAATCGTCGAGTCATCATCAGCATCACAATCATCAAAAAATTTGGATGAAACCTCCGTCAAAGAAGTCATCAAGTCCTTGGACAAACATGTCAACGGAATCTCAAAGAATCTTCTAGAAGGAATTCACCACACAGTATTTATGATGCCCACTACAGGTCAGAGTTCACAAAGCAGTGAGCTTACACGAAGAGATGATGAACACCAAAGGTCAGACACAAAGAATCGATCAATACGAAGAGTGTGCGAACATGCAGCGGGAGCTGTCTGAGCAGCGATAACGCGCCCGAATGTCACTTTTGAAGGACGCCGGTAATAAACTTTGGAATTTTATAACTCGAGAACCTATGGCCATTCATTCCTAAAAATTTAACTCAATACTATTCACGTGGTCATGAACATCGTGTAATTTTTTTCAGACTGATCTGAGAGTCCACGTAAGTGCCATCTGGTTGTTAATGGATTTTGTTTTTTTGGGCGCCATGTTCATCAATGACTCCCACATAACAACACAAACCATCATTACTGAGGTTTTGGCAGTACAGATTCTGTACTACAGAATACACAGAATACTACACAGAATCATTACGACGATTACCGATTACGTTATACTACTTCTTGGAACGAGATCATTTATGGCTTCATGGAACGTAGTGTTGCAGAATATTCTGGAGAACTGATTCGGTGGATTCTGTGTAACGTAACGATGATGATCATTGTACGGTAATAATAATTTAGAAAACGAACAGGGAGAGAGAGAGAGAGAGAGAGAGAGAGAGAGAGAGAGAGAGAGAGAGAGAGAGAGAGAGAGAGAGAGAGAGAGAGAGAGAGAGAGAGAGAGAGAGAGAGAGAGAGAGAAGAGATTCGCGGTAATGATCCTCGTTGGTGTGTGTGTTTGGGTGATGATTCTGTAATACAGAATATTCTGTATGTCCGTGTGTGTAAATAAGAAGGGGACGATGCATTTAAATATCGATTCTTTATTCTTTATCCTTTGGAAATTGTGTGTTCAAAATATTTCTTGTAACGTTTTCTTTTGGAAAGTTTTCTAAAGGTTTCCGTAAACTATTCTTTAAAGTTTCGAAATTTTGATTTCTGATTATATTATTTATTATTTATCCAAAGAATTTTGATTGGAAATAGAGAATTTTCCAGGATTTCGTAATTTTTTTTCAAATATAAAATAATATTTAATCACGCGAGCACAATTATTTCGAAATTTGACATTTTTTAGAAACCATACATTGAAACAATTTCATTTTAATTATCATTATTTCAAAATTAATTAAAATTTTAATTACTAGAATTAAAATAATAAAATAATAATTTGATTGGATTTCTTGGAAATTCCCTCTGGAGATTCCCATTCTAGAAATTTATTTTATTTTAATTTAATTTATTAAAACATAATATTTGTTTAAAGAGGTGAAAAATGAGTTTTTAATGCAACAAAAAAAGCTAAAACAAACTTTGTTTCTGTTTGACTTGTTTCAGGAAGGTGAAATTCTTTGACAAGTTTTAATATATGTAAATGCTGTCTATTATGATGATGAAACGAGACACCTTTGGGTGTATATAGTAGTAGTAGTGGATACAGGGTGTTTATGGATAAACTGAAAACTGTTTAAGTTTCTCAATTTGTTACTTTTGATTGAACAATGGGAAAGTTTCTGGAAATATCACCTTATATGTTTTGTCGGGGTGCAATGTCCATTAAAATGTATGTGTTAGCATAAGGCGGTTGAGCACGTCCGGTTTTGTTCTGTGTTTTAGTGTGACAAAAAACGTGACCCTATGAATGTTGGCCTTAAACAAACAATAGAGAGGCTATTTACACACAAGCGAGAGTACTGTATATCCTATATTGTTTACACAACACTAATTGAGGGGTCATTCCTAAAATATATACAAAGCTAAGCTAATCTATTGTGCAATTTAGTTAGTGTTACGTGTTGTTTGTTCAGTTAATGTTTTTGGTTGTTGTGTCCTGTGTAACCAGACTCGGTTTGTATTAAAAAACTAAAACAGACTAAACAAATGGATACATATGTATCAATTTATCCTAATTAGTGTGTCTGGGTGTGCAATGTCAGCGGAAATTTTTCGCTGGAATTTATTAATACGAAATTGCAAATATACAATAAAATAAAAGGTTGCTGACCATTTTGGAGACATAATTTTCTGTTTGTGGATAGTTGACAAATTGAATTAAATGAATCATCAGAAATGTTGACTAAGAAATTTTCCAGGAATATTCAGAAGTTTGTTACATTTTGTTAATTTTTGATAGAGTGGAGAAATTTTATTTGGATCTTTTGTATTTCCGTGGTTTAAAAAGGTACAAACAATAAATTTTAATGTTTTATTTATTATTTTTTGAATTAAATTTTGAGAGGCATACAAAATGGTCACTGCAAATTTCTTGCATATCATTTTCAAATATTTTTTTAATTCACCCTTTTTTGAAAATTTTTAAAAAGGTTTTTATTAAGAATTTTTCTATTGGAAAAGGGAAAACTGGAACCTGAGAATTTGTTCCTCAGTCTCATTGATACGTTTTTTGCAAATTTTCGTTGATTTATTTAAAATTTATTTATTGAATTTTGATGCTGCTCCAAATGGTAAAAAATGTTTTTTGTATTTATCAAAATTGTTTTATGGGATTTCCAAAAATGCAGTCTTAAATTATTCCTGTTGATCATTATTTTAATGGTAATTTAATTTTAATTTCAAAAACAATTTTGATTTTACCAGGTTCTCACTACCGTTCCGTCATTTAAATGATTACAGGAATTTCATTTTGTAATTTTTAAATATAAAATTTCATGTCTGTGTTTGAAAAAAATTGCTTCAATTGTTAAAAGGTTTTCTTTTCCGTTACTTTCATAGATAAACACAATCATTTTATAATTTGAATAAAGATTTGTGGGGAAATTTCCCAAATTACAACATTTAGTCATTTAACCTTTTCAGTCCCTTACACCAAAAGAGGGATTCTATTTTTATATTCTTCGTTCATATCCTCTCTACTAATTACTCTAATAAAACATATAAAGCTAATTATAATGCACATCCAAATGTTTGCTTCTCTATCTTGGTAATTGGATAATTAAGAAAAATGTCTTAATTCTCGGGAGCCATCATCATCAGTATGACTTGTGTTGGGTTGTGTTGGAATTAGAATATTATTCTGGGCGCCATGGCTTTTCTGATGATCTTAATTTGTGTGTGCTTGTGCATATACTTATTATATTTATAATATGCGTACTAAATGATGCTTAATTAGTAGACTCGGTTGTTGGGTATATATTCGCGAGCATATGCATAAGATGTATTATATTTATGTTTGGTCGGTTTTGGTGCGGCGCCCTGGCGCCCGGCGTCATGCAAATTTGATTGACCTCATCTTGTTGTTTAGCATTTAGCTCTACACTCGACTAATTGTGTTTGTCTTCATTTATCCATGCTTCTCATATTAGTATAATCGTATGCTTTGACACCCATTTGGGTGCCATGAATGGCGCCCCAGCTTAACTTTTTCTGTATTCTTGTATGGCGCCTTGTGATGTTGATGGAATTGTTGCGTGTCATTAATTTAGAACATAGAATTTTCTTGTTTGCTAGCTTTCTTGCAGATTTCTTCATCTTAATACATTTCTTAATCAGAGGGAAATTTATTTTTACAATAAATTATAGGGAAAAGATTAGATGGAAAACGAAAGAGTAGTACAAAAGGTTCTAAATTTATATTTATATTAAATATTTAAGATTGTTTTTAGTATTTTCCAATAAAATCCAACGACATTTGCTTGCACTTTGAGTATTTTTGAAACTTTATTCAAAACTTTCGTTTTTTGTACTATTTCAAAGGTTTTTAGTAAAATTTTGTAAAATTTTTCGTTAAAAATCATCTATTTTTATCTTACTTTCTCCTGTCGTTATTCATAAGTGACGTACACTTATTAGGAAAAGGACAATTAAAGATATTTTTGTATGTTTTCTTGGAGAAAAAAATTATACAAGGTGGTGTCTGCTTATCTTCTATTTTTCTTGAAAAAGATGCCTTTTGGATTTCATAGTTTCGCATTTTATATTCTTCGTTAGGGGCTTTAAAAATTTTCGAAGTAACTCAATTAGTTTCATTAAAAGGTAGCTTCTTTAAAGTTTCTTCTTGTTCCAAATATTTCAGAAAAGATTTCTTTTAGATTAATATTTTATTATTTTCTTCGTTGTTTGGGAAGACTTTTTATATAATTTTAAAAATGAAAATAAAAATTACATCCAAAAGTTCTCACTTCTGTTAAAAAGGTTATTTCTATAAAGTTTTCCGTAAATTATTATAAAAACACTCATACATAGTTACGTTATTCTTGAACGACCCTGTAAATGCACGGTAAATGTCGTAGAAAACAATCAATACAACATTTACTCGAAATAGCCATTAATGTGCGTTTGTGTTGTTCCAAGGAAATCTCATAACGCAATTGTCTGAAAAGTTTTCAAACAAGACCAAAAGGCGAAAAACCAAAGAAAACGATTGAGAGCGCAAAATTGGATTTACTGTTAGTTTGGTATTACGAAAGTATAGGTCGATCTCAATAAATTCCAAACAAAAACCAAAATTCAACGAGAAATTCTATATTAAATTCTGTACATTTTCCTTAACATTTTGAACCAGTCTGTAAAGTTTAAATCCAATAATTTCCCAATCTTACATAAATAGAACAAACTTTCATCACACAAACTTTTCATGTGTTCATTTATTTTAATGGTGAAATAGCGTAGATTAAAGGTGAAGGCAAAGTATTTTTAGTATTTTTGGATAACGGCGCATGCGCATTTATTTTTTTTGTGTCGAAATATTTTAGTAGTTTAGAAAAGGTTTTAATACACAATTTTTAATTTTATTTAAAAATATAGTTCAGAATTCACGAATATTTCTAATAAATTTCTACATAATCTACAGAAACTTTTAAATGATTTATGTTAACAAGCATTTTAAAAATGGTTAAAGTTAAATAATTTTTTCCAATTTTTCAATTTCAAATATTCTCGGATAATTTTTTGAAAGGTTTTGATTTTAATTTCGTACAAGTCCCGCAAAACTAACGTTTTGCTCCTGGGACTTAGCACGAAACCGCTGACAGCAAGCTGTCAGCGGCGACCCCGTACACTAAACCCACCCCACCATAGCCTACACGGCACCTAACCCAACCCAAAACCCATCCTAACACGGCACCTAACCTAACCTAAATCTACACCCAACGACGCCCAACACCCACCAAACCACCTAACCTAACCTAACCTAAACCTACACCCAACGACGCCCATCACCCACCAAACTACCTAACCTAACCTAACCTAAACCTACACCCAACGACGCCCATCACCCACCAAACTACCTAACCTAACCTAACCTAAACCTACACCCAACGACGCCCAACACCCACCAAACTACCTAACCTAACCTAACCTAAACCTACACCCAACGACGCCCATCACCCACCAAACCACCTAACCTAACCTAACCTAAACCTACACCCAACGACGCCCATCACCCACCAAACCACCTAACCTAACCTAACCTAAACCTACACCCAACGACGCCCAACACCCACCAAACCACCTAACCTAACCTAAACCTACACCCAACGACACCCAACACCCACCTAACCACCTAACCACTTAAACACCTAACCTAACTTAACAACCAACACCTTCCAAAATGACTCAAAAGCCTAAACTCAAACAAAATTTCAAAGTTAATTGAATATATTGCAACAATGAAATTCATAGAAATTTCCCTTTTCAACAATGTAAAACTGTTAAAAACCACAAATTACATGTATTTTCTTCCTGTCCACCTGGCCATAACTAAAACCATCAGATCCGGTTAAAAAATATCTTTCTTTTGCTGTGTGTCTCACCTCTCTACGGCTAATATTATTTGTGTTATTCAAGTTTTTGGTTGAACTTTGACTTGCATTGTTGACCAACATACGTACGCCACAATTTTAAGATAAGTAGGATAGGATAGGATAGGATAGGATTTTAATTTTTGTGAATCAAAATTTTCATTTTTTAATTTCGAGATTTTTCTCACGCCTTCTTTAAAAAGGTTTTAAATATACTTTATCAATTAGTTTTATTTATATATTTAATATTCATTTATATTCAAAATTTTCGTTATTTTGAATTCACAAATTTTATGATGCATGGTTTAAATTTTACATTTTTAAATTAAAATTTTCAATATATTGATTTCAAATATTCCATTTTATTAAAGGTTTTAAATTCTATTTATTAATTTATTTTTATATTTTTGATTTTCTACAGGCGAAGAGGTGAAGGGTCATGACTCGTCGCACAGTGCGACAGTGCCCGGTGGTGGCTCAGGTGGTGAGCTAGGTGGCAGCACCTACGGCCACATTGTGACACAGGACCAGTTGATGGCTCTGCGTGACGCAGTGCACAGTCACCAACAGCAACATCAACAGCAACACCAAACCCATCACCACCCACAGTCACTACCCGAAACATCATCAACATCCACTTCCAACGCAGCAGCCATGGTTTCCGCCAGTAGTGATTTCCTACTGTACACGTCCCATCCACCACCGCCCACCCACCATCACCCATCGACAGTACCCTCGACCTCGGGTCGACACCCGCATCACCTCCTCCACCATCATGTCACCTCATCTACGAACAGTTCCAACAGTGGGCCAGCAGTTGTGGGACTGTTCCCACCCCAATCCTCAACTACCACCAACAGCACCAGTCAGTCACTAAATTTGGGTGCACCCACGAACTCTTCCAACTTTCTCCAACTGCAACCATCGAACATGTCATCTCAACATCAGTCACCCAGTTCGCCCAATTCCACGACTCAATTCAACAGTACGTCATCTACGAACAATCCCACCAGTGGTGGCGGGGCCTCGTCAACGTCCACCACTACTACTACCACAACCACGGCGCCCGTTCACAGATATCGTGATCATGTCACGGCGCCCATTCGTAAACTAAGTGTCGATCTCATCAAAACGTACAAGCACATCAATGAGGTAGGTTTCTGATTTTTGATTTTTGTGCGTTTTGGGTGATTTTGGGGGTTTTGTTGCATTTTACGGTTTTTCGATTTTTATGGGGATTATTTTTAGATTATTTTTTTTGTCACGAAAATATTAGTGCGATTTATAAAAGGTCATTTTTTTGTTTGAATTTTTCATACTTTATACAACTATTTTCATGTTGTCATGGTATTTACGAATGTGTCCCTCTTTTTATGATCCGTTCCAAATGGAATGCCTTGTAGTATCTGTGGTTTAGGTTATTGTTAGGTTAGGTTACTGTAGAATTACAATTTAGAATGCGAATTTTGTCCTTTTTTATGACCTTTGGCTAGTGGGTGGGTTAATTTGTTATGTTTCTGCTCAGGATACAGTTCTTTTTTATTATGAGGATACATTAGGTAATATTCGGTAGGCCATAAAATGAGGCCTCAAACTAAACCCCAAAACCCCAACCGAATTTATTGCCTCATTAAAGTAGTGCTCCTCAGTGTAATTGGTTGGCTTAAATTCTGTTGTTTGAACGTACTTTGTGAATCACCCCCTCTTTCCATTATATAATTTGACACGGAGGGCCTCTTTTGACCTATGAACGTTACCTTTTTTATGGCCCTTAATGTACTACGGTTATTAGTGGGTTTCATACAAAGAGGCACCTGAGTATTCTGTGGTTCTGGTCGGTTGGATAGTAATTTACTGGACACTAGATGAAATTGGGTACATTTGAGCTTACAAATTAACCCATGAAAGGTCAAATTTTGCAGAATATTCTGTATTTTGAAAATATATTGACAGATCAAGGACCTCTCTGTGTCTGTCTGTAACGCCCACGCCCATAATCCTTAAAAGTGAATCAAAATGGAATATTCTGAACTGTGACTAATTTTATATGTTTTTTGTTAGTAAAATTAATTAAAGAATATTCTGTGTAGAGCATTTTGATTGACAAGCAGAACCTTTAGACCTATAGAATATTCTTCTCATCGAATCACATTTTGATTGAATTTTACAATAGACATGTACGTCGGTACAGAATATTCCATAATTTCACCCACACACATTCAGATACAGTAAAGTCTCGTTAATTCGAAATTTTTGGGACCCCAATTCCTAAAAAAATTTTGAATTACCATTTATCGAGACTAATAGTTTGAAAATAATTTGAAACTGTATATATTTGATTGAATTAGATCAAAATGGAATCTGAAAATCGTTAATTGTTAAATAATTAAAACAATTGGAATGTTTCAACGTGCTAAAATGTGAAAAATTTGAAAATTTTGCGTTAATTATGATTTAGACAAAAACCTGCGTATTCAGAAAACAGATTTTAGGTATATGAGGTTCCAAAATTTGATAAAATGGACTATTAATGAATAACGTTACTGAATTGAAAACTATTTGTCTGACTTAAACAATCAACTGAATTTTGTTAAAAAAATTGTTTACTGTCTTTTGATGGTCAATTTCGAAATTTGGATCAAGTTTTGCCCCAAAAAGCGATAAAAACTGTTCGAATTAGCATCGATATTGCTTTTCAATTACCAATTAACGAGTGATTTTCAAATTATAAAGAACATTTGTACAATGACAGTTAGCAAATTACATAAAATTTTCAAAATTTGCATTTGAATTACCAATTAAAGAGACTTTCGAATTAAGCCAGGCACTAATTATCGAGACTTTACTGTATGGAATCCTGTTGAGTTCCGTGAATGCGTCAACGCAGCTGGATTTTTATTCAAATATATTTTCTGTGTTATCGTTGATCTATCAAACCAAACCAAATCGCACACCCACAAAAAACTATCCAGTCTTCATTTTATGCCCATACACAGAATATTCTTGAGAATGTCATGCTTGTCATGGGAGAGAGAGAGAGAGAGAGAGAGAGAGAGAGAGAGAGAGAGAGAGAGAGAGAGAGAGAGAGAGAGAGAGAGAGAGAGAGAGAGAGAGAGAGAGAGAGAGAGAGAGAGAGAGAGAGAGATTCTATGGTCACGCAAACCCACACAAATTTGACAGAGAATATTCTGTCAACTTTCAAGAGTTGTATGCTCTTATCATATTTTGTGATTCGGTTCTGGTTCCAAAAGCTTTAATTAAATTAACTTTGCCTGTCTGTAAACCAACGAACCAGAATATTCTGGGACACAACACAACAACACACTTCACTGGTGCAATTTATATATTAGCTGATTAATTAATATTAATATATAAGATTTTTTTGTTCTTGTTGTTATCATATGTAAGAATCTAAATATATTATTTTGTTTACAGAATAATATATTCTGTTCCACCCAAAAATTTTTTTATTAATTCCGCAATTTTATGGAAGTTTCCCAATGGTTACAAAAATAATTTCCGTAAACATTTCCTGTTTCATATACGGATTTAATAAGCTACATTAACATTAATAATTCGATACATTTTCGCTACAATAAATCAATTCGCAGTCTAGACTTGGTATAATGTTACGTAATGTACATGAATACAATTCTTTATTACACAGAATATTCTACTGTGCATATATTTACATATTGATTCAATACACTGGAAACAAGAATCAGACATTCAAATTAGATTCTATGGAATTATATTTCAGAATACTAGACAAATATGTGTATTATGAATAACTTAATATTGCGAAATTATTACATTATTCTTGATTTATTTTTAGTATGAAGAGTATTTTGTTAATATTTACTTACACTTTGGTTCGTTAACCCCTTTGGGTTTGTTGCATCAAATTGAATAGAAATTGAAATGGAAAATGGTAAACAAAATTTTTGCGTAGGTGTTTCAGACTGGGGTCGTTCATATAGTACGAATTCTTTTGTATGATTTGTTGATTCAATTTTCGTGCTAAATTTGATTCTTTTGTTGTATACGTACGAGTCTGTTTGTTGTAATATTTTGCAATATGTTCTCGAATACTTTTGTTGATTCGTAATTTAGGATAACATGATTTTCAACTTAAATTCTTGGAGAATTGTTGTAATATTCTGTAGAATTCTGTTGAGCACGTCATCGACATCAACAACAACCGGAATTGGTTTCTATTTTTAGACTTTTCGTCAGTGACTTCAGGAACAATTATGAAATGGTTATATTTTATTTTATTTTATTAAATATTTAGTTTGAATCTTAAAAAATTTATTTAATAACTAAAAACTTTTCAATAATTTTACAAGAAAATTTACGGAAACATTTTTTTATTCAACCAATTTTGCGTGCTACCCTACGCATATTCATGTGTTTAGTGAAGCGTAACAGACTTTATGATTAACCTCTCTCTCGCACTGTCTCACCCTCCCTCCTCAATTGAATATTCAATAATAATTTTTTTTCTGTCAAATATTATATTTGACGATGATGAAGAAGAAAAAGTTTTAGGAAGAAGAGTAGACAGTCACTTGTCAGTAAATGCATTCAGGCGGCGCACACATACCTTTGTTCATATTAATAATTAGAGGGTGCAATTATCCGTTTACGGGGTGATTCGTATATGACGTAGTTTTATTATCTACTTAGTACTGTACTGAGTTATCTGAAAGGTCACCCTGTGTAATCTACTATTTATACCGGTGTGAGTTCAATTTTAATACTATGCCGGTTGACTTGTCTTTTTTCTTTTTTCTACGACCAATTACCATATATGAATAAGGGTTTGATGGGGTTAATTGGTCTAGACTGTGTAGACTCTTTTTGCATACATATATTAGGGGTAGGTGGAAATAGCCGCCTCTAATTGCTAGTAAAATTTTGCTAGTACGCATTTTATTGAATTATTTTTTATCCTTTTTGGTTTAAAATTATTACGATGTTCGCACTTTGAATAATTTTGTTACAAGTAAATTTTAAAAAATCAAATTTTGTTTCTTTGTTAATTTAATATATTTCTTAACCACCCTGTATGTCTTTTGTTTGTTTTGTTTTACCGAGCGTTTAATTACGCAATTGCGCGCTCAATTGCGCAAACACTGCACGTACACTGTGAACAGTACAAGTACAATGATTAGTATCTAGTGATGATGTGTGCGCTTTTACGCACTTCTCATCATGTCAAGAGTAGTGAGACTCTCACTTCATTTATCATGATTTCACCTGTGGACAGGTGAGAGCCAGCGAGTTAGACTACAGAGTGGGTAAAAATAGTTATAGTTAGAATCTCAACAGAACTATTCATATAAAAGGTAAAAATATATTATGTATCACCCTGTTTGAGGGTAGTTGTTGATTACATAAAACAAGCAAAATGCTACTCATTAAGAGTGGACTGACTTCTGTGTTAGGTTATGGTAGTCATATATGAACCTTAATTTTGACGCATGCGCATTCATTATTTAGTCTATACATTATTTATGAAAGGTCATTTTTTTAAAATATTACATTTCAATAAAAAGTTGGTATTTTTTAATGTTTAAAGAAACTAATTTAAAATTGATAACATTCCCATTTTTAAATAGTTTTATATATTTTTGTTTCTGTCAGTTTTCATTAATCTAATTGTTAATAGTAAAATTATATTTTAGTGCCATTTATAGTTGAGTTTGCTACATTTGTAGCGAGTTTTGATTTTATTTTGCTACAACTGGATACATTATCTGTGATTGGGCAGTTTGTTTGAACGATGCGATTAGTAAAGGTTACAATTATTATATTTTTACTTTTCAAAAGTTTTATATTTTGATTATGATATTTTGAAATATATTTTTGCCGCATTTTTGTAAGATTTTAGCTAACTGAGTTATCGTTATCTCTGAACTCAAGCATTTTAAACGGTTAAAACTTTTTTTGTAGTTTATTTCAAAAATTTTAAGATTTTCAGACAGAACACTCATTCACAAAAGGTCAAACCGCTAATCAATTTGAACTCATTCTCAGTTTTCTTTATCTTTTTGTCTGAGAGCGATAAAATTTATACTTCTTCGGCTCAAAATCTTATCACTAAACCCATTAAATTATGAACGCGTAATGTCCTTTTTTAAATGCACAAGTGAATAAGATACATAGAAACATAGATGCCAAGATACATAAAAGATAAGCGCATGCGCAAAGATCACAAAACCCTTTTTCCCATGAACTCTCTCGTATACACGCATCTTATCATTCAAACATTATCTGCACAACCCGAAAAACTTATCAATCGCAGACTGAAGAAACAATTTTCCCATGAGATACTTACATAGTATATCTCGTAGTATCTCGTGCTTGAAACTAAACTAACTTGTAGCAACTTGTTCTCGATTTCTATCTTTTCTTTATCCAACAAACTAGATATGCATAAAATGTATCTTTATTTGGGGATTTTGATTGCGTTGTCCAAAAGGTTCCTTATATAAAAAATATTTAAAAATATTTACATAAAAATTAGCTTTTCTAAAATTAAAATATTAAAATATATTCAATTTAAAAATGCAGCTAAAATTACTTTGTATTTCTATAATTGTCTATCTCTCTTTCTTTTTCTTCCCAACTCTCGACTGTCAATTACCGCGTCAGTCCGGGTAAAAAATTCATTTCCGGGCAAATTACCGGTGAGCGTTCGCTCAATTTACTTTTAGCGTCTAGACAACTATCTATACAACACTCCAATATCCAGTTATATCCAGGTATATCCCCGGTGTACGAGTATAATGATCATCGTCGAAAGACTAGACGGGAGTCGAGACAGAAAGACAAACATACAATTAGTAGTATATCTGTATTATACGGTTACCCTGGGACACACGCAGTTTGAGAGGGAGTTTGAGAGGGAGAAGAAGAGCAGTTAGAGCGTTTGTTTATTTATTTATAATCAATTCTCCCATTCCATTCCCCCTAACCAAAAAGTAGGGGACGCGTTGGGGGAAAGAAAAAATAGTCATTAAATCGTGTGTGCGTGAGTCTGTTTCAATGTCTCTATTATCTCTTCTATCTTTATAATCGTTAACTGCAATTATAATTACGACTATAGTAGACTTTCCATTAAGTTTGACCCCCATCCACTCTCGGGGTGCGCTGCTGCCCCCCAATTTTAATGATTTTTTATTATGAAGAGGGTGCTGTTGCTTAAGTGATGTCAATTAGAATAGTATCGCAGTAAGTAGAAGAGGGAAAATTATAATTACGGTTGGGGGTTGAATAATATTATTTTTGGTTGAGGGGTAGAGGAGAGGGAGGGGGGTTGCGATATGTGGGGTCGAGGGCTATCCCCAAAGAGTGATATCATTTACCTGAGAAAATTGTTTTATTTTCTTATCTAAATAGTTTTAATGGTTTTTGGCACTGGTTTTAATGGTTTTGTTGTGTTTTAATCTAGAATATGATCTTGTGTGTAATCTGAAAAATTTTCTTGTAAAGATCATTCCTTCCTACCTTAGCAATTCATTTTCCGGCTATTTCTACCCCCTCTTCTTCTTTTTCTTCTCCGGTTCGACATAATTAATGAATTGTCACTGACAATTTGAACACACACACACGACATTCGACCAAAAGGCACTCACACGAACACTTGTCAGTTTAGTTTAGTGTTCATTAATCATCTTGGCTCTTGGTTTTTGGTTTGCTCGAGTAATACTACGAACATGTATAAAGTGAAGTGGTGGAAATAGACTTTTGAGCAACTGATATGACGTTATCGACTCGTTATGTTATGTTATATGTTTGCTTTTGGTTGGTGGAGGGGGGGAGGAGGGTTGGGGGTTGATTGTGCACTGCGTGTTTGATTACGCAATTGAGGTTGGTGGTGGTGAAATGGGAAATGTTTAATGATGATATTATGAGATATGATGAGAGTGAGAGAGATGGTTTGATGGTTGGGTAATGGTGAGGGAGGATTGCGACATTTTGGTTGTTATTTTTGGGATAATATTTTTGGATACAGTTTAAGTACTATTTAGATACTATTTATAGTCTATTTGGATTTTATTTTGAGATAATAATTAAATTGGGTCATTTTCTGTATGTAAAAGGTTTAATTTTAATAATGATTTTTTTTATTAAAATTATTTTTTATAATTTAGTTCATTTTATTTACAATTTGGTTTTGTTATATTTTTTGGATAGTTTCGTTATAAACTAGAGTGAACTTATTACAAAGGTATTATTTAATTTTTTGTATTGATATAATCCATGGCTAAAACAATTGTTGGACAAGTTGTTTCACAGGCTTTAATAAAAATGGTTGAAAAAAATTAGCATAATGTTTTATTTTAATTTTTAATTGAGTAATTCGGATTTTTATGTTTTGGTACTTATTTGGGATACTAGTTTAGATAATGATCTAAATAAAATTCAATTCAAGACTGAAAATTCATTTCAAAGGTAAAATTATTTAATCTTTTATTTAAAGAAATTGAGTATAAGTTAGGTGTCACTACATTTGTTGCAAATTCAATTTATTTTACAAAAATTTTAAGCATTTGATCTGTTTGCCCATCCATCTTTTTAAATGGTTTACATTTATTTTTTTATGTAGATTTTTATTAAACTTTGTTGCTTCACTTTTATTCAGTTGAACACGATTTTGCTTTTTTACATTGAAAATTTTTATATTCAAAGATTACAAGCGATTGTTCATAAATGGTTCATAAAAGGTCTTTCATTTTTTTCTTATTGTTTTAATTTATAATTCATTTTCATGTTTTCTCATAAAGATTTTTTTCAAATACAAATACGATCATGAATTTCAACATTTTGTAACTTCAACTACTTTTTAACAGATGTTTTCTTCACGTGGTACAAAAATGGTTACTTTGATTTAATTTTTTTAAAGAAAACTTGTAAGCTTTCTTTATCGTCATCTTCCAAATGGTTGAAAAACAAAATTTTACAAAACAAATTTCAAAATCAAAATTAAAATCAATTCTACGTAGTTGTGTAATTATTATGACCGAATAGTACGAGCACAAAAATACGATACCTATCTATTGCATGCCAATAAAAAATGGTACAATCGTATCCATTAGTAACATAATCTCATCGAACAAAAAACATGAAATAGTAGCAATCATTTGACATTTATATGAATGAAATATCAATCAATCAATTGTCCCAATTGATATACAACAAAAACGAAAACAGTAACACAAAATGTCACAGTGTGGGTTTTAATCACCGTCAATTTGTTCTAACGTTAAAAGGTTAATACTAATTGTCTATCGTGTATCTTCTGCCCACTACAATGTAGCATACATACAGAATGACATAATACAAAATGTCGGCTATTTCCACTCAAGCTCATCCATCAATCCATTAGTAGTGTGTTGTATGACAGTTTTGATGATTAATTGTTCACCGGTTGGTTGAATGTGAAGTGAGTGAGCGGTTGTAGGTAGAGTGTTGACAGGAGGACAGCACAGATGGACAATGCATAATGCAGGTAGCATAAAAAATGGTAGCAGGTACCGGGTGAAATGTACCAACAACTAATTGCTTATATCTAATGTCTTATCTTATACTAACATCCAATTTGACTTTTTTTATTGCTCACCCTATACTACATTTGGCATATGTCAATTTGTATCGCAATTGTGTATGTTTGTGTCTATTAGTATTGAAAGAGACTCGCAATAATTTAGTCAATTGTCTGGCTTCTTATCAGGTCGTACAGGTTGAACAGTAATATTTAAGGTAACAATAGACGGTAAAAAGTACGTAATACGTAGCACCCGGTAGTATAGTTACAACTAAAAAAGGTCCTCACCTAACCTTTCCGTTGATTGTCATCATCGTCGTAGTTGTTGTCATTTTTGTGTGCAAATATAGAAGAGATAAGATGAGTACATATAAAGTGCAGTACTTTTACCGGATGGGGCCGTTCGTGTAGGTGGTTACGGGGGTTTGTTACTTTTTTCGGATACATTTTGGCTATTTATTGATACTATTCGATACTTTTCGATACATTTACAAGTACTTTCGATGACATCTCTAAAAATGGTGAATCTTATTTCTTATATTTTTAAAAATATCTTAAAATAAATCTTCATTAGGTAGAAATAGCCAAAAACAAAAATTTGCTACAAATTTGTAGCAATGTTAATTGCGATCGGAAAAAGTCTTGCTACAAATGGTCACTTTCCTATTTTATTTTGCTACAATGTAGCTATTTCTATAAACAATATAAATATCTAAAATTAATCTTAAATTAAGTAGAAATAGCCTTTTGAAAAAAAGTATGCTACAATTGTAGCAATATTCATTAAATAAAAATAAAAACATTTTATACAAATGGTTACTTTTTTAATTATTCGGTTATACAATCGTTCTACTAAAAACGGTTAAAAAGTTAAAAACTATAGATATATAAATTTAAAGAATATTCTTTTTAAATTCTAATTATTATCATTATTTTTAAATCCTAAAGTCATATTTCATTTCATTTCTTTTTTCTTTTCTCCAATTCGTTAATTTGTTTGTCCAGCTGCTGCTGTTAAGCTCTGTGTCCAGTTTTCTGTTCCTCTCTTTTTCGAATTGTTCATCATCTCTGTCCAAATTCTGTTTTATATAAGAATATTCTTTAGTACTCTACTAGAATACAATTGCAGAACAGAAAAAAGTTCAATTTGCACCATTTTTTGTTTTTTATTTCTCACAAATTCTTGAGCCCATCAGCTCAAGCTGGTTCTCTCTTTTGCTTTTGGGTTCTGGACTGATGCGGTCTTTTGGTCGACAAATTAACTCGTAAATTATTAACAAACAATAGAATGGGAGAGAAAGAATCGAACGAACGGAGAATTTAACGCGCGCGGGAAAAAATATGTGAAAAATCGAACTAAAAAATCCAAAGTTTTTATTTTTATTTCTCTTCTAACTTTTCATTTCTCATTGAAAGAATAAGAGATAATTGGTATCGATAAATCATATATTATATTATTTTGTTTGTTGGTTGGTTCAATTGGTTCTGATGGCGTCCAGAATTTGGATTCTATTGTTCTGTTTTAGTGTGAAGAAAATTACTGGACGCCTAGCCGTCATATTGTTTGTTGGATTCGGTTTGTTGGCTGAGAACGTTCGATATTTGAACAATAATTCTTCTAAAGTCTATATTTTGACACTTTTATTGGAAATAATTTTTTTCTGATGGTTCCAGTTCTTGGGATTTTTTTTGCTTTTGGGATAGATAGAAATATATTAAAAGATAAATTCGTATATTTTTTTACGGACAGTTCCAGAAAAAGTCTAGACGTTTTTTCCGTTTTGGTTTAGTTTTGATCTGTCAAATAGATTTGAAATACGAGATTTATTGTTATGATATCTTTTGGCTATTTCGACCCAAGTGAGTGATATAGAAAGCAATATTGGGCAACACAAATATTCTTCTTTGTTTTTAGACTAGACTTTTTGGATCCAAGTTTATTTTTATTTTTAAACTATAGAACTTGTTTATCTAATTTTTTGTATGTCTAGACTAGATTATTTCATATTTTTTTAATTTTAAAATTCACTATAATTCTCGAGTTTCTTTTTATAAATGGTATTACTTTTCTTAATTTTTTTTAATAATTTTATTTAATTCTACAAGTTCATTGCTCTTATTTAGAAGTCAACTTGTCGTTCCAATTGGAACAATCTTTAATTATCCATTGTTTCTTTATTTCTGTGACAGAACAATGTGACATTCAAACAATTTTCGAGAAACAGTCTAGACACACTTTTCCGTCTGAAATTAATACAAAAATTATATTTTAGATTTTTAAAGCTTTCAGTAATTCTTTAAGCAAAAGAATATTCTTCAATAGTTATCGTTTGAGAAACTTTTTGAACAACATTTTTTTTAACTGTACGACAAGAATATTCTTGATAAATGTCCACTTCAGAAGAAATATATGTTGGAATAATATGTTGGTGTCAAAGTTTATTAATATTATTATTAAATTCTGGTCTGTACGATCTGTACGATGATTAACTTGTGTACAGAGAATTTTGGGTGATTCGAAATTTTGTACAAAAGAATATTATTTAGTCTTGAAGGATTTTTGAATCTAAAAAATTTGCACACTAGAAAATAATTTATATATATATTTTGTGTAGAAGAATATTCTTGTGTATATGAAGGCAACAGCAGTAAATGATTTTTTGGGTAATTTTTTAAAGAATATTCTTGAAGAGAATATTTAGAGTAATTTATAAAAAAGTATTTTTGGAATTTGATCTTTGTAAGAAAGTTCAATTTGATAAATGTTTTCGCATAAATCTTTGTTTTTGCGGATAGTCCAGAATTTGTGACAAAGTACAGAATTTTGGTTTTAAGGAATATTCTTTTATGCTTTGTTTTTTCGGGATAGTGAAAAAGAAGTGCATTTTGATGTTATAATTTACATAAATTTTATGAAACTAAATTATCTTGTCATATTATTAGTGGGCGCCTTAATAATGTCATGACGCCTTGTTGTTTTTGTGTGTTTGGCGTGAGAGATTTTGGATTCTACGTCTTACGATTCTGGGCGTCATGACGCCATATTCTATGTTGTAATATATGTCGCAATATTCTTCTTTTTAAAACTAATACGTTTTACGCTTCTTAAATGACGCCCTTATGATATTCTGGGCGCCATTGGAACTTTTTTCGGTTCTTGATGGGTAATTATATGTACTTTGGTTAGTACACTTAGTTTACTACTAAACAAATTATTCTTTAGAGAATTGGGCGCCAATTTGTTCGTTTTTGTTTTTGTTTGTTTTTGGTTGCTGTTTTTCATTGTTCTACACGGCGCCCAGAATTTTTTCTTTTTTTTTGCTTTTGGGCGCCATAAACTTTTCAACGATTCTTTTTCCTTCTTCTTCTTATATTCTGTTAATTTATTTTTTTATGTTGTTTTGTATTAATAATTGACAGTACTCTGAGTACAGAATAAAGAATAATAATAATAAAAATAGTTGCCCGGGAATAATAACACGAATTCGAAACAACAACAACGAGATCAATCGAACCGATAATGTAGAAATAGTCGTCGAAATGATGACGATTCTCCAAGGGAAACTGTTTTTGGCTTTAGGGAATATATATTCTTGAGTAAAAGCATGCGTAAAAATTTATGAACTCTTGAACAGAACAGAATTTATTGATTTTTGTTTGTATCTATTTTAAGGATACTAAATAATTTAAAAAACTTTCAAAATTTTCTCTTGAGTTAAGAGGAAAAAATACAAAAATCGATTAACTAAAGTTCTCCGATTCTTCTATAGAATATTCTTTATATTCTTGAGGCTGTTTGAGTTCGTCTCCCTTTCGTCGGTCTCAACCGGCAAAAGTCTCAATTCGAGTTGACAGTTCGCAACAAACAAACCCGAACCCAAAACAACAAAACAAAAGCAGACAATACTCGACTTGACAAGAACAAAAACAGAATCAAAGAATAAAGAATCAGGAAATGGGCAGAATCTTTAGTGAAAATTAAGAATCCGGAATCGAGAGGGGAAAAGAATAAGAACAAAAAGAACAGGAAATTCTTTTGGTTTTACGGTTCTTTTTTACTCTCGAGAATATTTTTTAAAGTTATATTCTTCTCATTATTGCGCATGCGCAAAATTGAGCACTTGAATTGGCTAATTAGACTGATCTAAAATAAATGACGCCGGGCGTCATTTGGGCGCCCAACCAAATGGCGTCCATTAGATTGAAAATAAAGAAATTCTGGAAAATATTTCCTAATACGAGATTCTGTGTGTGCTCTAATTGACTTGGTCTCTCTTTTAATTTTGGGAATATTCTTTTCTTTTTCTATTAAGAAAGAATTCCAGATTCTGTGATTTCCAGAATTCAAGAATACTCGAATACTTTTGCGTCTAAAATAGTTGAGTCTATGTTGAGAGTGATTAAAAGGATTATTCCGATTCTTGGGGATTTGCGATTTTTTTTGCTTTCGAGATTCTTGTTTGTGGTTTTTCTGGTTATTTATTATTTTCTTATTAATAATAATAATAATATTAGATCTAGAAACAGAATATTCTTGTTTTCTTAGCACTACCAAGGACATTGAGGATTAACTCGAGAATATTCCTAAGTAGTAATGTTTTGGGTGAGAGATTATAATCGATTGGAATATTCTGATTCTGAGGCCAAGCAAAAAATGATATATTTAAAAATAATATTCGTAACAGAATATTCTTTAATCATTAATTTCCATGAATTTTAAAATTTTTAAAGAATATTCTGCTAGACGCCAAATGGTGCACCCGTGATTATCATATTTTAAAAAATTAAAGCGCTTTATTTGCTTTTGTTTTTAAAATAAAAAAATTTAAAACTTAAAATTTCCAAGAATATTCTTTCACAGAATATAATAAAGTTGCGAAATGGAAATTCTTAATCTAATTTAACATATTCTATTATACACTTTCCAGAATATAATATTCTCTCTCTTGTCTAGTCAGAAAAATCTTTTTTTTGCTTTTTGCATTCGAGAATATTCTCTGAATTATTTAAGATATATAATGTTATTAAATTCTGCTTTCTGAATATTTTTTATGTATTTAGGATTTAGTAGAATATGTTTTTTAATTTATCATGATTCTAGGAAGTTTAATATTTCGGAAAGTTTTCTTCATTTAGTTTGCGGCCAATTAATTTGAAAATTTGATTGTTTTTAGTTTTTGTTGTGGTGGACCATTCATAGATAACGTGATAATTCACAGAATATTCTCTTTTATTTGAAGTGGATTTTGGTTTTTTCGATTCTCGATTCTTCTTTTTTTCTCCCTTGGTGGTCCAATTGAGATTTCGCCTTTGCCTAAATCTAATTACCGAGTGTGTTCGTCCGTTCTCTCTCTTTCTGTACCCGACTTAAGTGGACTCGGCTCTCGACCCTCTCTCTCGTTCGAGCAATAAAATTTGCCGGCGAATTTATTTTTATTTATTTTATTATTAGCAGTAATACAAGAATATTCTGTATATATATTCTCTCAATTTAAGTACAGAAATTCTCGAATTTCTGAGAAATTTAATATTACTAATTTAAATCAAATTAGATTTTTGAGTGGTTGATAATATAAATTGGAAATTGAAATTCCAGGAATTTCTGAATTGGAATTTTTGATTAGTTAAATCTTCTTTTTTGGTTTATTTGTTGTATTTTTGTGTGATTGATTTTAGTTTTAGTATTCCCGTGGGTTAAATTTTGGTTTGATTACTTGTGGAGATAGGGGCGCCATCTGGTGGCGGAGTTTTGAACTATTTTTTGAATTCCTTTGTTCAATTTCATTACATTTAAAACTGGTTTTAAAGCAATTTTTCTTAATATTTTTTAATATCTATATTATAATTTTTTTATCAAATAATCTAATCTACAATTTTATCTTATCTACATAGGTTTACTACGCCAAGAAGAAGCGTCGTGCGCAAGCGCAAACCGACATGGGCACCGGTACCGGTGATTGGACCTCACAGGGCTCAACAAGCGGAGGTGGCGCCACCGGCGGTCAGTCAGTGAGCACATCCGGAACTAATACAGCCACTAGCGGTCCACAACAACCCTCGAATCCACAAAAGAAGGAACGTAAACTGTACAACGATGGCTACGATGACGAGTACAATGACTACATTATCCGGCCCGGGGGAAAAGTTTGTCGATCGCTACGAGATTGAGTCTCTCATTGGGAAGGGATCATTTGGTCAGGTGGTGAAGGCGTTCGATCATGGTGGTCAGTGTCATGTGGCGGTGAAGATCATCAAAAATAGGGAAACCGTTTCTGAATCAGGCTGCCACGGAGATTGCTGCTTAAGCTGATGAACAATTATGAGTGTAATAATGGGTCCACTGTATCAATGGGAAAGGATAAGATCGGTAAGTG